>OX401422.1:7660976-8030976 GCA_947846245.1 Cerastoderma edule
CATTCCTCATTTATGAAGCAAGACCCTAGGGATCAACAATGAGCCTGTCACCCATCGTTAAAGAGCCGCACATCGCAATGCTAATAGATAATTGGGCCACGTCACGGGAAAAGGGGCACTCGGACATAGCAAACAGTGTAGCCCCAGACCAGCCGCCACGTCACTGACGTGGCGGCTGGTCTGGGGGTTACACTGTTTGCCATCTTAGAGGACATCAAGTTCTACCTTTAAATGAATACAAATGATAACTGTTGTGACTAGATGCTGGAATAATAGCGCTAAGAAAGAGCTGTCTCAGCGGTTTTTATTTATGTCCGAGTGCCCCTTTTCGCGTGACGCAGCCCAATTGTTTATGCGTTGTAAAACACAATGGTCCAACAAAACAAAACAACAGTCAAACTTACCATAGGGTACCTTGGCCTGGACCATCGCCGCAGCGAAAAGGACTGCCAATACATGTAGTGAACCCATGATTTGAGATCTGAAACAATAGACGGAAATAAACAATAAAACATGGCTAGAAAACCGCGGGTAAACAATACCCAACAGTATTACCCTCCCTTTAGAACGACAGTTTAGTCATCATGGACACCAAGACCCTTGACATTTCATTTTTTGAGACCACCTTCCGAGAATCCCAAAAGATTAAAAACATAAAGAGGGATCATACTAGACTAGCATTTAAGTATGAGTTGGTTCCACCCTAGTACGTCTTATTGCGGTCTATCAAAATTAAAAAAACGAAAGCTGGTTTAAGTTATTTATATGTTGAGAAAAGGCATTAGCTGTGTTACAAAAAAGAATGCATTGTGCAGTTAGGGGAATTCGCTTGCCTCGTGTATGTTCTAGTACCTGACACACTTGTTTCTTTAGCAGCTGCCTATGCGCACGTTAAAATATAAGATTGAAAACCTCACTTTCAAGGGACGCATTTTATTTCCAAAGTCTTAGATATATTAATATATAGGTCTACCTTTGTTGAAAGCCTAGTTAATGATAGCCCTTTGAAAACGACTTGTGAAGAGCGCTTCTACTGCACTGTTTGTAATTTCATTTTATTTTCATTTCATTTATATTTGTTTCCTATTACAGCCATACTGCTATTAAGTTCAAAACATGTCTATTGCATCTTAAAGTCAAACATAAGCAGGCGAAAATTCGTAAATCAGTTTGTTCCACTTACTTTTATATTAGATCACAATGACATGGCAATAAAGAAGAAAGCATGTTATCAACAGCAAAAAAATCATTTGATCAATTACGGTGAAACATGTCGACACGGACGATTTCTTTATCGATCATTGACTTCAGTGTTTGACTTTCGTCAGTTAAGAAGGAATTCAAAGGAAGACAAGATACAATGTCTAACCATTTCATTGATATTTTGTGTATAGCCCTTACAAAATGTTTAATGATTGCGTAAAAACAAGAACTTGCCTAAGTTAAGAGCGTCATTATCTGCTTTATGTATAAGTTTTTAGGAAATCGTACTGACAATCCTGTTTAAAGCGACCAATGTAAAAGCAGACCGAATGAATGGCTGCATGTATAAGACAATTGACAGCTTAAAACGACCGCAAGTCATTCAGAAACCCAATCCGGAGTTTTCTGAGGGTTATGCGTCAAGTATTAAGACAGCCGCAGACTATATAACTTTTTACGAACTGTTTTAGAGCGGTCGTGTAAAACAAGATTGACTGTATTGCATTTTGACGGCGAACTTTATACCAAATGACAAAGTTAAGAAGGGTGATAAATGAGTTTGACATATTATTTATAAATGAACGCAAATCGTAGCTTAATACTTTTAGAATTAAACTCAGGTTGGGTGTGTCCTACGGCTAGACACTAAAGAGCCCTGTCTAGTGATGGTGAATCAAGGAAAGCCGAACAATAACTGAAATACAGTTGACGCGGCTTTAAACCCCGTTTAAAGAATAAACTCAAGTCAAAATTGCATATCAATTTCATTTTAAGAAAGAAATCGCATCGAAAATGAATGCATTTATGATAAGATAATGTACAAGACTCAAGATATAATCAAGACAATAAGATACAAACAACAAGTCAATTATTTATATTAAGAAATAAAACGCATTGAAAATGTATGCATTAATTATAAGATAATTAACACGAAATAATGCCTACCTTTACCGAAATACGGATTACTGGAACTATTTCCTGATGTGGTGGGCAAACCAAACAATTTCCAACTGCGAACTAAAAACGAAATTTCGACGCTTTTATAGGACCAAATTTTAAAGAAAAAATGACGTAGTCATAAAAAACACCAATGGTGCTGAATTTGCTTTAAAAAATATTACATCTTAATGAGACATGGAAAAAGGGGGAGTTTTTTTTCCGTTGGACGGAATATCAGTCTTGACTCATTGTTTACAGCTTGCAAAGAAAGTGCTACCTCGATTCCCTGTATATTGTAAATGATGCATTCTTTCGGTAACCTTAATCAATGTTGTTGTTTTTATATGGGTTTTACATCACATCAACATTATTTCAGTTATGTAGCGATGCCCGACTCTTAATGATGGAGGAAGACCCCATACTCAACTGCCCACAAGGGCAAGTCAAGGCGGGTAGTACAATCGGCATTCCGTAAGTCAGTCGGGAGACTGCCTCTCATGAAAATCCATATCCCTCATCAGGATTTGAACCCACGCGGAGAGGGGCCATGTGATTTCAAGTTCAAGTTAATCAATGTTTACTTGATTGGATATCTTGTATTAGATTAATATAAGTCATATTACCATGGTAAATCGGGACTACATGTACTTTAACCCTTATAGTGCTGGGACAGACATCATGCTTATGCAAGCAGGTTAGATCCAGGCCAGCCGCCAATTGTATTGGCGGCTGGCCTGTGACCTAACCTGTTTGCTACTCTGAGTACCTTTCCTGAACAAAATTATGCATGTAGTTAAGGTTTTGGAAAGCAGACGACACAAAAATCTATTTTTAGAAAAATACGCAGAACTCTAAGGGTTAATCGTCTCTAAGCTCTACCGCCCATCCCTCCTTTTCTCATGATCAATCTTGCAAAGACGGCCGAAATAGTTGCCCATCGTGTTTCAACCATCTTTAACACTCATCTGTACATGACGAGGAAATGTCCACCATCGACATCAAAGCAGGCGTTCAACTCTCGCGGAATAATCCGAGAGTTACGTAACATCTCGCGACATTCTCGTCGTGAGCAGACGACATTCTAGAACGATGTTAACTAATTCTTTAAAACATTACCAGACAATAACCGAAATATGTTCAGTTTGTTGCAGACGACTCTGGAAAACATTGTCCTCTTCCCACAATGCTTTCTGCCCTATCAGAAGATAACTATTCAATTTCGTCACATTTGGAAATGTCGTCTGCAACTCTTTTAACTTTGGACAGTCGAACATTTGGCGTTTGGGAAAGGGTTAAAACGTTTGACTTTCAAACTCTTTTACTGAGTCATCATTTTATTCATCGTGAGAAATAGATATGATTTCATACTTGGCAAACTTTTCGTTGGTCGCAATAGAACTTTAATATTTTCATTTCCCAGTTCTTGTATTAATCATAAAGAACCATTGTCGGGTTTTGAACATGATTTGACGGTGCCTGTTGCGCATTAGTTTGGATTTCAAACGATCAATGCATATTTTGACCAAGATGTCACGGAATGCAACTTCTTGTTCACCCTCTTTGAATAACCTTTTTGGTCTTAGACTGTTTGACGAAAGCCAACCATCTATTTCAACATTTTAAAACAATCAAACAAACTCATAGTTTTCGAATTTATTAATGCAATTCTTTTTTGCCGCAGTGTTTTTCAAAATGCGTCTAGTGCATAGGATACAAAACCACTTGTCATAATTTTCTGTAATAAATGGTATGAGTCACTCTCCACTGTCTCACATTGGGCAACCCCATAGGGCACACATTACAAGGTTTCCGCCATCTTACTTCCCTGCGTTGACTATCTCTTACCACACCCAACATTACTCGGAATAACAACGAGGTAATATGACATACAAGAACGAAAACGCGTTCCAACAAGATCAATTATCAAAAAGGTTCTATTGACAATAATGATAGTTTTTGACTACTTGATCATGATTGGACAGTTCACAATTCTAACTCATTTGTGATTTGATATTGTACGCCGCAATGGAATCGTCAAACGTCCTTTGTACCTGGGGAAAGGGTATACAACAAGCAGTTGACACTATTTCTGCACGTATTGTGGCTTTTTTATTGCGCTTTTATTCGGTAAGTGCAATAATGTCTCATAATTGCGTCGCGCCAATATGGCCGCCATGAGTCTTCCATTCCGGGTTGTGGTTCGTCCGAATGATCCAGACGTAGATAATTCATTATACACAGTTACAGCTTGGATCATCCGAGTAAGGTTGTGCTGAGAATGGTGAAAGTAGTATGTTGGTTTGTTAACAAACAATGATGGTAGAAATGGCTTCTGTCCATCGTACTCTTGGGTCGAGAGGTATCGTTACCATTTGGAAAGAATAAAAGGAAACAAAGCAATTCCATGTCAAAAAGGGTAATACTGGTTTTGATACTTTGAATTAGGAAGAAGTCGGGCCTGCTAATTCTGGGAAATTGTAACAACGAATTAGATGAACTGAGATACCAAAAGACTAGTAAGACATCAAGTTCTTGGGAAAAATGCATGATTTTAAAGAAATTTCCATTTGGGACGGTGCCTTTTATGAGCTCCTGTTAGATAATGCGGAAAAGTCTTGAATAGTGTTGAAGATATGCTATAAAAGTCGCACACGCAATTGACGATGGGTGGTTGGTACGTTAAACTTGTTTTTATTTGGGGGAAAAAAACGCTCGCCATTTCGTTTTTTTTAAAGCTCTTCGCCTAACGATTCCTTCTGTAACCACACGAACAATTCACCTAAATGAAAATTGTCTTCCGATCCCAGACATAAACTTGAGTTTCATGTGTTTCTGATGAATTTCTAAGATGGGTCTGTTTATCAATTTAATATGTCGTGCGCACACGTTTAATAACAGCAAATCAACTTTAACATTTTGTAAAAGAATCGTACATGCGTTTTCTAAAAGTAACCCCAGGGGTAGTGAACTCTGACTTTGATTTACATGTCCGTAAATGTAAATCTTTTTTTTTGTGCTCTTGTCCGTATAATAGTTACATAGTGAGTTTCATTTATCATTCACTTGTCCGTTAATGCTTTTGGACAAGCTCGGCAATATTGACACTGGATTTTTCAACCACTGAACACAAAACAACATCACTCTGCTTTGGAAAACACCCTTACATGCTTACGTTTCATGCACTGGCTCCCCTGATCAGTTCAAAGACTCCGAATTACAATGGAAACCAGTTCGGCGTAAAATTAAACTCCGGTCGAGTACCCGGCCGTGTCGCTCGGTAAACAGAAAACACTAAACGCTGATTGGTTAATATCGATTTTGTAAAGCAATCGCTGATTGGATGATAGCAAAAAAATGAAAGGATGACAAATGGGCTTCGGCTGCGGAACGCTGGAGCGGATCACAGCAGGAATTGTGACGGCTGATTATAATGTCTTGAGAACCAATATATTCCTTATGTGATTTTGATACTTGTCCAAATTGATTAAAAACGCTGACGACATAATATAACAAAAGAAAACTGCCTTTGCCTAATGATTGACAAACCTTGCTCTTCAGGGACGTGAGTAAGAAGCGTTGCCAATGCGACGTATGCCAAAGTGGGTAATTAAGAAGCAAAAGCAAAGTGCTGGTGGCCTATAATTTGCTGTCTAATTGGAAACCTTCTTAGCCTGTTGGTTAAACTGGCCAAGGAAACATATGTGCTTTCGCTTTGGCATAAATTGGTGATGTCTCTAGCCAGCTACCTACCACATAAGAGACTATACAGCTGCTTAACAACGACAGTCTTCTTTTCAAACAGGTTTACATATCTCCCTTCTGGCTTTCTGGGGTTTTCTTTTCGATGCGTATTTCGGCGTTAATGATTAGACTGTACGAAATGTTGTTTCACATTAAAAACGGGTTATTCGTCTTTCACAGTATTCAAGCCGTTGGAATATCGACTGAATGTATCTCAAATTCATCAACATGAAATAGCCAGAATCATGTCTATAGCCATATCGAAATTAATACAAATTAATCTTAACACATGCATCTAAAGACAGCAGCGATAAATACTAAGGGACACAATAAACACCGATTCAAGCACTAGCTTGAGGATGGATCAAGTTCGAACTAATTTCAATTCAATTTCATTAAGCATAAAAAAGACCAAGGAACATCTCTAGCCATTACGAAATTAATGCAAAGTAGCTATATAACATGGATAGAGAGCAGTACTAAATACTGTGGAATCAACACAGGCAGATGCAAACACTCGATTAGAACTATCGATGGTCCAGCCACAAGTCAGCTGCGAAACATCACTGCATCGTTATTGGAGATATCCCCGCGTCTGGGTAAGGTGCTTGTTATTTTATCATTGATATGGAAATTTGTTTTAGTTTGTTTAACCCTTAGAATGCTGAGTAGTTTTCTACATATAGATTGTTTGTGTCGGCTGCTTTCCAACACATTAAATATCTTCTTCATTTTGTTTAGGAAAGTACTCAGGGTAGCAAACAGGTTAGATCACAGGCTAGACGCCGATTTACTTGGCGGCCGGCCTGGATCTAACATGTTTGCATAGGCATGAAGTCGGCTTGAGCACTGTAAGTGTTAGTTGGAAAGTTTTATATGTTGAAGTATCACTTATGTATCGTTGTCTGTCATCCAAATTGAGAGGAGCGTTGTCCTGCTACAGACAATGGCAATTGAGTTTTATTTAAACATTTTGATGCATTTCCATTTTAACATGGAGAAGAGAACTATTGTAATTTTCTTTACTTTGTGTTTTCTATGTTTCTTCTTTCGAAGGACGTTTTCCATTTTTGCATATAACGGGTTCTGTTTAAAAGAAACTTTTCAAAAAATAAAATTATGAGCAAAATGATCGTACAATGTATACCTCTTTGATTGATTAGAAAAAGGATTTATATCGTGTCAACAATGTAACAAATATGTGGCAGTTCGTCTGTAATTGAGAATATATTCTATTGTTTGAGCTGAACGACGGGAATTGTCTCATGATTGGCTTTTAAGCTTCTTCTTCTTCTTCTTCTTCTTCTTCTTCTTCTTCTTCTTCTTCTTCTTCTTCTTCTTCTTCTTCTTCTTCTTCTTCTTCTTCTTCTTCTTCTTCTCCTCCTCTCCCTTCTCCCTCTCTTCTTCTCCTCCTTCCCCCTCTCCATTCCTCTTCATCATCTCCTTATTTGGCGTCGTCTTCTTCGTTTTCCTTCTATTTTCTTCTTCGTTTAGTCTCTTTATCCTCCTCCCCTTTCTTCTTCGTTGCTGTCTACTTCGTTTCTTTGCTTACTTTATAGCAATGTCGTTCATCATGCCTGTGTACTCTATAGGTTAAGGTCTATGGATTACGAAATTATGACTTGCCAAAGGACCTTTCACAATGTCTTAAAAAACGCTAAGAGAAATCGAAACCGGGTTGATCGACCACCACCGTGAAGTAATACTGCTGCAAATTTTCGACTTAGGCCATTTTCGAGCTTCGGACCGGAGTAACCCGCTATAAACTTATGGATTTATCACTTCACTAGACCTACTATGAATACCATGTTGCTGAGGGTGTTCGGACTCTTAATAAAAACTTTAGCCCACTTTATCGTAACGAAGACATGTGTATTACATTTCAGTAACAGATAACGGTGCAGAAAAGAAAATATAAACACACTATGTTAACAAATACCACATCACGCATTACAACATTTCTGACTTTGATGTTGCTATGTTACAACATCCGATGCACCTCGGAGTTTGTCCAGACTATTTATAGACGTCTCGAAGGAGGCGGGGTTTACGCGTCCAGTTCTCGCGAGACTAGGAGAGCGCAGTCGCTGGCGGAGTGCGCGGTGCAGTGCCGGGGACTTGCTGGTTGTTCTGCCGTTGAGTTCGAGTCTCTAGGACGGACGTGTAGCCTGTTCGCCTGGCCCCGGATAAGCGTACCCGCCCGGGATGGGTCGAGTGAGGTGTGGGTGTCGAGTGCGGCTGGTTGTAAGTTATCCCATTTCGTTTTTGATAGATAAATATTTAGCCATACATCCTTTCATTTATTTGGGTTTAAATATGTGTGCAATAAACTTACGCCGTTTATAAAACTATTTCAGTCATATCACCAAGCGAACTATTGGAGCTAAACATGTATACCAGTTTGAAATGAAAAAGAATTTATACTGGGTACTTTTCGTAAACGGTAGTTTTCAATAATCCTGAAGAAACTATATGCGACATCCAATGTGTCCTCTTTCTTCACGTTACGTTCGAAACTAAAGGTTGTTTGTCAAGATAATGATACATCAGCTTTTCGACTTGTGGGATCGGTATTCGGCAAATTGATTAATCGCAGTCTTTCTCAACCTCTTAACTACCGATTTATGGCAGTGAGTTGCCTGATTTTGCTTTCTATTTGAAATCGTGATTGTTTTAGTATTTACAAAAATGACACCCACAATCGTAGTATAGCCGTCAGATTGATTCCATTAGACTACATATTTCCTCTTTGGAGCAGTCTATTATTTCTGCGCTTGGGATCGTGTTTGACAGACGATCAAACGAGCGTATGCGCCAATTATCGGCACACTATCATCAATTACTAGATTTTATGAATCTATTAGATATTTTATCAATTTGTTAATCAAACGATCTCGTGTTTCCATTTTCATGAGGACAACACTACACAGTCCTATGATAATATAGGATTATTTTAGCGCTAAAGCGACGTAGTTGAAACATATAGTCGAACCTCTATGCCTCGAACTTCTGAAGATCGAGCTAAACACGCAGTCCCGAATTATTTAGTCTTTATACTTTGTACCTAATGTCAATCGATTTTGACACAAGCTAGTAGGTATCAATCTGGACCGAGCGTCTTGGATACACAAAACGGTGACTTCGACGAATGCGAATACACGAAAAGTCGCAGGGCAAACAGTCGCTATTTCAGGATTTGAATCCATGACCTTGCTTGTCAAAAAGTCGGAGTTCCAACTCTTCACCACCCTACTCTTAAGCGTTGCAGCAGACCCTTGTAGCACTGTACCATGTGCGACTATGACTTTGGGTCTTGAGTTGGGGACCCAGGTTCGTCCGGCATTTTAAGCGTTTGAATGAGGCAATGCGACTCAAAAACTTGTCCGTCACCGAGATAAAGAACAATTCGTGTAGCAAAGGAAGCATTCAATCACTGTTCTTGGAAGAGAAATGTCAGTAACATAAATAGATTCTCTGGCCACTTCAATGTAATTTATAGTGTTTTTTTACAACCGCCTTATACCTCCATAGTACGTATTTACCAGTATCACATCAATAGATATAGGTTAAGCTACGTGTTTGCTTATCTTTTTGTCACTTAGGTTTCATGCATCAATTGTGTGCAGGATTAATGAAGCCATGAGTTTTTGGGGTAAAACAAGTGAATATAATCAAATAAAAAAATAAACGTAACAAAAAAATAATTGCATCGTTATTTACAAAACGGATTTCCGAAATTGCATTTCCGTTATGCAAATAAAAGATCGCTTTGTAATTATCGGTCATTCGCTTCGCTGCAACAGCTTTGCATATCCGGCTTCGATGACATGTGTCACCAGAAAAGAGTATTCCCGTTAACCCTTTACCAAACGCCAAATTTTCGACTGTCCCAAATTGAAGAGTTTGCATCTGATTTAGGTCTTCAGCACCATGATGGTGCGGTAGAGCCTTCACCAGTCGTGTATATAAGGCGTCAACGCGGCTTTTAAGGTGATTAAACTACATCGCACCATAGTATCATGATCAAAAGTATGTAAATCAAAAACCGTATTGATCCAACGACATTTTATTTTGGCTTTCAATTGTCTTCACAGCCCTAGCCTAGTACTGGTGGATCCAGGAAAGCCGTAGGAGTCACAGGCTTAGGCCGTCATCCTGTACCATATCGGTAAACGCTAAACGATGTCTCTTGTGTGAAGATCACCTTGAATCGAGAAACCCCATACAGTTTCTATGTACTTTCATTTTTTTCAATCGCCGTCCGCATTTTTAAACATTTTAAACATAGAACCATTACACATGTTTGGTCGATAGTGAATTTTACCGTTTGGTGTCTATTTAATCCACCACCGTGGCCTAGTGGTTAAGACGTCCCCCTTGGGACGGGGAGGTCGAATATTCGAGCCCCAAGAGAGGAGTTTGTCCGGAGAATGTTTCTCTTGTAACTTGTTCCGAAATGGCCGGTTCGTGAGCCGCGAGTAAGTTAAACTAATAGTGACCGACTTATAATCCGCTTGGCACCTGGCATATTGATAGAAGTTGGGAGGTACTAGGTTTTTTTCAGTCTATAGGGTTTCATAAGCTTAAATGGCTTGCCCTTTCAATAGGGGTGACACTATGATAAATGAAACCTTTTTATACAGTGGTTATGGCTGCCCGACAAAATGGTGCCGATATGACCTACAATGAAGCGAAGGAACTGTGTTCGAGCCTTGGCGGAAGCCTCCCGAGTCCGCAAGAGATGTACGACGCCCTCGATGCTGGCTTAAACCTGTGCAGGTAGGCTTGGTCTTGGTATTGTGAGGATATACCATCACCACATAATTAATTTTTAAGTTGCATGTAGGTTTAGGAGTTCTACTTCAAATGTGTGTATACTATGAGTCCTATACCAAATCTGAACACATCGGGTTTATCAAATGAAAACACCTCTGAAATAATAGGGATGACGCCATAGTGGTTCATAGCGGAATGACGTCACTTCACTTTCGTGTTTAAAATTAGATCTTAAATGTGAAATCTAAAAATACTTTAAATTTGATTGAGGAAACATCTTTACATGTCACAACCACAATTTTGCCATTTGGTATGAGTTACTAATAAAAAATGATTTAAAAGGAAGTCCAATCCTTCCATACTCATTGAACTACATAACGTGCACGCTTAGAAAATTTGTTAATTGCCGGATGCCGATTTACCCGAAAAGTTGTAACCCTACACTTATATCCGAGGTGTATTTCACAGCTCACGGAAATACCCGAGTAGTTCCGATTGTCCTATACCCTCATCCTGTTCAGCGGTCTACTTCATCAGAAACGACAGACAACCGTACTACGACACATCACTGCGCGATCTATGGCTTTTTGTGTACCGCATCACAGTAGAAACATGAGCAAAAAAATAGTTATTTTAACTAAGTACAACACAAGGAATAGATATTGACGTGTAGAAACTACAAAACATGTTTATTCAACATTTGAATCAATATCCATGTAGAAAAAATGGACAGGAGTTTTTCGTAGAAAAACATTATCTCTGTGCACGTGTCGGTTTGAGTTCTAGCTTGTGTCGTCACATTAACAACAACAACAACAACGTCCCTATTTATATGCTACTCCCTTTGTATAGGAGTTTTAGTTCTTCTGTGTGTACATGTATACGAGTCCTACTTCCTCTGTGTGTATATGAGTCCTACTTCCTTTGTGTGTATATGAGTCCTACATCCTCTGTGTGTATATGAATCCTACTTCCTCTGTGTGTATATGAGTCCTACTTCCTCTGTATGTATATGAGTCCCACTTCCTCTGTGTGCATATGAGTCCTTCTACCTCTGTGTGTATATATGTCCTACTTCCTCTGTATGTATATGAGTCCTACTTCCTCTGTGTGTACATATGTCCTACTTCCTCTGTGTGTATATGAGTCCTACTTCCTCTATATGTATATGAGTCCTACTTCCTCTTTGCGTATATGAGTCCTACTTCCTCTGTGTGTATATGAGTCCTTCTACCTCTGTGTGTATATATGTCCTACTTCCTCTGTATGTATATGAGTCCTACTTCCTCTGTGTGTAAATGAGTCCTACTTCCTCTGTGTGTATATATGTCCTACTTCCTCTGTATGTATATGAGTCCTACTTCCTCTGTGTGTATATATGTCCTAGTTCCTCTGTATGTATATGAGTCCTACTTCCTCTGTGTGTATATGAGTCCTACTTCCTCTGTGTAGTATATGAGTCCTACTTCCTCTGTGTGTATATGAGTCCTACTTCCTATGGGTGTATATGCGTCCTACTTCCTCTGTATGTATATGAGTCCTACTTCCTCTGTGTGTATATGAGTCCTACTTCCTCTGTTTGTATACTAGTCCTACTTCCTCTGTGTGTATATGAGTCCTACTACCTCTGTATGTATATGAGTCCTACTTCCTCTGTGTGTATATGAGTCCTGCTTCCTCTGCGTGTATATGAGTCCTACTTCCTCTGTGTAGTATATGAGTCCTACTTCCTCTGTGTGTATATGAGTCGTACTTCCTCTGTGTGTATATATGAATCCTACTACCTCTGTGTGTATATGGGTCCTACTTCCTCTGTTTTTATATGAGTCCTAATTCCTCTGTGTGTATATGTGTCCAACTTTCTCTGTGTGTATATGAATCCTACTTCCTCTGTGTGTATATGGTTCCTACTTCCTCTGTGTGTATATGTGTCCTACTTCCTCTGTGTATATGGGTCCTACTTCCTCTGTATGTATATGAGTCCTACTTCCTCTGTGTGTATATGAATCCTTCTTCCTCTGTGTGTATATGAGTCCTACTTCCTCTGTGTGAATATCAGTCCTACTTCCCCTGTGTGTATATGAGTCCTACTTCCTTTGTGTGTATATGAGTCCTACTTCCTCTATATATATATATGAGTCCTACTTCCTCTGTATGTATATGAGTCCTTCTTCCTCTGTGTGTATATGAGTCCTACTTCCTCTGGGTGTATATGCGTCCTACTTCCTCTGTATGTATACGAGTCCTACTTCCTCTGTGTCTTTATGAGTCCTACTTCCTCTGTGTGTATATGAATCCTATTTCCTCTGTGTGTATATGAATCCTACTTCCTCTGTGTGTATATGTGTCCTACTCTCTCTGTGTGTATATTAGACCTACTTCCTCTGTGTGTATATGAGTCCTACTTCCTCTGTGTGTATGTGAGTCCTACTTCCTCTGTGTGTATATGAGTCCTACTTCCTTTGTGTGTATATGAGTCCTACATCCTTTGTGTGTATATGAATCCTACTTCCTCTGTGTGTATATGAGTCCTACTTCCTCTGTATGTATATGAGTCCTACTACCTCTGTGTGTATATGAGTCCTACTACCTCTGTGTGTATATGAGTCCTACTTCCTCTGTATGTATATGAGTCCTATTTCCCCTGTGTATATGTGTCCTACTTCCACTGTATGTATATAAGTCCTACTACCTCTGTGTGTATATGAGTCCTACTTCCTCTGTATATATATGAGTCCTACTTCCTCTGTGTGTAAATGAGTCCTACTTCCTCTGTGTGTATATGAGTCCTGCTTCCTCTGTGTGTATATATGTCCTACTTCCTCTGTATGTATATGAGTCCTACTCCCTCTGTGTGTATATGAGTCATACTTCCTCTGTGTGTAAATGAGTCCTACTTCCTATGTGTGTACATGAGTCCTGCTTCCTCTGTGTGTATATTAGTCCTACTACCTCTGTGTGTATATGAGTCCTACTTCCTCTGTGTGTATATGAGTCCTACTTCCTCTGTGTGTATATATGAATCCTACTACCTCTGTGTGTATATGGGTCCTACTTCCTCTGTTTTTATATGAGTCCTAATTCCTCTGTGTGTATATGTGTCCAACTTTCTCTGTGTGTATATGAATCCTACTTCCTCTGTGTGTATATGGTTCCTACTTCCTCTGTGTGTATATGTGTCCTACTTTCTCTGTGTATATGGGTCCTACTTCCTCTGTATGTATATGAGTCCTACTTCCTCTGTGTGTATATGAATCCTTCTTCCTCTGTGTGTATATGAGTCCTACTTCCTCTGTGTGAATATCAGTCCTACCTCCCCTGTGTGTATATGAGTCCTACATCCTTTGTGTGTATATGCGTCCTACTTCTTCTATATATATATGAGTCCTACTTCCTCTGTATGTATATGAGTCCTTCTTCCTCTGTGTGTATATGAGTCCTACTTCCTCTGGGTGTATATGCGTCCTACTTCCTCTGTATGTATACGAGTCCTACTTCCGCTGTGTCTTTATGAGTCCTACTTCCTCTGTGTGTATATGAATCCTATTTCCTCTGTGTGTATATGAATCCTACTTCCTCTGTGTGTATATGTGTCCTACTCTCTCTGTGTGTATATTAGACCTACTTCCTCTGTGTGTATATGAGTCCTACTTCCTCTGTGTGTATGTGAGTCCTACTTCCTCTGTGTGTATATGAGTCCTACTTCCTTTGTGTGTATATGAGTCCTACATCCTCTGTGTGTATATGAATCCTACTTCCTCTGTGTGTATATGAGTCCTACTTCCTCTGTATGTATATGAGTCCTACTACCACGGTGTGTATATGAGTCCTACTACCTCTGTGTGTATATGAGTCCTACTTCCTCTGTATGTATATGAGTCCTATTTCCCCTGTGTGTATATGTGTCCTACTTCCACTGTATGTATATAAGTCCTACTACCTCTGTGTGTTTATGAGTTCTACTTCCTCTGTATATATATGAGTCCTACTTCCTCTGTGTGTAAATGAGTCCTACTTCCTCTGTGTGTATATGAGTCCTGCTTCCTCTGTGTGTATATATGTCCTACTTCCTCTGTATGTATATGAGTCCTACTCCCTCTGTGTGTATATGAGTCATACTTCCTCTGTGTGTAAATGAGTCATACTTCCTCTGTGTGTATATGAGTCCTGCTTCCTCTGTGTGTATATTAGTCCTACTACCTCTGTGTGTATATGAGTCCTACTTCCTCTATATGTATATGAGTCCTACTTCCTCTGTTTGTATGTGAGTCCTACTTCCTCTGTATGTATATGAATCCTACTACCTCTGTGTGTATATGAGTCCTACTTCCCCTGTGTGTATATGAGTCCTACTTCCTCTGTCTGTATATGAGTCCGACTTCCTCTGTGTGTAAATGTGTCCTACTGCCTCTGTGTATATATGAGTCCTTCTTCCTCTGTGTGTATATGAGACTTACTTCCTCTGTGTGTATATGAATCCTACTTCCTCTATATGTATATGAATCCTTCTTCCTCTGTGTGAATATGAATCCTACTTCCTCTCTGTGTATTTGAGTCCTACTATCTCTGTGTATATGAGTCCTAATTCCTCTGTGTGTATATGAGTCCTACTTCCTCTGTGTGTATATGAGTCCTATTTCCTCTATATGTATATGAGTCCTATTTCCTCTGTGTGTATTTGAGTCCTACTTCCTCTGTGTGTATATGAATCCTACTTCCTCTGTGTGAATAAGAGTCCTATTTCCTCTACATGTATACGAGTCCTACTTCCTCTGTGTGTATATGAATCCTACTTTCTCTGTGTGTACATATGTCCTACTTCCTCTGTATGTATATGCGTCCTACTTCCTCTATATGTATATGAGTCCTACTTTCCCTGTATGTATATGAGTCCTTCTTCCTCTGTGTGTATATGAGTCCTACTTCCTCTGGGTGTATATGCGTCCTACTTCCTCTGTATGTATATGAGTCCTACTTCCTCTGTGTGTATATGAGTCCTACTTCCTCTGTGTGTATATGAGTCCTATTTCCTCTATATGTATATGAGTCCTACTTCCTCTGTGTGTATATGAATCCTACTTCCTCTGTGTGTATATGAGTCCTACTTCCTCTGTGTGTATATGAGTCCTACTTCCTCTGTGTGTATATTAGTCCTACTTCCTCTGTGTGTATATGAGTCCTACTTCCTCTGTGTGTATATGAGTCCTACTTCCTCTGTGTGTATATGAGTCCTACTTCCTCTGTGTGTATATGGGTCCTACTCCCTGTCTATGTATATGAGTCCTACTTACTCTGTATGTATATGCGTCCTACTTCCTCTGTGTATATGAGTCCTACTTCCTCTGTGTGTATATGTGTCCTACTTCTTATGTGTCTATATGTGTCCTACTTCCTCTGTGTGTGTATATGAATGCTACTTCCCCTGTGTGAATATGTGTCCTATTTCCTCTGTGTATATATGTGTCCTACTTCCTCTGTGTGTATATGAGTTCTACTACCTCTGTGTGTGTATATGAGTCCTACTTCCTCTGTGTGTATATGAGTCCTACTTCCCCTGTGTGTATATGAGTCCTACTTCCTCTGTGTGTATATATGAATCCTACTACCTCTGTGTGTATATAGGTCCTACTTCCTCTGTGTGTATATGAGTCCTAATTCCTCTGTGTGTATATGTGTCCTACTTTCTCTGTGTGTATATGAATCCTACTTCCTCTGTGTGTAAATGGGTCCTACTTCCTCTGTGTGTATATGTGTCCTACTTCCTCCGTGTATATGGGTCCTACTTCCTCTCAATCGGAACTACTCGGGTATTTCCTTGAGCTGTGAAATACACCTCGGATATAAGTGTAGGGTTACAATTTTTCGGGTAAATCGGCATCCACCGATGAACACCTTTTCTAAGCGTGCATGTTAAGTAGTTCAATGTGTATGGAAGTGTTGGACATCCTTTTTAATCACTTTTGATCAGTAACTCATACCAAATGGCGAACTTGTTGTTGTGACATGTATACTTGTTTCCTCAATCAAATTTAACGACTTTTTGGATTTTCCATTCAAGATCTATTTTTAGAAACGAAAGAAAGTGACGTCATTCTCGCGGGAAACAATATGGCGTCATCCCTATTATTTCAGAGGTGTTTTCTATTGGATAAACCCGATGTGTTCAGATTGACTTCCTCTGTATGTTTATGAGTCCTACTTCCTCTGTGTGTATATGAGTCCTACTTCCTCTGTGTGTATATGGGTCCTACTTCCTGTCTATGTATATGAGTCCTTCTTACTCTGTATGTATATGGGTCCTACTTCCTCTGTATGTATATGCGTCCTACTTCCTCTGTGTATATGAGTCCTACTTCCTCTGTGTGTATATGTGTCCTACTTCTTATGTGTGTATATGTGTCCTACTTCCTCTGTGTGTGTATATGAATGCTACTTCCCCTGTGTGAATATGCGTCCTACTTCCTCTGTGTGTATATGTGTCCTACTTCCTCTGTGTGTGTATATGAGTCCTACTTCCTCTGTGTGTATATGAATCCTACTTCCTCTGTGTATATGTGTCCTACTTCATCTGTGTATATGAGTCCTACTTCCTCTGTGTGTATGTGTCCTACTTCCTCTGTGTATATAAATCCTACTTCCTCTGTGTATGTGTCCTACTTCCTCTGTGTATATGAGTCCTACTTCCTCTGTGTGTATATGTGTCCTACTTCCTCTGTGTATATGGGTCCTACTTCCTCTTTGTATATGAGTGCTACTTCCTCTGTGTGTATATGAGTCCTACTCCCTCTCTGTGTATATGAGTCCTACTTCCTCTGTGTGTATATGAGTCCTACTTCCTTTGTGTGTGTATAAGTCCTACTACCTCTGTGTGTATATGAGTCCTACTATCTCTGTGTGTATATGAGTCCTACCACCTCTGTGTGTATATGAGTCCTACTACCTCTGTGTGTATATGATTCCTACTTCCTCTGTGTGTATATGAGTCCTACTTCCTCTGTGTGTATATGAGTTCTACTACCTCTGTATATATATGAGTCCTACTTCCTCTGTGTGTATATGTGTCCTATTTCCTCTTTGTGTATATGAGTCCTACTACCTCTGTGTGTATATGAGTCCTACTTCCTCTTTGTGTATATGAGTCCTACTACCTCTGTCTGTATATGAGTCCTACTCCCTCTGTGTGTACATGAGTCCTACTACCTGTGTGTATATGAGTCCTACTTCCTCTGTGTGTATATGAGTCCTACTTCCCCTGTGTGTATATGTGTCCTACTTCCTCTGTGTTTATATGGGTCCTACTTCCTCTGTGTGTATATGAGTCCTACTACCTCTGTGTATATATGAGTCCTATTTCCTCTGTCTGTATATGAGACCTACTTCCTCTGTCTGTATATGAGTCCTACTTCCTCTGTCTGTATATGAGTCCTACTTCCTCTCTCTGTATATGAGTCCTACTTCCTCTGTCTGTATATGAGTCCTACTTCCTCTCTCTGTATATGAGTCCTATTTCCTCTTTGTGTATATGAGTCCTACTTCCTCTGTGTATATGAGTCCTAATTCCTCTGTCTGTATATGAGTCATACTTCCTCTATGTCTTTATTAGTCCTACTTCCTCTGTCTGTATATGAGTCCGACTTCCTCTGTGTGTATATGAGTCCTACTACCTCTGTGTATATATGAGTCCTACTTCCTCTGTGTGTATATGAATCCTACTTCCTCTGAGTGTATATGAGTCCTACTACCTCTGTGTGTATATGAGTCCTACTACCTCTGTGTCTGTATGTGTTCTACTTCATCTCTATGTATATGAGGCTTACTTCTTCTCTATGTATATGAGTCCTACTACCTCTGTGTGCATATGTGTCCTACTTCCCCTGTGTGTATATGTGTCCTACTTCCTCTGTGTGTATATGAGTCCTACTTCCTCTGTGTGTATATGAGTCCTACTTCCTCTGTAAGTATATATGTCCTACTTCCTCTGTGTCTATATGTGTCGTACTTCCTCTGTGTGTATATGAGTCCTACTTCCTCTGTGTGTATATGAGTTCTTCTTTGTCTCTGTGTATATGAGTCCTAATTCCTCTGTGTGTATATGAGTCCTAATTCCTCTGTGTATATGAGTCCTAATTCCTTTATGTATTTTTAACCTACTTTATTTGTGCAATTTCTATCACACTTGGCATATTTGACCATCACAGTGTATTTGCGTCTTTGACAGTCCTTTTTTTATCACTGTATATTCGTGTCATATTGTGTCTGTGTATATAGGTGTCTTGTTGTAACTGCTAGCATGAGAGGTTTTTTTTTGTATTTGCCTATGACAGCGCTTTCTGGCCTTTATTATAAAAATCTGATATAATAATCCAGTTATTCATATTTTCCAGGTGTGGGTGGACGCAAGGAGAGATTATACGGCTTGTATTGACAGAGTCTGATCCTGACTGTGAAAATACTAATGGAGAGACAGGTGTTATATCCTGTAAATGGTTAACATCGACAGCGGACACTTTCTGTAAACTGAATTGATTCTTTTCTTAATTTGAGATATTCTTGTTTTCATTGATTTGGCATTTTCATTAAATTTCAACTTAATTAGATGTGAAATGACACACTCAATGACATTTATTAGTTTTAATAGTGCAGTTTAACCCCGTTTTCATCAATTTTAAGGTAAAAATGCCCAAAACAGTATTTCATTTATGTTGCAATGCCCATCTCATAATTATGAAGGAGGACCCTAAAATCAATTACCCATAACAGAGCTGATCAAGCCAGGTAAAACCATTGCCATTGTACTTGTATATTCCCATCCCCATTTTCCAGAGTTCTTAGTAGAGAGGCCATTACTATCTTTATATATGGGTATTACATCGCATCAACATTATTTCAGTTATGTTGCAATGCCTTACTCTTAATGAGGGATGAAGACCCCCATACTCAACTGCCCATTAGGGTTGTTCAAGCCGGAAGAGCCATCAGCATTCTGTTAGTCAGTCGGCAGACTATCATAAAAATCCATATCCCTTGCCAGGATTTGAACCCACAAGGAGAGGGGACATCTGGTTTCAAGTTCAGTACTCTAGCCACGTGACCATGGAGGCCATAACTGAATATTGTTTACAGTCTTTGGTAGGACCCCTGTGAGCGTTTCAAACCAGCAACCTCCCACACAATAGACAGATACTCCATCTCTTGATCACACAGAGATTAAGTCATTATTTAAATGATTTGAAGATAAAAAATAATACAAAATTAGATAACTTAATTGTTTGTTAGTTTATATGGGGTTTAACACTGTGTCAACATTTGTTCAGTTATAGTATGGCTTTCTTGGATTCATCAACACATGTCAAGGACTCTTAAATGCCTTGCCCAAGGACACTCCCAAGAAACCAGGGGTACCTGTGGGGCTAGAACCCGGGACCCCTGAGTTCAAAGACAGCCACCCTACCCACTTTGTCACGCAGTAACCTTAACAGATAGCCGAAGAAAACTGGGTGTAAAAAAGAAACATACAATTCAAATAAGGTTATCAATTCTTGTCTAAAACTTTATTATACTATTTATAGACTGTAAAACATTTGCAACAGTTGAAGAGCAGGTATATATGCTTCAATAATAAAAAAAAAACTCTTGGTAAATTGATATATCCCCTTTTCAGGTTGAGCGTGGTGCCATTAGTTATGGTACAAATCCATGTTTTCTTACTCATAGATCCCTTAGCTTTCTTAAAGAGTGTCCAAAATAGATTAAAAGACCTAATGTTTCCTATGAAGATACTTCTTTTGTGAGGGGTTTAATAATATGTCAATAGCCTTTTCTATCAGAAGGCTTTCCTAGAATTCTCCAGTACTACCCTAGTAGGGCTTTGAAGAGTCTGGTCCAAATAACAAAATAGTGCTGGTTGAGAATTGAGACTCTGACCCAGGTTTAGAAACCCAATGGCCCACACAGACCCTCTGTCTTTGAAATGATGAAAAGAATCTAACACAGCTAGCAGTTTAGCCCTAATCTATATGAACACAGAATTCTGTAGCCTTGAGTCATGACCAGTGCATATACCCTGCACTAGTCCTAGTGTGGTGATACCCACAGGCCGTGACCCTAGGCTAAGGTTTAAACTGTATGTGTTGCAGGATATCAGCAGTTCTGCCATAAGGAAAAAATAAAATTGCATTAACTAACACTTCAAATTAAGAACATTAAAAAATGTTGTGTTTGGTAAATCAGCTCTACAGTTATATAGGTATGTATACAGATGACATGAGTAAGAAAACATGGCTTTTTATAATTCCAATAAGAATAAAGGCAACAAATATGGTTATCAAACATCGAGATAAGAGACAAATCAGAGTATTTTGTTTTCCCAATATTTCTGAAGTTATTCACCAAAACCCTAGTTTTGTTGACTCTCATTAGAATCGTCTTGATGAGACAATTCTTATGAGCATCTACAATATAGGCTTTAAATTAGAAACAATGAGCAAAGAAAAACATGTCTCTTAATTGAACCTCTGATATCATTACAATACAAAATTAGACTTGAATGAAAAATAATTGAAGTTACAGAAGCTAAATTTAATTGAGGGTTCAGCGCAAAACTTTAGCAAGGGCTTCACGATTGTAAAGCACTTGCTAAGGTTTTGCATTGAACCCTGGTTATGTTTTTATTTGGAAAGCTACAAAATTGAATTTGAATATTTCGCTATTGGAATGATTTAATATGTAAATGGAATGATTCATTATATAAATGGAATGATTTGATATTTCAAAAGCCCAATACTAACCCCAAAACTAGTAAATAACTTAAATAGAAAGCAGACTTAATTCTATGGGAAATCAACTTAATATGGTAAGAAATATCTCAAATTGGTTTGGAATATCAAAAGGTATGAATATATAGAAATTGTAAAATCATTATCATAAGATCAAAATAATTATATAAATAATCAAATTTCACTAGATGATTTAAACCATGACGCAAATGTGATGCAATTGCAAAGATAAAACAGGAAACGTAGATATTATGAGAGAAAAAGTCTTAACAAAAAGAGATTAATCATAATTCTAAAACATATAAAAAGCTTCAATGCCTTATATACTTAAATATAGTTACCCCAAAACCATTTTTTTAAAAAGTGTATCCTAGAAATTTACAAACACACCCAAACAGAAAAAATAACCATAGCTAGTGCATACCGGTATTTGCAGCAATTGCTGGCAGGCCTTGAATTGTTTGTAAACATGGAGGTTTAACACCTTGTCAACAGTTTTTTAGTTTTTTTATGGCTTTCCTGGATTTTAAGAGTACCAGATAGGTGATTGGTCATCAGCATGTTCCAAACGTTACAAAAATAGATGAAAATGTTACTTCTTTTCCACCTGGTTGAACCCTTTATTGAATCGAAGCAAGCTATCATTTCACAGTATAATAGAACGTTTCCAAATTGACAGAAAAATCTTTAAATCCGAGGTTCAGTCATAAGAAATCCATGCTGGTCTCAAATGTGTCCTAACTTTCAAACAGGAGTATAAAAACAAGCAATTAAATATAACAGGTATAAAAAAATACATATATTTAATGAAAACAGGTCAGATCCATACAAATAATAGTATTATGTCTTGTGATACAGATAGTTCAATGTAAAGGAAGAGCAGTATCATGTGATACAATGTGATAGATGTCATTTCAATGCCACTCCAATAATATGTGTGTATATAATAAATTGAATCATATTAACTGTGTTTAAAGAAAGAACAGAAACAAATCCATGGTGACAAAAGGAAAATTAGTTCTTGGAGAAAAAAATTCTTTTGTCATGATAAGAATTTACTCAATTTGATTTTTAACGATTAACATCATAAAAATTTACTCAATTTGATCTTTTACAGTTTACATCATAAGAATTTACTCAACTTGATCTATAAAAGTTTGTACATCTATCAACAAATGATGCTATCATTTGTTTTTTAATTCCCAAAATCTATATGGAGTAAAGAAGTATAAAGGTATTTGCTCCAACCTCTATTTATTGCTAACAATAAAAATTGTCTTGAACAAATAACAATTTCAAACATTGCAGAAAAAGCAGACATTCCTAGAAAGGTTTATTCATACAGTTATTACTGCAGTAGGGTAACACTAAATTCTTCACCTTTCTAAAGGACTTGATAGCCTTGAAATAACAATCAATACAATAACATTTATATCTAATGACAGATCTTTTTCTCGTTTAATATTTACCGTTTTACATACCATATACATGTGTGAGGTTAAAAATGAGAGATCAGGCCGCAAGATTTACTTTATCAATTTCTGAGGACTCTTAAGCATCTACAAATACATAGACTCAAAGAGTTAGTACTAAATGGTTCAAAGAGTTAGGAATATAGGAGGCCTGATCTGTGTGTGTTAACAAACATTAAAATTACAATCTACTAACAACAAAAAAGGTATATTGCTTCGTGAAAAATACAGATATGCACTCTTATACAACCCTTGTGAAAGGAATTCACGAACTTGTTCATGAATGTTCATTAATGACAAAGGGCTGTTCATGAACACAAAGCCTGTTAATAAAATTCAAGAATATGTTCTTGAACATCAAGAACAGGTTCATGAAAATGTTCATGAACCAGCATTTGATCTTCATGAACATGTTATTTGAATTTATGAGCAATTTCAAGAACAGCTGTGTTCATGAATGAACATTTATGAAGTTCATGAGCAAGTTCTTGAATCCTTTGCAGGGGAATCCACTAAATCCGACTTGTGATTCTATAGAAAAGGAACTTTGTTTACCATCATTTGTGTAAAAAGTCTTTCCATTTTCAAACCATGAACAATTCTGTTGAGAACACTTTATTATGTAAACATCTTTCGAAAACAAGGACAACATGTCCAATATCCCTTTCATTAGAGAACCATTGCCATCTTGCCATTATTGATAATATTTCATTTGTATCTCGCAAAATAAACATTTCTTTATTTGATTTTACAAATGATATTCTTAAAAAGATAATACTACCTTAAGCAAAAGGTAAACAACAGAGGGAAAAAAGAAAAGTCTACATTTTCCGTGCACGTAGATGAAGGTCCTTGTCAGTAATAAAAGCTCCTTTTCACTAAATAAATGATATTGCTGCAGTACGAACATGAGGGAACATGTATGATATAAAATTCACAAATATAATTAAAACCTATCTAGAAGAGTCCGGCCTTTTTCTTCATGGCCTGTTGCTTCCATGCAGGTAGGCTGAGGAAGTCTGTATAATTCATACCAAATATTTGGTGAAAGTCATCTGAGGAGAGGTACATCTGAAAAAGTAGTATTTATCTATTAATATGGCTTTTATCATTGTTTGTATGTTTGTTTATATGGGTGTTACATTTTGTCTGCCTTATTTCAGTTATGCTGATCATTGTTTATTTTTATGGGTTCTACAACATGTCAACCATAAAAAATTCAGTTATTTTGCATTGGCCTACACTTAATGATGGAGGAAGACCCCATACTTAACTGCCCATCAGGATTTGCTAAGCCATCGGCATTTCGTAAGTCAGTCTGGAGACTACAATCACCATTTTTTTTTTATTATTGCTTCAACATTATTTCTGTTATATTGGCATGCCTCACTGTTAATGACAGAGTAAGACACCATACTCAACTGCAGGGTTGGTCAAGCCAGGTAGAACCATCGGCATGCCGTAAGAGACGGGAGACTGCCTAGTTTTGACCAACAACAAATATTATCTATCTATCTATGGATCATTACTCCGTGGCCTAGTGGTTAGAGTACAGAACTTGAAATCACATGGTCCCTCTCCGCGTGGGTTCAAATCCTGATGAAGGATATGGATTTTCATGAGAGGCAGTCTCCCGACTGACTTACGGAATGCCGATGGTCCTACCCGCCTTGACCAGCCCTTACGGGCAGTTGAGTATGGGGTCTTCCTCCATCATTAAGAGTCGGGCATCGCTACATAACTGAAATAATGTTGATGTGATGTAAAACCCATATAAAAAAAAAAAAAAATGGATCATTAACATACCTCCTTCATTGCCGCATTGATGTTTTCTGGGAGCTCTTCGGCTGGTTTTTGGAGGTCTTCCAACTTTAATTTAGGTAGCGAATCAAAGCTATCTCCTCCATTTGAAGATGGCTGAAATCGAAACATTAAACACATGTACATGTATAACATTATTATCATATGTACTCCTACTGTAAACAAAATGAATTTCAAAACCTAAGAAATATATTTATTACTTTTTTTTTCTTTGAAGAAAGGGTCTGATTGATGCTTAACTATTGTATTTACAACTGGACTGCAAATATTGATACTAACTGAACAAATTTCTACAGTTGGACGCACAGAATTGATTATAAAGCAGAATATTTTGTGCACTTTCTCTCCACACACCCTTCAAGGCTTGTTGAGTCCATGGCCAAAAAAAATTGCTCACACTTTCTAAATGATCTAGCTACGCCCCTGGCTTACCCTTCTCTTTTTTTGCATCAACAGTTTTTCCACATATTGCAAGCCCCAGCTCATCATGGAATAAGGGAGACAACTTACTTTAAAACTTTTCCTAATTTAATCTTGCCCTTTGTTGTATAAGGCCATAAAAGATCCACCATATATTTATAAAAGCTTACCTCTGCGATCAAAACTACTTCATTATTTTCTGCACTCAACTCTTTTCCATATTCTTCATACCCTTTACGTTTCTGAAAAATGAAGATATCTTTCCAAATCACTGAAGGTCCTTATAAAGTCAAATTCACAAAAACTTAATTTGATGTATGTTAAAATAATCAATATCAATCATCTCTCTACATGGTATTTAACACTGTATCAACAATTTTTCAGTTATGTAATGGCTTTCCTTGAGCGACCAGTATTAGGATAGGGCTCTGAAGTGAATTTCTTTTCATATACATGTACAGGTATCTATAAAAAATAATCACTATGTTAGAACTATCTTCGCTTTTCTTGCATAACATCCAACTTAATAAAAAATATTGCAGTATAGAGATGGATGAATACAGACATCTGGTACGTTGTTGAATATTATCCCATTTGTTGATGACAGCAAATTATAAGAAATGCAAATAACTATATACAATTTTAGAGGTATACACACAAAACCCTTTTATTACTTTTATAAAAATAACCTAAACAATTTCACACAGGAGGAAACGATTTTGCTATCCATGACTACAAACATACTGTCTCCTTTCTTTACAAAAGAAAGTAAAACATATTCTTTCAGAAAAAGGTATGATAAAAAAATCAACAGTAGTATCTTAAACGAACTATACCACATTGTATGAAAACATGAAGAAATAGCAGCTCTATATACCTTGAACAAATCATAATCCCAAATTCCAAAGAATCCTGTAAAAGTTGCAGGCTCAAATCCTTCTTTCACCCTCAAAATGGGCGTGTCATGATCTCGGTCAGCAGGGTCTGTAGAAATGTACTCCTAAAATAGAAACATATAATTACAAAAATAAACCCTTTTCTGTATAATATATTGCAGTTTTTTAAACTAATATATTTTACATCAATCATGAAACCAGTTCTTATTACTGAATTCAATCAATGTGTATTACAATTCCTGAATACCAGAATTCGCTCCAAACATAGATTAGTATAAGGTCGCAAAGAGGACCCCATTACTTAGGGGAATCAAACCTACAATACTAATGTTAAGAGACCAACACACTACCCTTAGACCACTGTCCTTCAAAAACAAATTGAGAAGATGAAAAGTTTCACTTTTTAAAACATTCAGCGCTAAAACCACTATAATCTAAACAATTCAATTCATTATTCTTTTATTTTCTTCACAGTTTACAAAGTGGACAAAATATACAGATTGCAAAGACATGCAATCAAATTAATATACATATAACGTTGGGTAGTGTAGTTTTTCTGGAAGTATTTAATATTTACAATGAGAGCTTGAGAGGTCTTGGTAATACAAGTGAAAACACATGAACAAATGGAAAATGAAA
Source organism: Cerastoderma edule (assembly GCA_947846245.1). Taxonomy (NCBI): domain Eukaryota; kingdom Metazoa; phylum Mollusca; class Bivalvia; order Cardiida; family Cardiidae; genus Cerastoderma; species Cerastoderma edule. The sequence goes on from OX401422.1 coordinate 7,687,659, forward strand.
AAAACCCATCTCATTTCGTTAACAGATAACAGCATTAAACAAAACACTTACAAAGGCTAATCTCTCTGCCTCCTTCTTCTCCTCTGGTCTAGCATTATTTCCGATCCAGACAAAAACTTCGCTTCCCGCATCCAGCATCATGCAGTCATCGCTCACGAGGTCTTCTTGGGCAAAATCGGGAATTTCGTCGCAGGTGAACCTCCCCGAGGCGTTGCTAATCTGGAAGAGTCTTGGAGGGTTGTCAGACGTCTCCTCCTGCAATCGCTTGTCACTGTGGTACTCTCCCTTTCCGCCGATTGCCTCCCAGAACAGTTTAGTTTCCTGCCCCTCCAAAACAATAGTTGGTTCCCTATAATTGAAGTGAATATTTAGAATATGGTTTGTCTGTGAAAGAAAGAAATATTCAGAATATGATTTGTCTGAGATAGAAGGGAATATTCAGCATCCAAGTTTTAAAAGTGCCATCTTAAACACTGGGCCACATAAGATTCTCAAACTGTTACTTCTCTACCACTGTTTTGGCTCTGATAAAGTAACAACCATCTATATGCTGTATCTCTGTGCCCTTAAAAACTACTGAAAATGCTTTATCTGTCATTCATTATGTTTTTCTCTATGCTGTGGCTTTTCATATTGTAATGAATGGTGTTTTAAGGCGCATCGACAGCTAAGTCATTTAGCGCATTTTCATATTGTAAAAGTCCATTTCATTTATATGAGGTTAACAGAGTGTCAACATTATTTCAGTTATGTTGCAATGCCCAACTTTTAATGATCGAGGAAGACCCCAACCTCAACAACTGGAAAAGTCCCAAATTTCCATTAATGGATAAATGGGTTATCATACATATATACATCACAAAATAATACTACAATACCTTATAGACTTTTTGGCAACTGTTCTGGCAGCCTCTCTCTCGTCCCCTGTACTTCCTTTACCAAACCAGAGGAAGACAGACGACTTGGTGAAGACGACAAACACATCATTCGAGTTCAAGGATGAGGCCTCCATGGGGACTTGGATCGATTTCGTGTTGAGGACGTTGGTTCCCCTCACCTGCAGCATGTACGTGTCACCGGGACCCTTGTCAGCTTCTTCAGGGGAACCGTCCGTCTTCTTGTAACCAGAAGCATGGCCGCCCTGTGGGGTAAAAATAGGTATCAGATTATTTTATCATGAACATAGCTTGTTGCATTTATTGTTTGTCTGGAGCTCAGGCATAGATTGTCAATATCATAGTGAATGACAAATGCTTTGAAATTTCATTTGCTGCAAAGACATTTGAATGAGATTTAATCTTTTGTTTTAAATAAATCATCTTTTATGGCTGAAATGGCAACACAGATCTAGGTTATTACGAACAACCATGGCAGAACTTTAGGGAGCTTTAGTAAGCTGTTTCAATGTTTAATTTCTTAAACAATGGTCTATCATTTCGAGCCTGCAAAATCATCCAAATTGGTAGGAGAGTCTGGTAACTGGGATGCGAATCAGTTGACAATATTATCATGCGACACTAGCAATCTAAATCAGAGAGCAGTACCACTACTACTCATCAACCAATGTTTCTTTTCACAAAAAAATGTGACATAGTCCCTTTGGCCAAAATGGTGAATTGCTTTCATATAAAGAACATTTACTTATCTGGTAAAAATGGCTTCTACCTTGATTCAATCTATAACATTTTAATATTCAAGATGCTTGAGACAACAATCATACTTACTTCAAAGATGATCATCTTTCCATCAAACATTGACATGAAATGTTGAGGCTCCTTTCCCATCACAACCCTGACCTGTAATGAGAAAGTGAAAACTTAATTTATTCATATGGAGTTTACAACGCTTCAACATTATTTCAGTTATGTTACGCTGCCCAACTTGAAATACTGGAGCACTTAACTGCTATAAGGGCTGGTCAAACCTAGTAGAACCATCAGCACTCTGTAAGTCAGTCCGGAGACTGCCTCTCATGAAAATCCAAATGATGTCATCAGGATTTGAACCTATGCGCAGAAGGGCATATAAACTTAAACATATTCTGAATTATACAGTTAAGTCATTGAATAGGGTTTTAAGCTGTGTCAACAATTTTTCAATAGTATCATGGCTTTCCTTAGATTCACCAGCACAAGGTTAGGGCTCTGAAATGCCTTTCCAACTATTAGTCTTAATTGGGATTAAAGAGAGAACAATTTTGACTTTGACTTTGACACAGTACTTTTTAAAGATATCTGCTTTCTTTTTCGTTTTTTTCCATTGAAGTACAGATACATTCAGGTTTATACTGGTACAGACACTTTGTGCTGAAGAGCAATTAAAAACATGCCATATGGGTATTTGCTTCTGATGCAATAGCCTATAGTATCATAGAGTGAACAGTTAACCTTTGACCAAACGCCAAAGTTTCGACAGTCCCAAATTGAAAGAGTTTAGAGACGACATTTCAAAATGTGATGAAATTGAAAACCAATCTTCTAATAGGGCAGAAAAACATTGTGGGAAAAGGAGAAATCGCTTTAAGAGCAATTTTTCCTTTTCCCTGTATGTTTTCCAAAGTCGTCTGCAACAAACTATTCAAACGCCGTTATTGTTGGGTAATGGTTTAAACCCTTATTAACCTACCTGAACAGCAGCTCCGTTGACTTCATCATCCATTTCTACGGCTTTCAAAGCAGCAGTTCCCTTTTCATCACTTGTGGCCTTTGCACCCTGAGAAACAAGCAGGAATTCAGTTTCATCTTTCATATGAATTCAAATTATGTCAACAATTTCCATAACTTTATTTCTATGCCTGGCATTTCAGGATGAAAGAAGTCCAACTTCACTAATATGTTGATACAGCATTATGTGGGCAACAGTAGTGCAATGGCAGAGTGTCAGACTCCGTTACCCAGGGTCCCCATTTTGATCCCTGTTTGCGGTGAGGTGAAATTGCCGACACTTGCCCATGAATTGGCACAAGTACTTGTTAAGTATCCAGGAAGTTGTCATAAAGAGTGATTTTGATAAACGCTTCCATCACAATTTGTGTTTTCTGGCAGCAAAAAAAGTTACACATGATATATGATCAGGAATACTTATCACTGCATTACGACTGAAAAACTGATGAAAGAGGCATAAAATAACAAAACAATCCTGCAATCAATCAACTGTTCTCACCAGCCAATAGTAGATGATGTAATTCTCCTTGCCGTTGACAATATATGTGTATTTGATGACGTAGCAATCACCTCCATAAAATTCCCCGATAAATTTCTTCTCTATCGGGACAATGTCAAAATCTTTTACTCTCCAGATCTGAAAAGACAAAAATGGTTTTGCAATAAATGTGTAAATTACTGTAATTCAGACAAGATAAAATAACCATCATTTTAGTTTATTGTTTATATGGAATTTAAGATAAGCCATGTTAAGGCTTTCCTGGATTCACCAGTTCTCGACTAGCTCTAAAATGCCATGCAAAAGGACAATTCATCAAAACTAGAGGTATTGATACTGCTTGCATCCCGTACACTAGAGATCTAAGGCTTTAAACTCATACACTTGACTATGGTTGCCCCACCATATATCGGTTTTAACGCCATATCAACAGCAATAGCTTTTTTACAACTTTCCTGGCACCACAACTACTAGGCAAGGGTTCTTGACCAAGGGCGTACCCACAAAAAAAACAAACGTCGCTGGTAAGGATTGACCTAGCGACCCCCCTGTCACAAATCCCAAACCAAAACTACTGAGCCACACAGGACCAAGGCTAACGTCTTTATTTCTTCACCAAATCCTTGATTGTGGGTTCTCATTCGAATTGTCTCAAGGAGACGATTCTAATGAGTACCCACAAAAAAGGATTCACTATAACAATTTTGAAATACTGCATAAAAAGGATGCTAATCAAGGTTTTCCTTGACCCCCTTGATATGTGCTAATTTGGGAGGGCATTTGACCCCTTATATCGAGGGTTCAGTGCAAAACTATAGTAAGTCCTTCACATACGTGAAGTACTTACTATAGTTTTGCACTAAACCCTCGATATATACATAGTGAATTGTGAACAGAAAATGATGATCGTTAGGGATAATATCCTCAGAAACCCCTGTCTAATATGCCTCTTCTTATGCGCCATAAATATAATGGTAATGGGTGAACATACCTTGGTTACTCCAGTACCGTCATCAACCATCTGTGTTTCCGCAGCAAGTGCTCGGTTGGAGTGTAAGGTGCTGGCATCAAATTTGGTCTGTACAGTTTTGGCTGGAAATAATGTGTTTCTGTTAGCCTAATGGTTGAAATTACATAATTTATTCATACATGTGTTTTACATCATGTCAACATTATCTAAGTTATGGCAATTTGATTGTTTTGTTTATAGGTGTTTTAATGCCATGTCATCTACTTTGCAGTTATGTCACGGCTTAACTGGATTCACCAGTACTAGGCTAGGGCTCTGAAGTCTTGCCAAAAGACACTCTTGTGAAACCAGAGGTATCAATGGGTTCTGAGATCGCCACTTTGATTACTTGTTCATTCCGAACCCGTGACATGAGTGAAAACATAAATGGTATTTATATATCCAGCTATAACTGAACACTGTGCTTTAAGAGATTACTTTTTACTATTCTTTTAAGAGACAGTTAAAATCTTGATGTTTGTTTCAGTTTTGCTATCTAGGTTTTGTTTAAGGCATAAGTTATACACAATTGAAAGAAAACTATCTTTACCTATCTTGTTATTGTTGAAAACTTTTCCCTTGGCGACAGGTTTGGGCCATCGTTTAAAGAGACAGATGAAATCTGGGGGTTCACCACTCTCTACCACACGGGTTACACTGACTGTGGTCGGAAGGTTCTTCTTCTTGATGAAACCCTGAGAAATTAGATAAGAAATTTCATATCATATTTTGTTGCCTGACACCATTTTATGAAAAATTTAAGTTTTATTTCTGAAAAAAATTCATTCATTCGTCTTTCTCAGTAGCCTGCCAGTATAAGGCTAAAAATATGTGTCTTTCCCCAAAACACACCACTGACTCAATTTGATGAAGGAACACCCCAAAAGGGCTGGTCAAGGAGGGTAGAACCATTGGCACTCAGTAAGTCAGTCGGGAGACTGCCTCTCATGAAAATCCTTATCCCTCTCAGGATTTGAACCCACGCGGAGAGGGGCCATGTGATTTCAAGTTCTGTACTCTAACCACTAGGCCACGGAGGCCCCCCAAACTGCTCATAAGGACTGGTCAAGCTGGCTAGACCAATTGGCATTTGGTAGGTCAGTTGAAAGACCACCTTTCATGTAAACACAAATGCCATCACCTGGATTTGAACCCACATGGAGAAGGAACCTGTAATTTCAAGTCCTGGGTACCGTTTTACTAAACAGTTTTCACTTAAGATTTGCGTTAGTCTAAAACAACAATTCCTCTTATTTCAATATTGGACGAAGCAATATTGCAAAGTGACACATCATTGGAATCGTCTCTCCGAGACGCTTCCAATGAAGTGCCACATTGCAACATTGTACTTTCATTGAAGATACTATCCATGTTTATCAATTATGACTTATGCAAACATTTTCCGTAAGTTGTTTAGTAAAACGATACCCTGTACTCCAACCACTAAGCCACAGAGGTCCCTGGCTTAATGGTTAAAGATGGGACGTTGAGTCCGTTCAACCCGGGTTCAATTCCTGATGGCGATCAACTATTTCAATGTGGAGTGTCCTATTGAAAGAAACATCTATGACTAAATTAACAAAAAGGAAATGACAACTAAACTTTTTCGCTGCCGCTCTCATCATGAATGCTCCAAGTATGCCAATCTCGCCTATCGGCCATTTAGTACTCAGATGGATTTTCCTTAACACAGTGTACATATAAAAATCGCCCAATATAAATTTGACACTGAAGAGTATGTTCTTTGAGCAAATCAGCAGAGAGAGTTAAAGATAGATTTAGGAATCAATAAGGAATAACGATATCACTCAATTAAGGTGTGGCTTTGTTAACTCTTATGGTGCTTGAACCGACTTAATCCTTTGCAAACAGGTTGGATCCAGGCAAGCTGCCAAGTAAATTGGCGACTGCCTGTGATCAAACCTGTTTACTACTCTGAGTATCTTTCCTCATCAAAATTAAGCAGATATCTAAGGTTTTGAAAGGCACACAACACAAAAATCTACATCTAGAAAATTACCCAGCATTCTAAGGGTTAGGGGATTGCTTACCAGACCATTTCTCATGGCTTCGCTCTTCTCTTTCTTTGAAGACTGTTTACCAATCCATACCCAGATGGCCTGGTTCCCATTTTGTATGATGTAGGAGTCCTGAAAATAAATAAAAATCGGAAATGTAGGTCTAGAAAGAAAGGAAAGTACATGTTATTGAGCCTTCAACAAAAAATATCCTCTGATCATTCAACACAATGCAGCAAAAAACCATTGAAAAGTCTTGGAGCCAATAAACCGTTCCTATTAATGAGAGAAAGTTTAAGAGAATACTTTCATTTCGGACCTCATTTTTGTTACATACACACATGTGCCTTTAAAGGTGCTTGTTCACATAAGAGAAAAATTGAAAATAAAAATAGGAAGTCTTTGCAACAATGCAGATCTTGTATTCCATTCAACAGATTTAAAGATATATTGCAACGCCCAGTTCATAGTTTATGGAGGAAGACCACAAACTTATTGACCAATAATGGCTGATCAAGGTAGACAGAACAAATGGCATTTCTTAAGTCAACCAGGAGACTACATCTCATGGGAATCAAAATCTACAGCCACCATCAATATGAATGAACTCCTACTTAGACTGGTCAAAATTCAAGCAATCCAAGTCTGTACTGTTACTTGAACCCATGCAAAGAGGGACCAAATTCTGATCTTAAATTCTATACTCTAACCACCAGGTCAGAGAGGCTCGAAATTACAGTAAGAAAACAGGTTCTTTTTGGGAGTAAAACAAATGAACCAAATTCTTACCCCAGATTCGAGATCGCTTTTCACGAGCGGTCCCGCTTTAACCTCGGATACTTTCAAAGTACCATCATCCTCGGTGCATCTGTAGAGTTTCAGTCCACCAAGTTTCACGCTGGCTTCTTCATCCGCCCCACCTTCTTCCTTCGTCTTAACCTTTTTCTGGTCCAAAGGCAGGTACTTGTTCCACAGCTGAATAAGTGAATAATAAATCATCATCATTGTCTAGTTAAGTTAAAACTAATTTATTTTACATCGGTTGTGAAACAAGTTCTTACAACTTAGATCAGTCACTCTCAATTCTGATTCCTGGATACATAACCAGTACTTTCGGCAAAAGTGGATAAATGAAAAGTCGCAAGGCGGAATCCGCTTCTCACGGTATTCAAACCCACGACCCTCATGTCCGGAGGCCAAGGCTCTACCCCTGGACCATTGTCCTCCACTATTGTCATATTGAGAGATCAATGTAAGGATACAGTAACGATTTGGTTCAATGCAAGAGAAAAACTAATACATGTGCTTCATCTTTGCAAAGCACTAAATATAGTCTTGCATAAACAATCAACAAACATGCAAGCACTTAAGTCATGCACCAAACTATGGGTTCTTTCTTATTGATGTGCAGACCAAGGGATATTGCCAACATAATTATGTGTACCGATATCAAGGTAACAATTCTGTTGCTGTTCAACACCATTATCATCGCAAACATAATTATAATTCTTTTGTTTTACCATGTTAACCAAGGGTAAAGATCCACATTTTAACGGGCCACCATAGGAGAGGGAAATAATCAATGAAACTTACATCTTTTTCACTCTGAGTCATGCTGTCCTCATTTCCCTCTTCCACATCAACAATGTTCACCTTAGCCCTGTCATCTCTGTAGGCTCTGGCTTGTTCCAAACCCTGAAAATATCAAAACTAAACTTAGTCCTTGTTTAATACTTGTTTAATTGATACTATGATAGGTAATATGCAATAAATTTACTCTGGAAATCAAGAATACAGAGAAAAAGAACACAAGCTTCTATAATATATTTCCTCTTTTAACCATCACTTCATACAGACTGATTTTGATGCTAATTTTATGAACTGTTGTTTTCAAGAAAAGCCATAATATAATTGTGAAATTGTTGACACTTTGTTAAGCCCGATTTAAACAATAATTAAGGTAATTTGATTTAAGCACCATTTTAAACAATTATATCATAGCAGTCCTTTCACGAATTTGTAAAAGGACTCTCCAAGGAAACAACAGGCACCATTTGGGCTTCAATCCAGGACCCCCAAAGTTTTAAGATGGCTTCCTTAACCACAGAGCCATGCAGGCAGGTCCTTACCTTAAATCTCTCGGTACGACTACTCTCCTTGCCCATCCAGACGTAGATCATGTTCCCGAGATCCAACATAAACACATCACCACTGTTGAATGAGGACCATTCAATGTCGACCTGCAAATACGATTGACTTTATATATGCATCATGTACCCTTTCCTATAACATCCAATGCACACCACAACTTAAGTTTTTTTCCCCATGAAAAAGACTTTTCTATATATGTCAAGGCATATAGTATACATGGGATCAATAATCAAATATACATCAATGTTTCTCATTTCTCATCTCTAAATTTTAGGGAATCATTGTATGTTTTATTCTTGAGATAAAAAGCGGGGGTCTTTAATAATAAAAAACAAATCGTATTTGTGACTGGTCGAAATGAAACCAACCTAGAGGGTACATTCATGAAAAAAACAACTTTATTCTTTGTGATATTAATAGAAACACTTTATGACATAAAGATAGAATTCTCAGTAAGCTTTAGTCAAAGCTGATCCAATATAAATCTTTCTTTCTTATACTTGCATGTAAACACTCAAACTGATGATTGTTCAAAAATTAGCAATTGCACAAGGCAAGCAATTTCAACTTTTGTTGCAATGCCTTCTTCGTAATAAATTCAGCACCAATTTTTTTTTTTATGGGTTTTACATCACATCAACATTATTTCAGTTATGTAGCAATGCCTGACTCTTAATGATGGAGGAAGACCCCACACTCAACTGCCCATAAGGGCTGGTCAAGGTGGGTAGAACCATCGGCATTCCGGCAGTCAGTCGGGAGACTGCCTCTCATGAAAATCCATATCCCTCTCAGGATTTGAACCCACGCGGAGAGGGGCCATGTGATTTCAAGTTCTGTACTCTAACCACGAGGCCACAGAGGCCCCTTCAGCACCAATAATATGACAATTTTCAAACCATCATATTATGCTGATACATACAATCTTGAGCAGTCGATAAATTCATTATGTGATAAAAGTAAAAATAAGATCATACCTCTTGTACTCTAACATGGTGTTTACCCTTGATCTGTAGAAGGCGGGGTTTGAACGTTGTGTCCACATGGTTAAATCCAGACTTCACACCGCCATTATTGTACCTTAAAAACAAATGAAAATAATAGTCACTGGTAATAGTTTATAGTTATTTTATCCCATTTTAAACAATTTTATGGTTATCTATAGATTTGTAGAATCTCACACTTCCTTTATGTTATGTATCCATAAACAAAGGTAAAATCATTATTCAGTCTGGGGTTATTTATTGTAAAATCCCATTTGAACAACTTTTCAGGTATATCACTCATTCACTGCCTTCCCTAGATCCAGACAAGCATCATCTTTTTTTGTTAAGCAGCAGACTTTTTGTAATGCCTGCTCGGATTACCCCTAATCATTGAGTAAAACAAAACTATCACAACATCACTATTTCAGTTATGAAGCGATTCCCGACTATTTATGATGGAGGAAGACCCCATACTCAACTGCCCATAAGGGCTGGTCAAGGCGGGTAGAACCATCGGCATTCCGTAAGTCAGTCGGGAGACTGCCTCTCATGAAAATCCATATCCCTCTCAGGATTTGAACCCACGCGGAGAGGGGCCATGTGATTTCAAGTTCTGTACTCTAACCACTAGGCCACGCCTTAGGCCCCTCCCCTAATCATTGAGTAAAACAAAACTATCACAACATCACTATTTCAGTTATGTTACAATGCAGGGCTCATTATAATGGAGCTACACCCTAAACTTGCCTGCCCATAAGGGCTGGTCAATGTGGGTGGAACCTTTGGCATTCTGTAAGTCAGCTTAGAGACCGCCTCTCATTAAAATCAAAAAGCTGTCACCAAGGGTTTGAACCTGCGATGCCATCTCAGAATTATCACTCTCATAATGTGCTTGAATACTCTGTGTTGATGCAATTATTACAAAAGCTATCTTTGGAAATGTTAAACTTACTTGATTCCATTCTTAAAGTAACTTAAGAACTTTGGTGATTCGCACTCTTGAACCTCGCGATGTTGGATGGGATAACCCCCGAGAAAGTCGTCAAGTTCGACCGACTTGAACGCGGCGACGCCCGCCTCGTCTTGAGTGGTCTCCTTACCGAGCCAGAAATGAATATGAGCTTCCATAGCACCCTTCTTCTCGCTTATCTGGAAAAAATAATTTTTGAGAAATGTCATTTAAATGGAATATAATTTACGTTTCGCAAATAAAAGGGAACTGAATTGGTGGAGTTGTTCAAATAGAAATGACCACTTTCATGACACAACCGAAAACTGAAAGTGTCAAAAAACAACATCGAAAGTACTGATCGCTCGCATATGACACGCTAAACAATGGTTACACATTTCACAGGAATCGATGAATTTAACGGAATCGACCAGAATAGCCGTCTGGTTACCCATTTTCCATTTAATCTAAACACAGGCATTTGTAACATCGAATGAAAAAGGCTATTACTTAATTCGCTCTTCTATATCTATATTATCAAATTCATCCCGGTACAAAATTAATATTTGTATTCCACAGAATCAACTATCCGGAAGATCGGAAATTTATCGTAGATTTATTTGTTCTGGTTACATGTAATTTAAATAATGCAAAATGTTTAATTCACTTAAGTTCCAGCCTCAGGGAGCACTCTGTAAGTCATTTGGAACACTGTCTGTCATGTCATGAAAATACAAATGCCGTCATTGGGATTTGAACTCAAGCTGCTTAGGACAGTGTGATTGCAAGTTCTGTACTCTAACCACTAGCCCAAGGAGCCCCTACAGGTCTTTTTGGAGGTATTATGAAGAACCACATTGTTTCGTAAAAAAAAAAAAAGTAATTTTTAACTACAGTGACCTTAAAATATTGATAAGCATGTATTTCATTTAGGAAATTAATTTCTCAATTTCTTATTTTTGGACATGATAATGTACAATAAATACCATTTTAATCAGAATGCACGAAATATAGGCATTTGATAAATGAAAAAAAAAATATATGATAAGCTAATAAAACATGCTTTGGGAGCCCTGGAAAAAAAGAACCGTTTTAATGCAAGAACTAAATAAACAAGCATGTCACTAGCTTAGCCACACTGCAAACATTTCCAAACATAAACAATCAATTAGCAAACAATGCAAACTTATCATTACATAATGATCCTACATTTTACTTAACATGTTAAAAAACAATTTAAAGACAATCGACATTAAAAAGACAATCATGCACTTAGTCATCAATGCTGAAAGTTCAGATATTATTCATCATTCACAAGCTAAAGTGTTAAACAATCATTCATATAGTTAGCATATTTGTCTTGTACAAAGGACTTACAACATTTGAAGGAATAAAGGTATCTGGGTACTGTTTCACTAAACAACTTAGGGTAATCTTTTGCAACAAGTCGTAACTGATGAATGAACATGGAAAGTATCTTTCAAGAGAGCACAATAGTGTCATGTGACACGTCATTGGAAGCGTCTGAGACACGATTCCACTGATGTTTTTCAATGCAATATTACATAGCCAAATACTGGAATAAGGAAGAATATTGTTCTGAACTTCAGCAAATTTTAAGCATAAAATGTTTAGTAAAACAGTATAATACTGAAATAAGGAAGAATATTGTTCTGAACTTCAGCAAATTTTAAGCATAAAATGTTTAGTAAAACAGTATAATGATGTAGAAAAAACATGCGATAATGTACAATAATAGTGAAATCAAGATCCAACTATTTTAGATGGCTTTTAAGCCATCTAAACAATTTTTCAGTTGTTCAACAGAAAATCCACTTCCTCGAGATCCATCAATCAGCACAAGGCTTGTAAATTGTGTGCTATCCATAAATACTCAACAGTAAAAAAATGGTTGCAAAAAGAGGAATTATAGCTCTTAACAAGCAAACAATTCTAATACAAAGACCAGTATTCAGCATAAACTTCCATATTGCAATTGTATTCTAGCATAAAGAAAATGCTAACTCTTTACCAAATTATGCTAAAATTACACTGTGCCCACAAAATAAGGGTTTCAAACAGAAGGAATAGCTTTAATCAATCAAACAATTCTAATGCAAAGACCAGTATTCAGCATAAACTTTCATATTGCAATAGTATTCTAGCATAAAGAAAATGCTAACTCTTTACCAAATTAAATGTGGCCACTGTAAACTTCAACAACTACTAAGCCTGCTACAGTCTTGCATATAAACCCTGTTACTGCTAATTCATAAACAATTTCCTATGTTTTGAACCATACTTTCTGTCTTTACATAATATTAACAATTGTACATTCTTAATTTTGGGTTATTGACACTGGTAATTTGGTAAAGATTTTAAGTCAATGCTAGCAATGCTACCAGAAAAAAAGGAGCCTTAGCAAATATAAAGAACAAAAAAAATGTTTTACCTTTTACCTTTATCCTTATAAACAATTTTATGTTTATAGGTTCAAATTCAAAACAAGTTCAGAAGAAAACTCTGACTGTTTATATCTTTGTGATATAAAGAAGAAATCATTGGAACAAAAGGAGAAATTGCTCCTTCATAATCACAACAACAGCATTGATTGACAAGAAAACAAAAATGACGATCAAAGGTCACCATTTACAAGCATACCAAAAGTCTTTTGCAAAAATATTTGAAAAATCTTATACTATTGGTACCAATTTGGTTCATCACAACGAAATGATTCAAAAAGAATTCCAACAATATATGGTTAAAAAAAGACTTTAAAAAAGTGAGCCCTGGTAGTATTTTAATAAACATCTTACACTAAGAATTTGTGTATGTTCAAAACAATAATCCTCCTAATATCCAATATTGACAAAAGCAAAATTGCCAAGTAAAGTCTACCCAAAGTCTATGAGATGCTTCCAATGCTGTATAACAAGCTTCCAATGGTGTATAACAATGCAATATTGTACTCTTGCATATTATAATACTATACCCTATCCTGCATGTTTATTGGCATCAACATGGGCAAATATCAATGATTTCTTTGTTATCTATGCAGTGACAAATCAGTCTGGTTTCATTTCCCTATCCAACGACATGAAAACCTTTACAAAATTGGTATGGACGAAATGACAATAAGCTTACATTTTACTTATATAGGTTTTACATCCCATCAATGCTTTTTCAGTAATGTTCCAATGTGCCACTCTTAATGATGGACGAAGACCCCATACTCAACTAGCCATAAGGGCTGGTCAAGCCAATTAGAACTGTTGGCATTCCGAAAGTCAGTTGGGAGACTTACTTCTCATGGAAATCCATATCCATACCCCTCACCGGGATTGGAACCAATACAGAGAGAGGCATGGCAACCTTAACAATAGTAGCATGGACACAATGACAAACTTACATTTAACAAACTTCACAATAAACAGTTATAAGCCGTCATTTAAGGCCACCTCAAAATATAAGATTTTCCCACAATAACAAACACTTCATGCCAAAACCACAATATAACACACCACAGAGGTGACTAAGAATACCCTACCGCCACCAATTTGACTCGTGGATCTTTGCTTGTAGGCATATACTATGATAAAAAATAAACATTCATCAAAAATAAGAAAAGTGGAGGTGAAATATAGATACCCATTAATGCCATTGTCATTTACATGTTTTGAGTGAATAAGCAAAAAAAAAAGGTTCATTCCATGCGCTTTTCTCATTGTGATCACAATATCCAAAAGTTTTAAAGAAATCTTTTGAGCCATGTACAAGTAAATTTACAGTACAAACCTTTTGAGTACAGATCCAGGGACTTACGGACAAATAAAACCATAATGATTTCTATAAAAGCTTTTGCTTGTGGTTTAAGTTGTTTGTTTGTATACATAGGGTGGTTCACTATGGTGTCAACAATATCTCGGTAATGGTACATCTTTCCGGGATTCACGAGTACTAGACTATTTTGGTCTAAAGTGTTCTGCCGAAAGACACTCCCACGAAGCCAGAGGTAGTAGTGGAGCAGTAGAACTTAATCGCTGAGCCAATAAAGGACTCTTTAAAAACATGCAGAAGGGAATTTAGAATTCAAAGCCACAGATACAGACTTGACAGACAGAGCAATAGTATAATGATTTCAAATATTTATTGATTGTGGCTTATCATTTTCAGTTACTTTACAGTTTTATCATGGCAATCCCTGGATCCAAATCAGCTTTACACTTTGATATGTGGATTTGGCTTTACAGTTGCAATGCTGTCTCTGAGTTACGCAAAGTGCAGACATGGAAAGCCATTGCTACCATGTGTTAATATTTGGTCTTTGCCATGACCCTGTGAGGTATTAATTGAACCTGAAACCTTCCTTCAGTTGTCTAAAACCTCAAGACTAAGGGCATCTCATTATTAGGACCTGTTTTTAATAGTCTTATCATAAGGCTTCCATAACTGTATATTTATATACAGTCAAACTTGTGTTAAGAGGCCAGCCTATGGGACAGAGCAAATTGGCTGTTTAAGACAGGTTGGCTGCTTAACACAAGTTGATGTACACTATAAATCTAACAATGGGACTTTCTGTAGCGGTTGTTTAAGGCAGGTTGGCTGCTTAAAAGGGTGGCTGCTTAACACAAGTTAGACTGTATAAAGGTCTGGTTAAAACATCATCATCATCTAATAATCTGTGTAGCCGAATACAACTCTAATAAACTGTATGACAGAAGTTCATACGACATTAATAAGATGTTATTGACTTAATTATCTGTCAAACGTTGGCCATCACACTGTCTCCAAGGGATATAGAAAAGCTAGTATATTTGAGACCTTACATGTACTTTTAAAAGAACAAAAATATTGAAAAAATCTTATTTTGTTGGTATTCATTAGAATTGTCTCTACAAGACGATTTTAATGAGTACCAACAATATAGGGTTCTGATAAGTAATAAAGTCAGCAAGAGGAATTGTCATTCCTACAAAGCCAAGGTGTTGATGGGGGCTTGAACCAGCGACATCCCTTATTTCTAAATCCACAACATTAATCACTAAGCCGCGCAGGACCCTTATCAATATTCAAGTGAAATTATCTGTTTATGAGTCTAAGAGCACTCATTAACATCAAAGTCATTGTAATAAAATATGGATTTGCGCATGATGATATGATCAAATTTTTCCCTTTGCAAAATGATTCATAACAAAGATCTTTGCCGACAAGGGATACAAAGTCATCTGTTGAAATGTGAAGAGTACATGTATATCATAACGCCCACATAATGTTTGGAATGTGATTAACAATATATTTTTTACCCACTACATCTGACTGACAACCTTTTACAAACCTACAGCCAAAGACATTAGAAATCATTCTGACAAAAGGAAGAATTTATCTTGATAACTCTACCTTTGCATCATAATGGCTTCACCTTTGGCATTACTCAATTTCATTTGCAAAAAAGTTTTTTTCACACTTTTTTACAATGGTCATCTGCTATTGTTTTCAATTTGGGGACACTCAGTCACATCATTACATATATAAGAGGGAAAAATGAAATATGTTGAAGTTATAATGTAATAAAAGAAATAAAACAACACCTGACATCCTTTAACCAACAATATCATGTCTCTATCATGTGAGGTACAAAAAAGGTCTGTCAGAAGTGACCTTTGACCACTTTCAAATGTACGACCTCACTGAACTGACAGAGTTGTCTCCATGTAGTTTGTTGCTGTTTAAACAATCTTTTCAGTTACCGTCAATCTTGTTTAACCCATTACCAAACAATAACGACATTGACTAGTTTGTTGCAGACGAATCTGGAAAACATTGTGGGAAAAGGAGAAATTGCTTGTAGTAAGCAATTTCTCCTTTTCCCATCATGTTTTCTGCCCTATCTGAAGATTATTTTTCAATTACATCCCATTTTGAAAATGTTGTCTGCAAACTCTTTCAATTTGGGACAATCGAAAATTTGGAGTTTGGTAAAGGGTTAATGCAGTGTCAATGATATCTCAGTTATTACACTGCTATCCCAGATTCACAAAGGCTTTGAGGTATCTTGGCAAAAGACTCTGCCACAAAACCAAGGGTTTGAAACAACAAAACCAATAGGGATTGAACCCAGGTCCCATGAGCTCTAAAACCGCCACCTTAAAGGCTGGGCCACGTCATTCGCCAGACATTGGATATAAAACTTGGCATGTCTAGTCTGATATATTTAAAAAGACTCAGTTTGTCCAAATATTATGGAGCTTTAATCATGATAGGTTGAACACTATGTCAACAATTTTTCAGTTATGTTACAGATTCACCAGTACCGGTACTTATGTCAAGGCTGTTAAGTGTCTTGCAAAAGGGCACCTCCATGAAACCAGTTATTGCTGGGACTTGAACCTGAGAACCCTGGGTTCTCAGACCTTTACCTTAAACACTTGACCACTTTAGACATCAATTGACAAGAAACAGACAAGATTTAATTCAAATATCAAAAAAGCAAAAGTACTTTGATACTGAACAGCATAAACATTAAATCTCGGTGACCATCTGAGAATTATACAAAGATCCATCAAATTCTTTTTTGTAACACAGATTTCATGACTGTTCTTACAGCATGACACAGTTTTAATCTGTCTTATTTATCAAAAATGCTGAACAAAAACATACAAATAAAAAGGAAAATTCATGCAAATTCCATAAAAAGAAAAGTTTCCGCTGATAAGCCTGAAATTTGGTGAAAAAAAAAATTAATAAAGCAATTTTGTGTCTGAAGCATTTCTAACACAGAAGTCCTATAAGCCACTGTGCTCTTAAAAGCGGAAATCAACATGCACTGAATTAGCAATAATTAGCGCCACACACTTGGTTACCTTGACACTGGAACCTCTGGCACATCCCGGCGATGCTAGCTGTTGTCATGGTAACAAAGGTCAAGTATGAGGATTCAAAGCAGTTTATACATCATAACATAGTTATATCAGTGTCTATATATCGGTGTAAATATATATAGAGAAAATGTGCTTGCCCTTTCAAAAATATAAGGTCATAATTATCCGGACATGTTTAAAAAATTTAACATATATCTCCTTTTATGGTGAAGGTCTTAGCTTATATCTTAAGACAAACAAAAACAAATTATATTAGTTTACTTCTTAAAGGTAAATATCCAATGAATATTGATTTATATAGAGTTATCAAACATTTTTAGTTAATTCAAACAAATACCAACATATATCATATTTAACTTTATGCATGCTTTAACTGCAAAATCAAAAATGTTCAAAGATGCCATATCTTTTTGTTACTAAGCCTTGTGATATAGTGATAATACATTTCACTAACCTATTTTGCATTTTTATGAGTCAAATCAAATGCTGCATCAAACAAATTGCCGATTCTTTCATGAATTGATTAGATTGACATTATGTTTTGGGCAGGCTGTTAATGCTCTTATAAACTATGTTTCTGTTATCAATATGGTAGTGGTTTTAAGCTTGAAGCAAGAATGGCTACATGGATTGAATAAAACAATCTTTTCTTTAACACATATCATTTTGGGAAAAAGCAAATTGTCAAAAATGATCCAGGAAAAAACCCCACTTCAGGCAGATGTTCAAAGGGACATTTTCAGTGGTTGCTGGTTACTAGATTTTGATAAGACAACAATCAAAATGGTCCTTAAACCCTTATTCGATAACATCTCACTTTAAGGCATCTACTACAGAGGTATTTAGAAACAAATGCAAGTAATTCATCTCTTATCTATTGTCACAATGTTTCTAACAAATCATGAAAGCAGAAATTGACTTTTTTTTCATGATATTTTTTGTCGTATGCTAATGCTTTCAATTTGGACCAGTCAAAAATTCCTTATACCTTGCATGGGTTAACTCTTAGAATGCTGGGTAATTTATGAAAATATATTTTTGTGTCACCTGCTTTCAAAATCCTTGAATATCTGCTTGATTTTGATAAAGAAAAATACTCAGAGTAGCAAACAGATTCGATCACAGGCCAGCCACCAATTTACTTGGCGGCTGGTCTGGATCGAACTTGTTTGCATAAGCAAAGTCGGTTCCATCACTATAAGGGTTAAAGTAGGTGATAACAGAAGTAAGACTGGATGACTTGAACAAACATGATCCTTTAGAAGATTAAGTCAAGTGTTTTCGTTAAGCCTTTCCTGAACAATATAAAACCCCTTCTATATTACAAAGGTCTTTCAACACCTTTGCCATAGATTTGTTTCATATTTGTTAACAGGCAGCTGAAACAGAAGACATAAACTGAATCCCCACATGAGAATTTGCAATTGGTCCAAATTGAGAGCACAATCATACAACAAAAGTATTACTTGTTTGTATGAAGTTAAACCTAAATTTTTGAGTTATGTAACGGTCTTCCTGGATCCACCAGTACTATAGGCTCAGGTTCTGAAGGAACTTAACATAGGTAACTCCTACGAAACGAGAGGTGTCTGTCAAGCTCAAACCCAGGACTCCCCAGTTCTAAGTCTGCCATCTTAACCACTTCGCTACGACCGACTCTACAAAAGTATTAGGGGGAAAATGTAAATTTTCTTAATTGTATTGGGTAGAAGCCATGGATAAGAAATTCTGACAAAAGGAAAAATTTCTTCCTCAGTCACAATGCTTTCAACCCCTTATCACAAAGTAAATTTTAGACATAATACTTCACAATCATCATCAGTAGTTGTTTTTTTAACAAGACCAATTGAACACCAGGTTTAAAAAAATATTAAAATGAATAAATTGGTGCAACATTGTTATCCATTGTATTGATAATCTGCCTAGTGCTAGATCAGATATTGGTATCAATAGATCTTCACAGCTCTAAGATTGTGCACATAGGACAGCACACAGGACTGTGAAAAGATAATTACATTGTTTGTGACAGACATTGGTTAACTCAAAGAAAAATTGTTGGGTACATTTTGTTTTGTGATAAACAGCATTTTATGACCCTGATTAAGGGTTCAATGCACGACTTCACTAAATTTTATGTCTTAAAAGCTGTGTCAATCGTATGCCAAATATATTACCTTTAAACATTTTCCGAGGTTTCCCCTTTACTGGACAGGGCTCTGCAGTGTCTTGCCCAAGGACACTCCCACGCAAAATCAACTAGGAGGTGCTAAACATTTACATACTATAGTCTTGCATTGAATCCTTGAAATACGAGAAGTAAATCACATGCCAACTTTATTATTTCTTTACAAAATCCTATATTGTGGGTACTAAATATAATGATTGACCCGTTCAGGCTTATAGATTTAGGGATTGATGCAAGGCTATAGTCACACAGGCCCAAAACATCTTTTTAAAACCATATTTTGTTCAATGGTTTCAAATGCATGCTAACTCTACTGCAAAAGCATTAAATCTGTCTGTATTGGCAAAATGATAAATGCAGTTGCTTTAATAGTTTTAAAGGTAACCAACAATTTTGCTCCAGAAGTTTTGCCCCTTTGGGATTAATAACAGCATATTTCTTAACATTTCTTAAGCTGATAAATTCTTACCGATAACACTATGTAGGAGTCTCCCTTGAAGAACTTGCCATATTCTGGTTTTGGGACTGCTACGACATTCATGTTCTGAAATATTAATAATTGGCTGGTTGAAGCAGGGTTGTAGGATCTTTCAACAATAGTCTATTGTCACATTTATGCAGTCAGCACACTTGTTCATGATTAAACCGCAAGACTGTTTCCAAAGTTGTCGACTGTTCTCCTTAATGAACACTATGTATCAAAATGGTGTTTAAAGGCACATTAACAGCTAAGGTCATTTAGAGTGCAATTGCACAAGTGAGCAGGATTGAGAGACGAATATATGAAGTAGCTTTGACTTCATAAACATTAGAAAGAATATTGGCAGAACAGAGTCTTAGTATGAACTAAGGCCTTGAAGACTCAAAGTCTGCATTCACACTACGACCTAAGCTATTGAGGCTTGGCCATACAGTCGAGCCACGTTTATCCGGAAACGTTCATTCCCAACAAAAATTCCAGATTACCGAATCATCCAGACTAATGAAGCAGGGCGTTCTTATACACATTCAGACATAAACGGTCTGTATGCACGTGTATACTAATAACCATCAAGCAAATGCCAAATTGTCGACCGTCTCAAATTGAAAGAGTTTGCAGATGACATTTCAAAACGTGATGAAATTCAAAAATAATCTTCTGATATGGAAGAAAAAATTGTGGGAAAAGGAGAAATTGCTCGTCACGAGCAATTTCTCCTTCACCCACAATGTTTTCAAAAGTCGTCTGCAACAAACTGGTCAAATAATTCTGTTCCCTTACAATTTCGTTCGGATTGCCAAATATCCGGATTATCAGGGCCCGGATAAACGAGGCTTCACTGTATATATGTTTAAAGAATTGCAATGAATCTAAATTTAAGGGCCAACTAAAAAGTGTATCAATTCAGGCCTATAAAATTATCTATTGTTTCATAAATGATTATGAACATATCTTAGTGACTGCTACATTAGATTATATGGTATGTAATACCAGGGAAACATTTTAGATATAACAAATCATTGTGATTATATTCTATTATATTAAAGTCATTTAATTCAATGCAAAAGCATGATATCGCTTTTGAGATCTACCGCATATAAACTGTACATACATTTACTTAGATAAATTGAGACTACCTGAATTATTTAAACTTTCACTAGCTACTTTTAATTGTGTAACTGTACTGTTTCCATGACATTTTATTTTGACATTTAATTTGTCTGTGAACAACCACCTTTAAAACCTTAACAAAAAACAAAATCAATTAATACCTCTATCCGCCATATTAAGAAACATGGTTTGTTTCTGTCCACCGATTTAAATGCTGCGTCCACGTTTGCCATGGTTTAATCTGAAAAATATAAAAAAAAACATATCTATTTTTCGTTAATCATCAATAAAAACCATAGACAAATTGTTGATGTTCTTCAGACATGAAAGTTATTCTTCTGTCTGTACTGGCGTTTTTGCAAATTAGTACTTTATATGAGTGTTTAAAACAGCAAGTGCTTCACATTTTACGAAAGACTTGCTTTAACCCTCTACCAAACGCCAAATTTTCCACTGTCCCAAATGGAAGAGTTTGCAGATGACATTGCAAAATCTAATTAAGTTTGAAAACAATCTTCTGACAGGACAGGAAACCTTGTGGGAAGTGAGAAAAATTGCTAGTTATGAGCAATTTCTCTTTTTCCTACAATGTCTTCCAGAGTCGTCTGCAACAAAGTAGTTAAATGTCGTTATTGTTTGGTTATGGGTGAAGCCCTTGATATTTATATGCAGTTGGAGATAGGGGTAATCATTCTGACCAAAGAAGCATTTGTTTGTAACAAGTAGTTGATCCTTATGTCACTAATAATTTTCTTCCAAATAACACATGGAAGTAGATACCAATTTTGTCCAAACTTTGTTTAAGTTGGCAGATGCAACAGTTGCCATATATTTGGCCCAATTTACTAAACCCATTAAAAAGAAGTTGGGTTTGAGAATTTGAAAGGGTCATCATGCTTCCTTTATGTTTCTTTATTGTACAGGGCTCATTCTAAAGCATTATCAAATTTCATTGAAAAATCCAGGTCTGATGACAGTGTGAAATACAACCATCCACAATTTTCATCAAAAGTTTTGTTTTTAAGTTGATTAAAAAATTGAGAGCAAGACTACATGTATACCAACTATGTCTTAAACTTTTGTGGAAGATTTGCTAAATTCTTTAATTCTTGTACTGAAACTTTGAATATTCGAAATACCAGACTCCCATGATGCAATAGAAATAGTTGTTAGGATCAAAGGAAGTTTGGTACTTTTTGAGAAGTTACCGCAGTAATCACCATGGGTGCAGTTTTCCCAGTGTTTGCTTGTTTTTAAATTCTTTAAATTCATCTGTTTCCTAGGGTTACTTTGCTAACTTCCTTCAAATAAATGATGATAAAATAAAGATTTGTTAAGAAGGGGGATTTAGAATTTAAAGCTTTTTATTAAGAGATACGAGGAAACGTTTAAAAATTAATATTGAAATGTTATTCCCTTTAAACTAGGGATGGGAACGAATAGTGAAATCACTATTCGAATATTCGACTAGAACTATTCGAATATATTCGAATATTCGATTTTAGAATTCGTTTTGATGTCCGAATGTCTGCATGTCCGAATACTAGTACACTATTCCTCTATTCAAACCTTTTGTGTACGAGTTGACAAATATATTCATGGTCGTCTGTTTTACAGTTTCGGACGTCAAAACGGATGGATGCTTGCCATTCAAGTGATTCTTTAGGTTGGATGTTGTATTCTTGAATACAAAGTCCTGGTTACACAGGTTACAGGTCGCCTTCGACTTGTCGGCAGAACGAGTAAAGTAATTCCAGACACGTGATGGAGACATTGTGATGTTTATCGAATAGATGTAGAAATTAGAATGAAGATAAGTTTGACATATTATTCTGAAGAAAAATATACTTTCTAACACATTATTTGATTGGTCTTCGTGCATATGCAATCATGATTATGATTCGTTATTGAAAGAGTAATTGTTTAATTTCACGACAAACAAGTTACGTGATTGGTTGACACTGACAATTGTCAATTAGCGTGATTGACTTGTTTTGGATAATAAGGAGCAAGTGCAGATCATTAAGGTGTTAGATTTAGCGGCTTAAAATCGACTATTTTCACACTTAGGAATTAATCGTTTTGCAAACTGTCAAAAGATGTGGTAATTTGTCACAGGTGTTTTACAGTGTGACATACGTTGTAAAAACATCGTAACCGCACCTGGGAGCTAGGCACGTTCTTCGATATTTGGGATCGGTTTAGAGGAAGAAAATGAAAATAAAACAACATTATTTTTGAATAAAATTTATGGTAAACATACAGTAATATGGGTTCATTAAAATCGAATATTCGAATACTATTTTGCTATTCGAATATTCGACCCGCTATTCGAATATTCGAATATTCAAATATTCGTTCCCATCCCTACTTTAAACATGTATTGAAGCTGTACTGTTATATTAAACATATTAAACAGAATAGCCATTGGAAGTAAAATGAGTCTGTATTCATGCATCTAGATCCTGAATGCAAATAATACACATCTTTTAAGCTTCAAAAGTGTTGCAACAGTTTTGAAATTCTTGTATACCAGTTGTACATAGTCACATTGACACATTCTTAATCAATTTTTCTTTCAGTAGCTTTTTTTCATTTCATATCA
Source organism: Cerastoderma edule (assembly GCA_947846245.1). Taxonomy (NCBI): domain Eukaryota; kingdom Metazoa; phylum Mollusca; class Bivalvia; order Cardiida; family Cardiidae; genus Cerastoderma; species Cerastoderma edule. The sequence continues at coordinate 7,711,196 of OX401422.1, forward strand.
TACCGCAATAGAAAAATTGTATCATTTCAACAACATTTTTTGGACTTGCAAATTGTCTCATATGTAAACAAGACACTTTAAGATGCAAAACATCAGTATATACAATTCCTTTTTTCTTTCTTAACCTTCTTTCCTGCAGTTTAAGTCAAGTTGGACAAAGGGCAAGACAATGCAAGGCTTTCACAAGGACTGTTTACTATATATCTGTCCATTCATTGGCCAATGATTGGGACGAAAAGGAATTCCCATTGTCAGCCTAATAACAACCTGGTGTACAATACAGCTTTGTGACGTAATAACAAACAATGCTGTCTTATGTCATCAGAAATGTTAATTTTTAAACCCTTTATGAAACATTCCCTTTCCATTAGAAATTAATCCACAATTTTACCAGCAAAATATTTGTATCCAAAAAGATGAAATAGCTTCCAATGAGTTTTTTATTTCAAACAAAGCTGTTGATAATAATTGTGATCTGCAACTTTTGACTTGAAGTTTCGCGACAAAAAGAAAAAATGCTAATGGTTTACTGATCAAGACAGTTATTATTGCGCAATCTCTGTTTGGCCCTGGGGGTCGTACGCATGGTCTGGTTTCTTTTTCAATACAGGCCTTGCACTAACCCATTCCCCCATACAGGAAATTGAGACTGTTCCAAAATGGAAGAAGCAGAAGACTGCAAAACAGTTTGAAAAAAAAAATCTTCAAGTAAAGATTTAAAGTATGATTTTGTTTTGACAATGATCAACAGGTACACAGATGATAAAAAGTTAATAATCTCAATTTTGAATTTGATGGAATATATACTTTGTACAATATATACAGTCTAACTTGTGTTAAGCAACCACCCTTTTAAGCAGCCAACCTGCCTTTAACAACCACTACAGAAAGTCCCATTGTTAGATTCATAGTGTACATCAATTTGTGATAAGCAGCCAATCTGTCTTAAACAGCCAATTTACTCTATCCCATAGGCTGGCCTCTTAACACAAGTTTGACTGTAGTGTGTATAACCCCCGTATCAACAGTCTTTCAGTTATGTAATGGCTTTCCTGGGTTCACCAGTACTATTAATTAGCTCACCAGGGGCTCTGAAGTGACTTGCCAAATGTGTAGGTGGGGCTCCAACCAGGGACCCCAGAGGTCTAGTTCATCATCTTAACCACTTGGCCGAGCAGAAACCCTGCACAATTATTGTTAAATTGTTGAAATTAATATTCATTTGACACTGATTGTGATGGAAACTTGAAGCTTATTTAAATCACTCTCAATGACTGCTTGCTGGATATCAAACCAGTGCTCGCGTCGATTTGTGGGCTAGTCCAGGTAACTTTCACCTTTTGTTTGGTGTTTGTTTAAAAGATAACAAGTTAATTTAATATTATTTAATCCTTTACCAAACGCCAAATTTTCGAATGCCCCAAATTGAAAGAGTTTGCAGACGACATTTCAAAATGTGATGAAACTGAAAGACAATCTTCTGATAAGACAAAATACATTGTGGGAAAAGAAGAAATTGCTTGTTACAAGCAATTTCTCCTTTTTCCAAAATGCTTTCCATAGTCGTCTGCAACAAAGAGGCCAAATGTCGTTATTGTTTGGTAAATGCTCCTCTCAGAAGGAATGTTTGACTTTAATAGAGTACATGACACAATTATTGTGCTGAATTTCTATATGGTAAAATGTTAATTTCACTTGATCTGAAAGCATAAAAAGCTTAAAAATAGCCTACAGGCATTTCTCCTTATTTTTCATAAAAAAGAGATTGAATTACGTTCCTCAATGACAGACATGAATATTCCACTTTATCACCATGGTAGATCCTTTACCTCGTGTACACTTTCATAAATTTATCATCTGCGATAGATTCAAGAACTCATTCATCAACTTCATGATCTTCCTGAATGTTCCTGAATGTTAAATGGCCATTCATGAACACAGGACTTGATCGTGAAATACTAAGAACAGGTTCATGAACATCTAGTACAGGTTCACAAATTAATTCATGAACCTTTTCTTGATGTTCATGAACATGTTATTTAATTCATGAAGACATTAAGAACAGCTTTGTGGTCATGAATGGCCATTTTTAATGTTCATAAATGTTTGTGGAGTTTATGAGTAAGCTACCGAATATTTTGCCGGAGATGTACAGATTATTTTGTTTTAAACACATGTAACATGCCCTTCATACATATGTAACGAGCACTTTATCCTTTTATCATAATGTATTCTACAAAATTTTACATTGAAAGAGTTTAAAGATTCCATACACTTAAAGCTGAATTCTTCTGCTATTGCTAACCTAGCTTGAGAAGGTACACTATGCAAAAGGTTTGAATGAGAGAAAGGTCAAAAGGGAAGAAAAAGACGCACCCCACTTTTTAACCAGTCCACCCACCTTATTTCTAATCCTACTTATTACACATCCACCTTTCAACTGAATTAGTTTATGAATACTCGAAGGGAAATAATTGACAACCCCTACACACCCATTCCACTATGCGCTAGTCATCGCTTAAATTACATAATGTTATTTTCTCTGTATAATCAAAAACGTACAAGACAGATGGGACGGCCTATGGGAAAGGTAGCCTTATCTATCATAACATCAGAATAAAAATAGAAGTCATTCATTAACTTCAGTTGTACATTTTATGTGTACACATTTTAACGAAATTGCAGCAAATCATTAAACTAATAGTCAAGATTTCTGGTTTTGAAGGTTATTGCTATATTGACTGTTGCCTCATAGCAAAGCACAATAAATGTCCAAATGTTGAAAAAAAGCTTCATTAACGACTCCTTATTAAGACTTATTTTAACTAACTACTTTACACAGAAGAAATGTCTTTGGATGAGTAACCTTCTTTTATCACAATGGTTTGGTATAAATAGTCCACATCACAAACAGAAATTATATTTTGCAATAATGATAATTGCAGTTTGTTCTAATTCATTTTGCCAATCACACAATCTTAAATGAAAGAAAGGGTGACACCTGTCTGAAAATTTGGAGTTGACTCAAGTTAAACCCATATAACCATGGATGAAAATAATTGATTTACAAATTATGTGAAAATATTGACAAAACTATAATTAATGATTAGTAATGAAGCTATGATAAAAATTGTTAAAGATTTAATCATTATAGTTCATTTACATTGAGTAATCATTGCTATAAGATGTTATGTGAGTAATATAATTAAGGCTTTTCTTTAATAACATTTCTCGAAATTGGTTATTTTAACATCAATTTCTCATTTATCAATTTGATATTTATCATCAAGCATGTTTTTTTACAAGACTCAGCAACCCATATAATGAGTCAACCCGACAAACTTTAAAACACCCAATATCACACTGTTTTCAACACAGCTGCGTTTAGCTGCGTAAACACAATTTCAATCAAAGCTATTTTAGGAAAATGTTTAAAAGTCAACCATGCCTGACATGTACCAAGTTTTAAGAATTCACTCAAAGGTGATGTATTATACAGTTTATCACCACAATAATGACAAATTTACGGCCTTCACAAATTGTCCTAACAAATTTTAGAGTTACTTAACCCTTTTTCAAATGCCAAATTTTCAACTGTCCCAAATTGAAAGAGTTTGCAGACGACATTTCAAAATGTGATGAAATTGGAAAATCTTCTGATAGGGTAGAAAACATTGTTGGAAAAGGAGAACTTGCTTGTTATGAGCAATTTCTTCCTTTCCCACAATGTAATGAAGAGTCTTAATTCTGCAACAAACTGGTGAAATGTCACTATTTTTCGGTAAAGAGTTAACCCAGACATGTCTTAAGCTGATTCCGTCATTGGGGAATCTATTACTGGTCTATTAAGGGTGCAATCAACAATCAACAACAAACAATAACAAAAAAAAAGAAAGAAAATATACACATTTTATTACGATATTGTATAGAAACAATTAGGACAAATTGATAAACCGCTCATTAAGAGTATGTTTAAATATGGGTTTTACATCGCATAAACATTATTTCAGTTATAATAGCATGCCCCAGTACACTAGTCTTAATGGTAGAGGAAGACTTCAAACTCAACTGCCCATAGAGGCTGATCAAGCCATGTATATAGAACTATCAGCATTCCATAAGTAAGCATTTAAGCCTACCTCTCATGACCTGCTAGCACCAGAAATTGAACCAATGCAGAGAGGGCAAGTTAAGTTGAATTATCGGGCATATAGCTGCATGCGTAGAAAATACAAACCAAATCTCAGATGAATAATGTCACATAAGCAATACCGAAAATACATGTGTGGACATCCAATCTGCATAGTCTTATGATATTTCATACCCAGTTTCAATGTCATGACGAATAATTTAGTTAAAGAGTTATACTCTTATCCTCATTCATTTGCTTTAATTGTAAGACTCGCCTGAATATGCCTATCATAAATATGAGACTATAAACCCCTACCTTTACCTTTTTAATCAACCGAAACTTTGAAAACTTAACTGAAAAAAGCAGGACAAACAATTTGACTTTATTCACCAAAATTTTCACAAAAATTCATAACATATATAGACATCATGCTCCCTACTTATTGGCCATTATTAAACGCAGTTTCTTATGATTTGGCATAAACACCAACACAAAATCATACATCCTGTATATCAGATATAAGATAGAAAGGATGAATGAACAAACAGCTTTGTAACTGCTGAAATAACCATCTTGTAATTATTCCGACAATTTTGCACATGAATGCATTACTTGATTAACATGTCATCTCATTTGCATGGATTTCACCTTAGTTTGTGCACATGGTAATAAAGTTATAAACATTGACATAGATCAAACCATGCCTTTCAGGGCTATTAACTTCACTTATCATAGACCTAGCTGTTGCATAGATCAATAGAAAAAAACCTCTGCTTGAGAGCAACTTATACAGCGTGAGCCCAGGGTTTGAACCCCAAGCTGTGGTTATTACCATCTTTTCTCACTTTTTTCAAAGTTGATGTGACATGATTTGCTTGTTTCGCACTTCTGATGCCATTGGTTTGAGATTTTTGGATGATAACAGCATAAGACCAGGGTTTGAACCCCAAGCTATGGTTATACTCTTTTCTTACTTTTGTGAAAGTTGATGTGATATGATTTGTTTCTTTTGTGTCTTTGATAAATTGAGATATTACTGGAAGGCAGCCCAAAAATTGAAAAGAATTTTGTGCCCCTTTGTTTGAAATTTTTGAAACAGAGCGTGCCCAGGATTTGAACCCCACTTAAAGTTTCTGTACGTCATAGGATTATTTTTTGAAACTTTAGAAAATAAAGGAGTAAAGATTAATTAAACATTCAGCAGAAAAACCAATAGCATATAAGATGGATGTTGACATTTTTCATTTCAAAAAAATCCGAGGGAAATCCGTCATAATCTAAATATAGTGCAAGCTATGAACAACCGGTCATGTGACACTCATATGATACTAAGACTGCACGCTGAAAAAAAAATGGATGCTGACGCTAGTATCTTCTTAGTTAGGTGTACATCGTCACGTGACAGGCACTTGACAGCCCATGTGATGTAACTAATTACCATATAGCTGTAGTACACGTAGCATACAAAAGTTGAGGGATTGGTGGTTTTCCGTCAATATCTTCATTTATACCGCGATTTTTTTTAGTGAATATTTGTTAGAAGCATAGCTGAATACCATATGCAAATTCTACTTTTTACCTATATATATTTAGTGTATGACGTCCAGGATCTTTAAGCTAAATCAATATTCGCTCAGAGGTGTATTGAAGTTGATCTGACATAATTTGTTTCTTTTGCACATCTGATTTATTGAGACCATGTGAAAATACAACAATTAAGGCAATTAGAAAGGAATTTGTGCAGTAAATAATTGGTAGACAATGCAAAGAGCATCATAGTGGATTATGGGCATTGACTGCCATGGTATAACAGAAATACAGTTGAAAAACAGCAAACGTCACTCAGAAAGCAAACTATTAAACCTTTATCTATGACAAACAACCTCAAAAAGCTTTATCCCTAGGATTCAGGAAAACCGGAGTTGTTTGCAAATCGCAAAAACAAAAAAACATGAAAAGACAATTAGACCCTTCCACAAAATATTGAGGGTTCAATTGCAAGGCTATAGTAAGTGTTTCATCCATGTGGATGGCTTACTATAGAGTTGAAATGAACACTCGATATGTAATTTTGCAACTAGTCAAAAATAAAATGGAGAGCAGAACTGGTGACCGTTGACTTGAATAAGAGATGAAACAATTGAGACAAAAAGAGGGATTGCTCGTCACGAGCAATCCCTCATTTTGTCAAAATGGTTTCTTTAAAATCACCCTGTGAAGTCGTTTCAAATTCAGTCTATATGAAGTAAGGGGTGACATTAAAAGTGAATGGTTTGGCATGGGTCAGCTAGACTCTTCATGTCCATGGTGCACCCACTAATTATTGGAACAAACCAAATCGACATGAGCTATCCCACCTTTTTGTCACAATGGTTTATCTAAAGTCGCCTTCTACAGGGGCTTCAAACCAACTCTTATAGTGCTGGAACCAACTTCATGCTTATGCAAACAGGTTGGATCCTAGCCTGCCGCCAAATAAATTGGCAGCTGGCCTGTGATCAGACCTGTTTGATACTCTGAGTACCTTTCCTCATCAAAATTAAGCAAATATTTGAAGTTTTGGAAAGCAGATTTCACAAAAATCTTTTTTGTAAAAATATAGGCTGAGTATTATCAGGGTTAGGTCTCTATCCCTTTACCAAACAACAAATTTTTCGACTGTCCCATATTGAAAGAGTTTGTAGACGACATTTCAAAATGTGATCAAATTGAAAAAAAATCTTCTGATAGGACAAAAAGCATTGTGGGAAAAGGAAAAATTGCTTGTCACGAGCAATTTCTCCTTTTCGCACAATGTTTTCCAGAGACGTCTACAAACAACTGGTCAAATGTCCTTATAAGTGTTTGGTAATGAGCTATACGAAGCTAGGGATATTTGGTGAAAGCAAAATGGCTCCGCACTGTGTCACAGGAGGCACATCCAGTCAGACCACTATAAATACAGTTTTATAAAAGCCATTGTTTAGAAAGTAAATATTGAACATTGCGCTCCCTGTTTGAATTAGCTCAAATCAAATTCCCTGCCTATATACTAAGCAGTGTGTGGTCTTTATCCAATTTGTAGTCTTTGCTATGTTTATGCGACATGTTTGTCGAAAAATACCCCACAATTTTTTTTTCTTTTTTAAATTACAAGGAAAAGCAGGGTTGATGAAATCTGATTTTGATTTACTTGTCTGTAAATGCAGAATCCTTTTCCTCATCAAAGTTATACATGTCCGTATAATGGTTATAAAGGAAAATTCAGTAAAAATGCACTTAGTGTCAATCTAAGGCTTTCTGGCAAGCTGAGCACTTTTTTATAAGGAAAACTGATTGGTCATATGAATGCTATATTAACTTATTTGTATTTGCATTAAACTTTTTCTTAATTCAAATATCTACATTTGTTTATCAATATGGGAATTTACATCACATCAACATTATTTCAGTTATGTTGTGATGCATGACTCTTGTCGGTGGAGTAAGACCCTATATAAAACTGGCTGGGTAGACCCACCAGCATTTCGTAAGTCTGTTATGACTAAAATAAAAATTTGTTAAAAATTGTGTAAAATCCCTACAGCCGCTTTTGCAATTGTCTTTCAACAAAGGAAAGTATATGTTATCAATACATGTCTATATAAATGCACTCTTTTCTTTACTGTTTTCATGAAATAGCCAGAAATTTTGTGTCACCAGGCTGAACTATTTAATGAATGACATAATGAGCAGACAATTAAGTGTTTCTACATAGACTCCGGTCAAATTCTTTGATATTCTTTTGCTTCTAAAGGTGCTTATTCACAGATGTCAAAAAAATAGTTTCTCTAAAACTGTACAACATAATGTGCTATTGCATGATACCCACTGAAGAATAGTCATGCTTAGTGAACGATGTTAGATTGTTTCCAATTATTTCAAGTATGTATACAGTGAGCTATATGTGTTTTAATTCTAAAGTGTGACATTTCTTTTGAGATCTACCGCATATAAACTGTCAATACTTAAGAAAATTGATGATTTCTGAATTAATCATGCTTTTAATTGCTACTTTAAATGGTAAATCACATAGCAATTGAAAAACTGCATACCTTGGTGAATTGAGAATTCTAAGAAACCATTGCCGCAGAAATTTCTTCTTTTATCATAATTGTTTTATCATTTCTTTCAATCATGCGCCTCATAAGGCGAATATTGATAATACAGTGCAAGGCTATATCAAGTCCTTTATAGTTGTGCAGGCAGTATTACATATAAAGTCTTTCACTGAAGACACAACAAATGAGACGAATATTGGGTCAAAGACACTCCATTGACAAAGTTGGAAGAGAGTCGAAATACCTGTATTTATGAATTAACAATACACAAGTATTTTATATCACTCGTAGTCATTCATCTGTATCGTCCTTTACACCCAATTATCATATATCCCAGGTCTCAAATGGAGAGTATTTACCAATGTCCAAATTGAAAGAAACAGCAAAAGATGCAATAAAAAACCTGAAAAAAGACTGTTTTCTTATCAAACTGGGTAGCCAATATTGTGACAAAAGGATGGAGGATATCTATTCAATATTCATTGCACATCATATGCAATTCATCCTTTTGTCATAGCTGTTTCGAAAGATTCTGCAGCATACATTTCAAATTCAGGTACACTGGCGGTACAGGGTTAATTAAGCAATCAAAGTAAATCATACAGATAAAAGGTATGTAACCTTTAAAGCAAATGATATGTATGGTTGGTTGGATCTGGGTTTAACCCTTTACAAAACGCCAAATTTCGGTCCGTCCCAAATTGAAAGAGTTAGCAGATGACATATCAAATTGTGATATAATTCAGGATTACAACCTTATGATAGGGCAGAAAACATTGTAGGGAAAAATTAGAAATCGCTTGTTATGAGCAATTTCTCCTTTTCCCACAATGTTTTCCAGAGCTGTCTGCAACAAAGTGGTTAAATGTCAGGTTTTTTTTGGTAAAGGGTTAACATCATATAATTTCCTAACAATATATATGTATAGCATTTGTAGCATGGCAGTCAGCACACCTACACATGTTCCTTATGATTTAAAACATTCACCAGAACAGCACCTCAATCTTCCAAGAAACCACTGCAGCGCTTTTTTGCATTAAAACAGCTAGGGGCCTAGAAAGGGAACCTAATCCCAACTGGAAATAAACCATGCAGCTTAATTACCCTTAAATTTAAAGTTACACTACTACTACTTTCCAACAAAACTAATTGGATCAGGGTCAAAATTAGCCTTTGTAAGCAGGGTACCGTTTTACTAAACAGTTTACGCTTAAGATTTGCGTAAGTCTAAAACAACAATTCCGCTTTTATCCATATTGGGCAAAGCAATATTGCAAAGTAACACATCATTGGAAGCGTCTCTCCGAGACGCTTCCAATGACGTGTCACATTACAATATTGTTCTTTCATTGAAGATACTATCCATGTTTATCAATTATGACTTACGCAAATATTTTCCGTAACTTGTTTAGTAAAACGGGCCCCAGATGTCTAGACATTTGTGAAAAGTTCAGGACTTGACATGGTCTAACATTAACAATAACAATAACGATTTGAGAGCTTGCATTGCATTAAACATTCACTAACAAATTCGAATCTGGATTTATCGTTGTTTCTTACCCCTAGCCAGAAACATAGAAATTAAAGGTTAATTGGAATCCATTAACACATGCTAATGCATTGCATTGAAACATTGTTAACGAATTTAAATCTGGATTTATCATTGTTAAATCTTTCCCTAAAGTCAGAAACATAGATTGAAGGTTAATTGCAATCCAATAACAAGTGCTTGCATTAGTTGCATTGAACATTCGTTCACAAATTCAAATCTGGATTTACCATTGTTTCTTACCATAGTCAGAAACATAAAATGAGAGTTCATTGGAATACAATTACAAGTGCTTGCATTGCATTGAACCCTTGCTAACAAACTTAAATCTGGATTTAACATTGTTTCCTACCTTAACCAGAAACACAGTATTGCAATACAATAAAACAAATGCTAGCATTACATTGAACATTCACTATTTAATTCAAATCTGGATCTATCATGGTTTCTGACCCTAATGCTAGGCTGCCTAGCCCGCTATCTGGGACCTGTATTAACAACGCGATTATGGCCTGTCTCAACAAGGCTAAACAATGCACTTATGATGCGGCTCTATCCTAGTTAGACTGGAATTTGTGACCTCAGGGTCCATTGATATGTAATGACAGAAGTCCAGATATTCTGCTGTTTCTATTTCATACGTGATTTTTTTCTTTTATGTTTGGAACCATAGAACGGACCCTTTCCCAATGTATGAAACTAACTGACCATTTTTCCCAATTTTTCAATTAAGCTTATGTTTGAGTACAGTTATTCCTGAGTAGAGTTCTCCTGAAGAAATTCCCAATTTTAGAGAAATTTGTCACGATATTTCCCAAATTGTCTGGTACCGGACCTATTCCCAAAATTTAAAATAATAAAACATGTTCAGATTCTCCTGTCTAAATTCTTTTCATAATCAACCTCTATTACGCATCCTTATTTTTACATCTGAGAGTTCTATGAGGTCCAGTGATTAGATCTAAGAACTCTGGGGTTCACCTTTGCAAAAATTCATGAATGTTCAAGAATGACAAATGGATGTCCATGAACACAGAGTTCTGAAAATGAAATTCAAGAACATGCGCTCATGAACATCAAAAACAGATTCATGAACCCATTCTTGATGTTCATGAACATATGTTATTGAAAAATATGAACAAGTTCGAAAACAGCTGTGTTTGAGAGCAGCTGTGTTCATGAACGGCCATGCCATTCATGAACATTCATGAAGCTCATAATCAAGTTCTTAAATCCTTTGCAGAGGCAGGTTTGATCCCAACTGGTCCTTTAGGTTTCATGCAAATGGCCTTTGGAAAGTCACTTCAGAGGAATCAGAGCACTAGTCTAGTACTAGTGAATCCAAGAAAGCTGTAATATAACTTCAGAATTTTTCACGCCGAGTTAAAATCCATGCTTAAAGCTATCTCCCACCTGCACTTTTCCTATCACAAAGTTGCTCTGTAAAAACCATTAACAATCAGACAAAAACTTTCTTTAAGAAGAGGTCAAATTGTTTGAACTTTGATAAAAGGTTAAATTGAACAGGATATTGTATTATAGGTACATTGATTTGATTATCTTAATTGAATTAACTGACCCTTTGCAATAACCTTTCACTAACGCTTCAAGCCTTGCTATTGCATAAGTTGACTTACCGGTATATTTATGCTACAACCTCTCACTCAATATAATACTGCAAACTCATTAATGATTTGTGTTTATCCTTTTTTTCACTCAAGTTTAATTCTACCAAATATCACAAAGAAAATGATTGTTTGTTTGGTGTTCAACACCGTATCAACAATTTTTCAGTTATGTAAAGGCTTTCCTGAATCCACAAGTACTAGGCTAGGGCTCTGAAGTGATTTGCCAAAGAACACTCCCTCAAAACAAGAGGCTTGTATCCGGGACCTCTGAGTTCTAAGTTGCCAACCATACAGAGAAAATGATACTTTTGTCTCATGTTAATTATTGCCAGTCTTCTGATGTTGCTCTCAACTTGAATAAATCACAAATTCCAACATAGGGAAAATAGGTTTTAAGTTACATTAACAGTCATATCAAAGGTAAAAGGCATATTAACTGTCCTTGTAAAAACATACTCCATATTAATAAAAAAAAAACTTCTTGAAAGGCTTAGTGACTTAATTTTCATTTTATGTCCATAAATCATAAAACTGAAGCCCAAAAACCCATTTTTATAGATTTCTAATGAGATCATCAAACAACACCCACTTTTGATCCATGCCCCATATAACACGGGTTCAATGCAATATTATAGCAAGTGCTTCGTATTTTTGATTTACCAATGGACATTCCAATAAAACCTGAAGCACTTGGGGCTCAAACCAAGCACTCAAAAGTTCTTATTCCACTAGCTAAACCAGTTGGCTGAGCAAGATCCTTTATTTTGAAATAGAGAATGGATTAATATAGATTTTTTCACATCTACTGTTTTAAGTCATTGTTTATTGTATCGCGTTTAACGCTGTATCAACAATTATTAGTTTCTTGAATCCACCAGTACTAGCTAGGCTAGGGCACTGAGGTGACATGCCAAAGGTCATTCAAACAAAACAAGATGGGTCTCGAACCTTGGAAGCCCGATTCCTAAGGCTGCCACTTTTACTGCCACTTTAACTAATTGGCCATGCATGACCCATTTATTTAAGTTATATTGCAACACCCAACTCCTTTATATATCTATTCATTTATTCATATTGGATTTTACATCGCATGGACCTTTTCTCAGTTATGTTAAGATGCCTGACTCTTAAGGATGGAGTAAGACCCCATACTCAATCGTCCATACTTTGGGCTAATCAAACCCGAGGTAGAAACATTGGCATTCTATAAATCAGTGGCTAGGATACCTTTCATGCAGTCTGAAATCGCTCAAGTGCTTTCTGGCATGTATTTGAGAGTATAAAAATATATTTTGTTTAAACAGGAAATAGAGGACCTTTTTGTTGTGTTTTTTAGGTTTTTTAATAGTTTTTTTTTATTCCCGAAATAAAAGTATATAGGCATGTGCCTAAAGGAAGCTACGCCAATGGCTCACTTATGTAGCAAGAGGAATAGCCCAGACACATGATTGAGAATAAACAAGACTGACTGACAGCCAGCTATGATAGTGTGATAGTTATTTGAGTTAAAAATGACATTCCCAATGATTGAGGGGAAGAGCACAAATAACTGGTATCTCATTATCTGTCAGTACTCCCAAAACAGATCTGTTTCACCCTTACACCTACATGACATTTCAACAAATGACTACAAGGTCAGAACCTCAGTTGTCTGGATGTTACCTGGCAAAAAAGTGCTTAATTCATTCGCAAAAGTGGGAAAAACTACATAATTTTGTGGGTATATAATAGAATAGTCTAAACCTCTTCTAAGCACCCACATGAAAAAGCTTTGTTGGCAAAATTTTCTGTATTGCCCAGTTTGTCCAAAAACCTTAACAGAGAAATTATTTGTTTCTGAAGCTTACTGTATAATCATTACACCGACAAGAGCAGAAATAGATATTGACATTTACAGATGAGTAAATCAAAATAAGATTTCGCCACTGCTGAAAAGCAATAAAATTATAACTTGGGGAGCATAACAGTTTACTGTTAATTGGATCTGAGACTGAACATGTCGACAAATGCACGATTATATTTTCGCATAAAAACATGGTCTATTCTGTCAAATGTTTCATACTGCTATGACCTTTTAATAAAGATGTCCAGAGAGCTTTAAGTATATCTCACAGTAATGCTGTCTTAGATAAAGGTCAACATTAAGCTCATATTTAATAGAGAAAGGGGTTTATTTGTTATCACCTGTAGATATCGTCTCACTATTTGTAACAGAACTACTAAAGTGCAACTCTTTTGAAGTAAGAAACCAATTCAGCGCTTGAGTATAGTTTTGCAAATAGTTTATCTTCAGGTAATATAGTACTTATCAAAAAGGGGATTTGCAAATCAATGGGCTGAGTATGCAAGTGATGTGAACATATTCATTCAATGATGCAATCGTCTAACCGAAAACCCTTTTTATACCCAATATATATATATGTGTACTTTAGTATATCAAGGGTTAGAAGGTGTACTTGTTTGACAGCATATTTGATAGATTACCAACTTTTATTGTGTGGGACTAAGCACATCAATATGGGCTGGGTCATGTAAGACCTGGGTACCGTTTCACTAACAACTTACAAACTCCTCACAGTGATCTCCCTGTATGGGGATGATCACTGCCATCGCAAATGTCACGTGACCACCTACTTAGAAACGAAAATGGCATAACAAGATGGCGGCAAAACTAAAAAATTGTAATCCATTAGTCTGCTTTATTTATAAACAAAACCTTTTTTTTTTTTAAACTTAACTGGTCAGAAATCAATACAACAAGATATTGTTACTAAATCAACTAAGATATCCGGTAATCTCTTAACAAAACAGCATCGTTTGAATTTCATCCAAATCTGGATGAAAAATCTTGTGGTGGCAGTGGTCGATGCAGCGTAGCAAGGGGAGATCACTGTGAGGAGTTTGAACAACTTATGGAAATAATACACCGGTCAAAACTTATGATCATGGACAGTATCTTGAATATAAAGAGACGTTTCCAATGATGTGTTACCTTGCAATATTGCTTAGCCCAATATTGAAATAAGAGGGGATTGTGTTTTGAACTTACGCACATTTTTAGCGTAAAATGTTTAGAAAAACAGTACCGTGGACCTTAGGTTGAAAGTTAACTGCAAACTCAAGTCAGAATTAAAGGAACTGACTCAGACATTGGAGTAATGAACATTAAAAATCTGATATTGACAATCATTGTCATTAAACCAAAGACCGTTTTTCTATTTCTTTACTTCTAAGTTGGTGAATCCCTGTGATTTCGTTGAACACTGTGAAGGAGACAATTATGGATTCTGAAATATATTTGTTTGCTGGACACTAAGTTTATTTTAAAGTATTACCATTATTTTGACATGTAAATTTTATAATGTATATATGCAATTAAACACCGAAGCTTAAGTGCCAATTAGGGATGGGTCAAGTTTGCTAGATTCTTTGGCATTATCCAAATAGGCCAGGACACATCTATCTAATTTATCTATTCACTAAATCTGTATTGGTTTTACATCACATCAACATTATTTCATCATGATGCAATGGCTGACTCATAAAGATGAAAGAGCCGAGCCCCTGCTTAACTCAGAAGTGATAAATATCATTTTGATCTGATTGTCTGAAAAAGCCAAATAGGTTTCTGCACTAGTCCATATAGCGTTCATACAATAGATTTCAGTGTAAATTTGCTTATCTCTTAAAGCCCTACGACAAGCAGGGCAATACCAACAATTGATTTTGCAAACTCTGCTTAACTGCCCATATAGGCTGCCGGCCACTGGCATGACACTACTATCTCTGATAAACAGTTGCAAATAAGATCTTATCCGACCCAAATTGCAGGTCTAGTTTTCCTACCACTCAGCCATGGAGGCCTTGGACTCTTATTGACCAGTGATCAATAAGGTTTAATATTGTCCAATCAAAGGTCGGAATCATTGAGTTTGTCTGTTATCTATTATGTACTGCAGGCTTGAATTTGTAGAATTGAATCATAACAGTGTTTTTCTTGGTGTTTACAAAAAATTTTTAAAGAGGGTTAAATTGTCATCTACAAATCCATCTAACTTCTAACAATCAAACAGTTTGGCATATAACATACATTTCTTAGAGAACCCAGCTCAGTGATTGGAAGAAGAGGGTGTCAATACAGTGCTGGACATACCTTTTTTAAACATTGAACATAAAATGATAAATGTACTGTAAAAGCAGATAGCACCCTCTAACTTAAATTTGGAATTGAATGACCTGTTTAAATCTAAATAAGGAGCTAACAATCCATAAGAAAGTTAAAACAGGCATACATATCTGGCGGTTCTGTATGTTCTACACCAATTCATGAAAAAAAAAAAGTGAAATTGCTCTTCAAAATTAACTGACCAAGCAATTTACTTATCCTTTTTTCATGAAGTGGTGTCTAAAACAAAATATATAATCTTCCCTTACAAGTTCATAAAAATACCCATAATGATTTTAGAGGTAAAAATCATGAATCTTAAACTCTCTGGGACAATCATGCGTACACCAAATGAAAGCGTTGCGCCTTAAACATTTCAACACCATTTTAATGGTTTTCCTAACACGTCAGGTAAATAATATTGGGGACGCTTTAACCTTTCAAACTGGTTTTCGCGACCTGACAGTGAATCGATGCGCTCAAATATTATCGGAATCATTTAATCGAGAAGTCACAAAACGAAAGAGTTTATCTATTCAAAAGCAAGGTGCAAAATGCACTTACCTGTCGTCAAGTTGTTTGGGCTATTTCGCGAATATGTCAAATTTCCAGTTATCGAACTTGTAAGCGTAGGAATACCTTAATATCCAAAAATAGATCGCACCACGCCTAACACTGTACCCTTCCGACAGGTAAAAAGTAGATTTGGATTCCCGTTTTAACAAATGTTCGCGCAAATTTTGGTCAATTCTTTCGAACTTTTAAATGCAATTTTTTTAGCGTGAATCTTCTAGAGAAATAGAATAAAGAGATAATGTTTAATTCAAGGCACTGACGCACACATTCGTCCTTCGTTTTAATAACGAATCTGGGACACTGACCCCATTTGAGAAATACCTGTTTTAGCATTACTGACAAGGGACGTAATCAAGGTGTTGCAAGGTCGTTGGCAAAATGAGTCATATATCCTTGAATAGCAATTTTATAATACCTAAGAACCTTACAGAAGATATATCAATTACCATGATTGCATTTTCTATTAAAAATACATCATTTAAAGGTTGCTAAATTGACGAAGTAGATACGTCTCGTATGTCTTGTAAGATTTAGTATATATCTTTATTTAATCAACGACTGTAACAACTGGCTCCATAGCTCAGTGGCTAGAGCGCCTGTCTAGTAAACAGGAGGTCGGGGGTTCGATTCCCCCTGGAGCCTTTTTGTCTTTTTAAATGATTTGTTAACTAATGCACACTGTTTCTTTTTTTCCATAATATACCAATGGGTTTTAAACTTATTCAAGTATTCTATAATGATGTTCAAGTTACATATGCTCCATTGTTCATTAAAAGTATGGCTCTTAAACTACGAATCAAATGATAATGTTTGATCATTTTGGAAATTAGATATATAAAAAAAGCTGAATGAATTACTTCAATTAAAACATAGTTCGAAACCGATATTCTGCCGTATCTATATTGTTGGGAGGTTGTTTTAATGTAAACCTCGATGAATGCAATGTTGTTTTCAATTTTTTTTAGGTTATACTATTGTTTTCTAAAAAATATTATTATCTTTGTTGTATCATTGGATTTAGAAAGTGAGCATGCATCACACATTAGCATTTTCTTGTTTCTTGATACAAACAATATTTTACATGTGTATTTCTTCTATTCCAGCCTCCGATTCTGTATTGCATAATTAAGTTCCCTATGACAAGAGACATAGATGTATTCAATGTTATCTATGACTCTGTTATGACCGTTAGGCACAGTACATATTTGGTTTTTGGGACTCTATTGTTCTGCATCGATAAAAAAATCGCTGCTTCTTGATTTCAATCAATACATGATTTAAATTCCAAATCAAACAGAATCATATGCAATATTTTTATAACGTACAAAATACATGAGAGATTCTTAGATGACATCGTTCAAGTGCGAAAATCCATGATTTTATGGTCAAAGGGAAGCAAATCTTATAAAATCACCTTATATTAAACCAAGGATTATCTCCCTTAGAATGACACGGGCAAAATTGAGTTATTTCCCTTTGACCATAAAAATGATCTTTTTCTGATGGGAATAATAATTTTTGTAAAAATGATGATTTTCTCATCAAGTAACTTTGTTACGAGTTTAACCAATCTTGCAGCAGGCAATTTATGAGATAAAAAAAGTGAAAAACCTAGAGTTTAATTTAATTATTCAGAGCCCATGTTTATAGTTTATATTGATATTGTATTTCAAGGATCCATTCAAACAAAGAAATTTCCATTTTCGTCCGATGTCAAAACTTTCAATTGGTCTTACAGAAAAAGCTCCAAAAAATGTTTAATCAAGAGTTTTTTTTTATTTTTCTTAGTTTTGTATAGCATAAAGTTTGTAGAATAAATCTGCATTTCGGACCAAATCGCATTGCAGGGGTCGTCAGCGTTTATGAATAAGCTCTCATAAACATCGTGGATCACGTACAGAAACCTGCGTACAATTCCTTCCTTTTCGTTTGCCAAACAAAAAGGGAGTCAATATTTGTTTATTTGGTTGTGTCAATAAAGATGTATGCTGCACAGTTTTAAACAAATTCATTCGAGTGGAAAGTACATGTATGCTTAAGTAGCTCAAAATCCGTTAATGGATTGAATCTGCGGTTCACACAGTTTCAAACAATATTCAAATTACATTTCGACGGGCGCTGCAAATATCTAGTGTTTTTATTTTTATTTTTTTAACAGTTCTTCATGGTATTCTTTCCAAGCCCCTTACTCAATCCCCTTTTTATATGAACAAAAGTAAGTAGACTTTGCTGCATTTCTCCGACCACCCATTAAGATTTGCTTTTGATAAAACAAAATATTAATGACACCTTCACATCACTCACAGCATCAACATGCCATAATATATTACTTTAAACTGACATGCTTCACTTTAATCTTATTAATTTGCATCGATTGTGACGGAAGCTTGGATCTTATTAAATTCGCTCTCGATGGTTGCGTACTGGATACTTCGCCAGTACTCGTGCCGATGCTTGGGTTAGTACGGTAATGTTCACTTCAGATAACGGGGTACGAACCCGGGACCTTTGGCTCAACGGGTCGACGCTCCTACTCTACACCACTGTCGCTCACACATGCTTTTTGGTGGTGATCCTCTGTTAGCAACATACACCTTTTAACCGTGACAATAACATTTTCAAGCATGCTTCAAAGGAGACCAACAAGTCATGATGTATTGACTTCATCTAACATCGGAAAGAACATTTGCCAAGCATTGTCTCGAAGGCGGGTAACTCTGTTTTCGAAGTCGCTTAGGTGAGGTTATCCAAAGACCTAATAAACATTTTTGTTACGTCTTTAATTTTTCACAATTGATGATGTGTCCGATTCAAAAGTTAAATTCCTCTTTGTAAAACACTGACACATTGTTTATAGAGTTCATTGGCCTATCAGATTCTCGAAAAAATGTAGAGCAGAAAGATAACCACACAAAATCGGAAATTACCCTTTGACTAACTTTAACAACCCAATGTGTCAACAATCAATTTTCAAAGTGTTTAAACATTTTTTACCTTTTGTTTAACATCGATTATGAAGGAATATTGATGCTTGTTTAAAGTCACCCACGTTGTCTGCTATACCAGCTTCCTGCACTTTTCAGCTCGCATAGTGGGGATTGTGGGGATAGTGGGGATTTGAACCCTGGACCCTCGGTACAGGTGGCCGACATATGCATGTGTTTGAATTATTCGAGCATTTTTTTTTATAGATTTGAGTCATAGATCTTGCACAAAGCAGTAGACCTGTAAGACAACTCGTTTCGCTCCAATGATTATTTATTCAATGGTGGAGAAAATCTTCAGTTCTTATCTAAAAATGAGCGTTGCAAAGTATTTGAATATGGATAGCATCATATCTGTGATAAGATCAAAATATATGTTGTAGTGTCATGGTTTAACCATCTTCAGTAGACAGTTAAAAGTTTTGAAACTTACTAATTAAGTTCTAAACTTTATCAACCATCCAACTAAAAAAATATATATATAAAGAATTCACAACTGTCACAACAAATCTTTGAAATCACTGTCAAATAAAGAAAGGTCGCAATATGAGTAATTTCTGCTTTTCCATCAATGAATTCAATCCTTAAATAAAGGAGATAAAGAGCTGCACTTCATTTCAATTTTATTTCCAAAAATGTCGTCTGCAATTGTTTTCAATTTGGAGTGATTGAAACGTGTCGTTTGTTGGTGAATGATGAAACCAGGGTGATCGACCTGCCAAAGTCCGAAAGAGAGACGTCGGTCACCTATTTACGATAGGTAGGGCTATGACGCTTCTTGCTTTGGCGCTGCAAACCTGTTTTCGTTTGTTATAAACCCTAATCCATCATTTTGTCAAGTTCTGACAAGTGTGTGTTACAAAGGCATCGTTTCAGCTGAAATGCTTCAAAAAGTTTGTTTCTGATTCACACAATTCGCCTTTCTTACGATGTATATGGCTTTAAACGAGTCTTTTATAACAAATATATCGCAAAAATAACTAAATAAACCCGACAAAGTGTCCTTTACACTGCTAGGTAAAGAAGGAATGTGACCTAATTAATATTCATATGTAAGTGTATAGAAACAGAGTAGGGATACACATGAAATAAGCTGTGTGGAAAGTCCATATTGTGGAAATATAGTGTTATTGTTGTTTACTTTTATTCGTGCCAATGAAACGAACAAAACGTCGGTTCTTAAGTTGCTCGGAATTATAAATGGACGCACCGTCCATTATAACTCAAGTTTCGCGGGATGACGAACAGCTCAACGCATTTCCGCCATCGGAAAAAGGTAATCTCTTTCTACACGGTAGACATCAAAATGGCGTAGAAGTTTGTGTAAATAAACCTACGCTCGGCGATATAGATCCACATCTGCGTTGTTTTTTGCGTCTCACTGGGTTGATTTCTGGTCTAAATAGACATTTTTGTGTCTGTTTTTTAATGATTTGTTAAATATTTTATGAAAATTTAAAGGAAAACATGCTTTGTTTACATTCTTTTATTGATTATTTACATGTGGTTGCTATTCGGTCAAGGTCACAGATTTATGTGGTGGCCCTACTTTTTCTTTTTCAAAAAATAAATCGGTTAAAACCGGTATTGCCATCAATTAATGATAGTAAAACAACATTCTATGTATTGTTAGTTACATTCATCATTTATCTGCCTGCATACTGTATTTGCATGTTGACCACAAGCCAGTTATCGAGTTGTTGATATTTAACGAAGTAAACACAAGTAGCTCTGAAAGAATTTGGCAACATTCCATAAAAGTTGTGTTAAATCTTGGCCGATGTACAGATTCTGCTCCTGATTACGAAATATGTGTGATAATATGTTGAGCATAATCGTTAAAAGTTCATTTGCACTTTTTGATCGTATCATTGTTCAAAATTATGACGTGTAAATGAAACTGATATAAACAAAATATTTCATATTAAAACAGTCGCTTGTATCATGTAAAAAAAACCCTGATTTGTTAGGTCTGATCTGATCATGGTTAATATGTTTGGCATGGATCTCTAAATAACAGTTCTGTCTTTTGGTCAATGTATTTGGCAAATATATTTGAAATTTATTGATCTAGTTTAGATTTTCATAAACATGCCAAATGAAGGGATTTGTTTTGGCAAAGACCTAATAAAAACACAGTTTTGGCTAGTATGGAAAGAGGTTAACTTAGGCTAATTTCATCTGCATGTTAATTATGTCCCCAATCATGAATTATTAGGCAAATGCATCTCTAACAGTGGCCTTCACTGATAGTTAATGCATTATCCAAGGGTCTTACACAGTGTATTTTAAAATATTTTAGACATGCATAACCTTTGTTGTGGGTACTAGTAATGATTGTAGTAAATGGTTTAAAGAAGCAATGTAGGTAGGTGACCATGGGGGACCTTTTTGTACCGAGTTTGATCCCTGTAATGCTAGGGTAAAATTGCTGGGAACTAACCCACAAAACGGCATGAGTACTGGTTTAGTATCCAGGAAGCAACCATGGAAGACTTCCCAAAACTCTGAGAGCCAGGTAGGACCAAACTGAACACTTTCTTCTTTGTATTTGTAAAAAAGTGTCAGACTAAAAAGGGTCTCTGTCAGACCTCTGAGTTTTTAGTTAGTCAAGGGCCTAACACAGGGAGATATATCATAATAGACCTTTATTAACACTATATATACACAAGGGAAACAACTTCAAAGAGAAACCAGTTCTGACGTTCCGCGCTTATCAGTCATTAATTTTTCATACGATTGCTAGTCTGTCAATTCTCTATATGTCCCGCATAGCCAAATGATTTCTGCATCCAACGATACCTCTCTCAACAAGATCGGTCCGGTCAACCCAGAGAAATCTGCGACGACACACAATATTTTTTTCGAATTTGGCTCATCAATGGGCAAATAGCATACGTTGTAGAACTAGAACCTAACTACAATGTTACTCATTTTGTTGATTTATACAACAATCTTTGAATATTCATCATTCATTTCACATAAAGCTTACTTGTTTAAAATTACATAAAGATGGAAACCAGCCTAACTAACCTTCAACCTTTCACATTAAGCCAATCAGAGAGCTTGAAAGATATTGTACCATAACAAGATGGAGTAGAGACTAGAGAGATGTGAGGATGGTGGAAGATAATTCTAAATACATGTTGTGTATTGTGTACAGGTTAAAATTTTTAGTTTGGATCCTTACCAATAGTTGTTTTTTAAGTGCCGGTAAAGTGTCATCATTGAAATAATGTTCATTGTGGTGATTTAGTGCCGAAACTTCGACTGGTTCTATTCCCAATGAACCAAATTCGAAAAAAATATAGCGTGTCGTCGCAGATTTCTCCGGGTTGACTGGACCGATCTTGTTGGGAGAGGTATCGTTGGACGCAGAAATCATTTGGCTATGCGGGACATATAGAGAATTGACAGACTAGCGATCGTATAAAAAATTACAGACTGACAAACGCGGAACGTCAGAACTGGTTTCTCTTTGAAGTTGTTTCCCTTGTGTATATAAAGTGTTAATAAAGGTCTATTATGATATATCTCCCTGTGGGGCCTAGGGCCTACGAAGTTTTGTGAAGTGTGTGGAAGCTTCAAGTTTCTGTCGCAAATATACGGAAAGGCCTTGCAACATTCTTATTCTAATCCAGATGTTACCTAGAAGTATGTGGCTTTCATCATAGCATCTGAGCTCTAATGATAGTACTATAATTGTGTTTGTGATTGAGACATGTGGCACAATCATGACCCAGTGTTCTCAATAAGAATTGATTGGACAGACCAAAATTAAATCTGAACATGCCACTTTGAGATGGGTGGGGTTCATTAGTGTTCTTAACATCTCAGCAAATTTGAACCAGCTAAAACATCATTTGAATGATCATTTTGGCCAGCAACCTGTTCTTATTTAGAACACTGATGACTTTGAATTGAAGAGAGTGGTCAATGGTTTCTTATTTTTTTTTATTTAGGCTACTCTAGGTCAAAATAAATTAAAAACAGTGAATAGGCTTTTTAAATATAATGACACATGAAGTCAGTTTCAGGTTGGAAAAGGGCTATTGTACTTAATGTAATGGCTTACATATTGGGAACCATGTATTGTTACTGAAAAATTGCTGAAATAGAATTAAATGATTGTAAAGATTGTCCACAACAATAATTTTCAATTAGAAGCAAGCTAGGACTTTTCCCCATAAAGGCCCATTATATAACACTAACAGGAGCCAATAAAAGGCACCTTTCAAATTGAAAATTACTTATAAATCAAGCCGATTTCATAAAAGTTTGATTTGATAAAGTCACTCCAGGTTTATGGTTTCCCAAGATATATCAGAAGGTGATACACCTTTAAGAATTGACATGCCAAGGCCTGTTCATTTTTTTTTAAAAGGTCTGTACGGATATTGTGCACTTACCCGGAGCTTAGTTGTATTTCTGAAAATTCAAAAATGTCAGGGTTTTATTTTGTCATTATGTGAAATTGAGGACCACAGAGGTATTTCAAATGCAATTAGGCTTCACCTCAAATGGAAAACATTTAGTTGTCTAACCCCAATTTTTCTCCTGACAATAACCTGCCATGCTAGACCTACTAGATATCCACTGTGAAAACAATCAATACCAAAATAGGATCCTGTCATAGCAGGTGGAGTGGGTGACAATCCTGGTTTTTGAAAATAGATTATAGTGTGACCAAAAAAAGTAATTGATCTCAGACTCTGATTTTCATCCCATTTCTTTATAATACAGTTTGATAGAATGCATTTGTTGAAACTCAGCAATACATCTGTACAATCAATTTTGGGTTAAATGACCACGCTTAGATAGGCGTTGTGTGAAAAATTGTATAGTTTAGTTTAAACCTATTTATTTTACATCAATTGTGAAACAAGTTCTTACAATTTAGATAAATCACTTTCGATTCTGCTTCCTGAATACATAACCAGTACTTGCGCCAAATATGGATTAATAAAAGGTTGCAAGGCAGATGCTGCTTTTCACAATATTCCAACCCATGACCCTCATGTCAAGAAGCCGATGCGCTACCCCTTGACAACTGTCCTCCACAAGAAGTTTTGTCTGATGGTAATTTCTTAATATGTTGAACTAGGACTGAAAAAAAAAGCAATACCTGTGAGACAATAAAAAAGCATGAAAAAAATACCTTCACATTATTGAAAAGAAACCTTTCTGATATAAGACAAAGTATAAACTGCTCTTTAAGAATTATTTAATCTTTTGTCGCAATGGTTTCTTAAGTCTTCTGCTGCAGAAGCATCATTGTCAACATGAGCTATTGAATTTAAAATGGATTTGAGGTTACCAAAACTTTAATTGCTGGTTCACTTGGGAAAGACTTTTCAATTGGTTCTTAACCTGTAATCAGGGAGATTGTTTTTAAAGCGTTTATGTTATGGATTTTAGAGCTCTGTTGGTCGACTTCTCCTGCGAAAAATCGAAGAACTTAATCCAGTGATTTTTTTCTAAATTAAATCAATGGGCTTTTCTGACCAAAACTTAAAAATCAATGGGTTTTTCTATAGAAAAATGATTAAAATGAGTGTCAAAAGTAGTAAGTTTTGGGGAAATTTTGTGAGATTTTTTGGGCCAAAAATTATCACTGTTTATCATTAAATTTGTGAACATTTATAAACATCAAATGGCAGTTTATGAACAGTTAAACAGAACTTTTTTATGAAATTCAAGAACAGGCTCATGAACATCAAGTACAGGTTCATGAATACATTTTGTGGGTACTTCCAAGAACGGTCTCATTTAGAACAGTCTGGTATTCTCATTAACTGGCGCTCACAATAAAGAGTAATATAGATCTATTCTATATCAGATAGAAGAAGTTATATATATATAGCAAGTTTCATATTTGCCCCCTTATCAGAGGGTACTGTACAGTGTTCAATAAACGTGTTGCATTCATAATTATATTTATTGCGAGTTTATGTGACAGGAAGGCATAGATTAATGTGACAGATGTATTCAGAGATCAAGATAAGTGCATGTAGCCCTGTACCAGAATCTTTTACATGTATTTATGCTGAAACCACATAACAAACCCTATATTGGGGGCACTCATTAGAATCGTCTCTTTGAGACAATTCTAATGAGTACCCACAATATAGGGTTAAGAAAAGAAATTTGAATGGGAACCTCTCCTTATCCAGATCTGTGTATTCATACATAACAAGGGTTCAATGCGATACTATAGTAAGTGCTTCATGTTTATGAAGCACTTACTATAGTATTGCATTGAACCCTCGATATACAAAATGTTGTTTTACATACTTGTAACTTATTAGGATGCTTCCTAGGGGCTTGCAAGGTTGATTGGTTAAAGTGATGAACATGAAAATCCTAGGGCACCTGGGTTGCTATCCTGCGTGGCCCAGTGGTTAAGGGGGCAGACTTAAAAGAACTCAGGGTTGCCATGTTCGAGCCCCACTGACACCTGGCTTCATGGGAGTGGCATTTGGCAAGTCACATCAGAGCCAGGGCCCTAGCCTAGTACTGATGGATCCAGGAAAGCCATTACATAACTGAAAAATTGTTGATACAGTGTTAAATACATGTACCATACAAAGTCAAACCTAGGACACCTTTCTGGAAAGGCAGAGGAACTTGAAATTAATGTGATCTATGGAAGGATGGCAGAACATATTGATGGAAACCATTTTTTAACAAAAGATGAAATTGCTTGAATGATAGTAACACAGTTAAATCTGCAAAGGTTTGCAAAGTTCTATATATAACAAAGATTGAGTATAGAATGAACAAAGAGGTTGTTTAGTTAGTAATGACATAATTATCCAGGGTTTAATACAAGACCATAATAAGTGCTCCTCGTTTGTGAAGGATTTGCTATTGCCTTTCATTAATGTACACCTTTGATATGATCATGATTTACTTGTGTTTCATACTGATAAACTCAATGGCTCTTCCACTTGAAGTTACCCTTTTACATTCATGACCAAAAAAGCTAGAAGTAAAATGTATAGTTTAAATTCTGAAAGAAATTTTAGTGTTATTTTAGCTTTTTTGAAAATAATTAATGCTGGATCATTTAGCCTCAGTATTTCTATAGCTATGGGTTCATATATTTTTGCTTGAATGATGGAAAACAGTTTTTTAAAAACAGACAATTCCATTTAAGGTAAGACCTGGGTAATGGAAGAAGGTCAGAATAACAAAATTAAAGATTTAACAGAAAAAATGCCGTTTTTAAGTGAAGTTTCATATTATGAGAATCTTCCATGGATTGGAATTTTTTATTTGCCAACATCATTATTGTATTTTTAATTTCAATGTGAAAATAGAAAATTAAAGGAAGGTAATTGATATGAATTGTTGATATTCATTTTAAAAAATAAATTCAAAATCAGATAAATTTTGAAAATTGGCTCGGTGAATGCCTTTGAAGTAATATTTTTCGTCTGAATTACATTTCAACTTACTCTTTACAAAAGCAATTGTCAGTTTTCCATTACCCAGGTCTTAACCTTAAGTACAAGAGTATGATTAAGACTAAGCGACACAGAAATGGTTATGCTCCGACATTCTAACAACCAAAGTGTGCATGCACATTTTAATACACCGGAAATATCATAAAGTTCGAAGGGTGGTAAAATGCATAGCTCAGCTTGTCCAAAAGCCTTTAACAGACAAGTGATGATTAACTGAAATTAACTATAAAATCATTATTTATCCTGTCACTAGTGCCATTTTGGGACCGATAAGTAGGTGCCGTATAACATTTGTGATATCTGGCGCTAACCATATCACATGCACATGACGAATCATGACGTCATAAGAACGAAATGACGTCATATTTACATCATTCTCTACTTATTTTTGTCTTTTTTTTCTCGTGTTTTATTCACATCTTGTTTGTTTGAAAGAATACATAAAGGTAACAGGATAAATAGAATAGAAAGTTGGTGTCTTTGAATGGGAAAAGTCATCGGGCTTGGCTTCGGATTATTATCTGGTGAGCCGATAATATTCCTAAGCCTTGCCTGATAACATTTCAGATTCACGACACCAACCATCTATTCTCTATAAAAACAACAAGCGTAGTAGAAGATTTGGCAAATGGTTGTATCATAGATCTTTTCTATATAATATTAAGCTCCCTTAGACGTCTACGAGGGTTCAATACAAGACTGAAGTAAGTGCTTCACAAACGTGAAGCACTTTTGTGAAGCACTTGCTAAAGTATTGCATTGAACCATTGACTGGTTCTTTCATTGTGATCAAGGGTTACACTGTTTAAAAATCCCTGTTGGTATTTTTTGTGGCAGGTAAGTTAAACAACAATTATTCAAGACATTGAAAAGAATTTAATCAGTGATAAAGCCCATTATAAGAGGTTTGTCTGCATTCTCAAACTCTGCAAAAGATGTCTGCATGTTAGGAAAGGGCAGAATACACTGCCAGATTTTTTTTTTATTACACGCCTTAAGCTTTAGCAAGCATGAAGCAGTTCATTGTTTTAAGAAGAATGGGATGTGTTGTTTGCCAAATTCAGGAGCCAGAAGGAATTTTTTAGACCTAAATATAACTGCACCAAATTGAACCCTAGACAATGTTGTGTCTAATTTCAAGGCATAAATTATGGTTTTAACCCTTAGAGTTCTGGGTCATCTGCTTTCCAAAACCTTTTAAATATCTGTTTAATTTTGATGAAGAAAGATACTCAGAGTACTTAGTGAACTAGTTGGATCACAGGCCAGCCCTCAATTTACTTGGCGGATGGCCTTGGTCTACTTTCCGGTTCTGGTGGAACATGATAAACCATGGCTTTATAACAAAAGTAATCTGCTGAAAAATTTCTTAAATACCTGCTCATTCATTGGCGCCACCATTTGCAAAATGTTTTATATCGTGAACATTGATCATGCGATCACCCTGCCTGTTATAATGAGCTTCTGGTGTATGAAGCTAGAACCATTGTGGCATAAGAAGACATAGCTTATAATGAGCAATTCCTTCTTTTGTTACAATTGTTTGTACAGTCGTCTGCTTATAAGTTGTATGGAGATATGTACATGTTTAAGTGTATGGAGATATGTACATGTTTAAGTGTATGGAGATATGTACATGTTTAAGTGTATGGAGATATGTACATGTTAAAAGTGTATGGAGATATGTACATGTTTAAGTGTATGGAGATATGTACATGTTTAAGTTGTATGGAGATATGTACATGTTTAAGTTGTATGGAGATATGTACATGTTTAAGTGTATCATGGAGATATGTACATGTTTAAGTGTATGGAGATATGTACATGTTTAAGTGTATCATGGAGATATGTACATGTTTAAGTGTATCATGGAGATATGTACATGTTTAAGTGTATGGAGATATGTACATGTTTAAGTGTATGGAGATATGTACATGTTTAAGTGTATGGAGATATGTACATGTTTAAGTGTATCATGGAGATATGTACATGTTTAAGTGATATGTATGGAGATATGTACATGTTTAAGTGTATGGAGATATGTACATGTTTAAGTGTATGGAGATATGTACATGTTTAAGTGTATGGAGATATGTACATGTTTAAGTGTATGGAGATATGTACATGTTTAAGTGTATGGAGATATGTACATGTTTAAGTGTATGGAGATATGTACATGTTTAAGTGTATGGAGATATGTACATGTTTAAGTGTATGGAGATATGTACATGTTTAAGTGTATGGAGATATGTACATGTTTAAGTGTATCATGGAGATATGTACATGTTTAAGTCTATGGAGATATGTACATGTTTAAGTGTATGGAGATATGTACATGTTTAAGTGTATGGAGATGTACATGTACATGTTTAAGTGTATGGAGATATGTACATGTTTAAGTGTATGGAGATATGTACATGTTTAAGTGTATGGAGATATGTACATGTTTAAGTGTATGGAGATATGTACATGTTTAAGTGTATGGAGATATGTACATGTTTAAGTGTATGGAGATATGTACATGTTTAAGTGTATGGAGATATATGTACATGTTTAAGTGTATGGAGATATGTACATGTTTAAGTGTATGGAGATATGTACATGTTTAAGAAAGGTATTACATGCTTTTCACCTAGATACTGCACAACTTCCTGAGTATCTCAATTGTCAACTTGGAATCTTGCCAATGACATATATATATTCATTGCTCATGATAACCAACTTTGTGTTTGGCATTTTGCTTTGATTGTATGTAAAATGATTTATCAAGTGTCTAATAATCACATTATGATCGACTTTTTTAATTACTTTCAACAAGCTCAGTGTACCATACTTATATTGCTTGAGTTGGAACTCATGGTCCAGGTTTCAAGCCCTACCACCAATTTACTTGGCGGCTGGCCTGGATCTAACCTGTTTGCATTTATAAGCATGATGTTGGTTCTAGCACTATACGGGTTAAGTTATTGACTCATTTAGAAATTATAAGAAAACAGAATTAAAGAACTTAATGAAGGAACTATTGTCTGGATCAAACCTGTTTGCATTAGTTTGAAGTCGGTTCCAGCACTATAAGGGTTAACAATGTTATCAATTGGCTTTTCTTTGTCTATTTTCAGGGTCATCAACGTTGAACATCAAAAAGCGAAACCGAGGATTTTTCAGCTCCCTCTTGTGCTGTTTTGGCAACAAGAACAATAACTCTTCCAGTGCTTATCAAGCGCCCAATGTCGAAGAAAACGGCAACCCCCGGGGAAATGTAATATATGTAATTATTCTATTATTATCGTTCAGTTTTTTCCTTCCCATAAACCCATTACCAATACCAAACAATAACAACATTTGATCAGTTTGTTGCAGGTGATTGTGGAAACCAATGAGGGAAAAGGAGTATATTCCACAATGCTTTCTGCCTATCAGAAGATTAATTTTCACTTTCATCAGATTTTGAAATGTCTTCTGGTATTACTTTCAATTTGAGACAGTAAAAAATTTGGCCATTGGTAAAGGGTTCATACAATATATGTAAATCGTCCTATATTATTGTTCAGTTCTCCCCTGTCCTTTAATCCTTTCCCAAACAACAAATTTTCGACTGTCCCAAATTGAAAGAGTTTGCAGACGATATTTCAAAATGTGATGAAATTTGGAAATAATCTTCTGATTGAGTAGAAAACATTGTGGGAATAGGAGAAATTGCTCGTTACGAGCAATTTCTTCTTTTCCCACAATGATTTCTAAAGTCATCTGCAACAAAGTGGTCAAATTTCGTTATTGTTTGGGCAAGGGCTAATACTTAGCTTTTGCTGAAATTTACGTAGAAATTTTGTTTTTGGCAACCCCTCTCGGAAATGTCATATGTTATTATCCTTACTTGGCTTGTGTCTAGGCTACCCCTGTGACTTGATTGAGAATTTGTCAATGAACTTCATAAATGTTTATAAATGATAAACGGCCATTCATGAACACAACTGTTCTTGAACTTGTTCATGAATTTCAATAACAGGTTCATAAATGATTTTATGAACATGTTCTTGATATTCATGAACATGTTCTTGATATTCATGAACATGTTCTTGATATTCATGAACATGTTATTCATTAACAGTGTCTGTGTTTATGAACAGCCATTTGTCATTCATGAATTTTCATCATCAAGTTCTTGAATTGTTTGAAGGTGTTGTCCTACTTTTTACTTCTAGAAATTTTGTTCTTGGCATAGTACCTTTTTTTCCTTCAATGTTTGGAAAAAGGCCAAAGGCTATTGAAACGGGGATTAGCGATCTTATTGTTGCAGGGCAGAATTGGGAAACCAAAGCAATATATTGTAATTAATTACTCCAGATTTTTTTTTATTTTTCTTTTGGAAAGATTTTATTGAAATTGAAAAGAAGTTGCCTTTTATTTATAGGCACTTTTATACATCCTTATACAGGGGCCTCTGTGGCCTAGTGGTTAGAGTACAAAACTTGAAATCACATGGCCCCTCTCCACGTGGGTTCAAGTCCTGAGAGGGATATGGACTTTCATGAGAGGCAGTCTCCCGACTGACTTACGGAACGCCGATGGTTCTACCAGCCTTGACCAGCCCTTATGGGCAGTTGAGTATGGGGTCTTCCTCCATCATTAATAGTCGGGCATCGCTACATAATTGAAATAATGTTGATGTGATCTAAAACCCATATTAAAAAAAAAAAAAAAACATCCTTTTAAAAAAACTTTCCATTCAGATTCTTTGTTTATTTACACTTAGTTATAAATTTTTGAAAGAACAATTCATTTTCCATTATCTGAACATGAGATACATACCATAGAAAGAAATATTATTCTCAAAGAAAGTCTGAAGTGATTTCTGTTTTCTTTTTTAATCAGGGGTGGCGAAATCTGTAAATGCACCGTAAATTTATGCAAGATCTCTACCAGCGCTTTTCTCTAAAATGGTTATATATAGTTAGTTTCAATTAAAGTAACTTTCATTAAAAACACCACTGTATATATCTAATGTTGTCAATAGAAAAGTTAAGAAATTCCCTTAATAGAATTTTTGTGATGGGTTCAAATAAATTATTATAAACCTATGCACAGCTGTTGAAATAAGATAACATTTTGAAAAAATTGAAATGCTATTTTATGAAATGACAATTTTAAACTATGAATAAGTATATATTTCAACTATCTTTGTTATGGATATATAGATGTATTTTAATTAGATGATTGTTAAAATTATACAACTTTTTTTTTTTTTCAATATTTTAATACAGTCTTTCCTTACCTACTTAACAATAACAGGGTATGGGGAGAAAGGATTATGATGTTTATATAATAGGTTGTATAAGATTCTATAACACAGAGAATAGCCCGCCTTTTGTTCGAATCTTTTCAAAAAAAATAGTGTCTGCAGACAGTCATGTCAAAGGCTTGTCTGAATGGAGAGTGGATTAAAAAACAATGGTAGAAACAAAAATAACAATACTGCAATGAAATTTAAGCCCTTAAAACATTTCTTTCCGCACCATTCAACCCATGTGTACCTTCTTTTAACTCTTGAGCACCTGTAGACAACCTATTTTTTTACTTGAAGCAGAAGACTTTAGAAAAGTTTTGTAAACATGTGAAAAATCTTTCAGTTCTGCTGAATATATTAAAAAAGCGTTTTGGCAAAAGGAGAAATTGCTTGTGACAAGCTTTTATAAAGTTGCCTTCTGCAAAATGCAAATATGTGGCATTAGGTGGTAATGTGTTCAGGCATTCCTTATACTAAAGTTTCGTCATCATATGGAACAGTAGAACAACTTTTAACCTTTACCATGGTCCTGAAAAGCTCGGTGGTTTAGGTTCTTTGTAGTCCCAAGGACTCAGGTTCAAGCCCCACAGGCAACTAGGATTGTCATTAATTTTTAGCTCACCTGAGCACGTAGTGCTCAAGGTGAGCTTTTGTGATACCGAGATGTCCGTCGTCCGTGCGTCCGTGTGTCCGTGCGTGTGTCAACAATTGCTTGTGAACACTCTAGAGGCTACATTTATGATCCAATTTTTATCAAAATTGGTCAGAATGATTGTCTCAATAAACTCTTGGCCAAGTTCGAAACTGGGTCATGTGGGGTCAAAAACTAGGTCACTAGGTCAAATAATTTAAAAAGTTTGTGAACACTCTAGAGGCCACATTTTTGGTCCAATTTTGATGAAAGTTGGTCAGAATGATTGTCTCAATAAAATCTTGGCCAAGTTCGAAACTGGGTCATTTGGGGTCAAAAACTAGGTCACTAGGTCAAATAATTTAAGAAGTTTGTGAACACTCTAGAGGCCACATTTATGGTCCAATTTTGATGAAAGTTGGTCAGAATGATTGTCTCAATAAAATCTTGGCCAAGTTCGAAACTGGGTCATGTGGGGTCAATAACTAGGTCACTAGGTCAAATAATTTAAAAAGCTTGTGAACACTCTAGAGACCACAATTATGGTCCAATTTTTATCAAAATTGGTCAGAATGATTGTCTCAATAAAATCTTGGCCAAGTTCGAAACTGGGTCATGTGGGGTCAAAAACTAGGTCACTAGGTCAAATAATTCAAAAAGTTTGTGAACACTCTAGAGGCCACATTTATGTTCCAATTTTGATGAAAGTTCATCAGAATGATGGTCTGAATTGAAATCTTGGCCAAGTTTGAAACCGGGTCATGTGAGGTCAAAAACTAGGTCACTAGGTCAAATATTTGAAAAACCTTGTGAACACTCTAGCAGCTATATTTATGGTCCAATTTTGATGAAAGTTGGTCAGAAGGATTGCCAAAATGAAATCTTGGCCATGTTTGAAAGTGGGTCATGTGGGGTCAAAAACTAGGTCACTAGGTCAAATAATTTAAAAAGCTTGTGAACACTCTAGAGGCCACATTTATGGTCCAATTTTGATGAAAGTTGGCCAGAATGATTGGATTATTTACCATAAGCTTGACTGTCTTAAAATTTTCCAAATTTATTTACTGTTGAAAACCAATAAACGACTTTGAGATACATTTTCCAATTGTTATTATTTTAATTTGCCCAACCAATTGTTACTGTCCCTGCTTTCACAAACCTAAATTTCCTTCATCTTAATTCTCTTTGTCTTGGTGAACATTAACTCAAGAAGACAAATACAATACACATAAAAAAATGTTAACAAGCAAGAGCATTGGCTTAGAGTATTCAATGCAATTAGCACTTAGAAGAGTTTGAAACATACCAACCACTCTGTCTTAAATATACCTCTTTTTCAAACAGAACTCAGGTGAGCGATAAAGGGCCATTATGGCCCTCTTGTTAACAATAAGTTCAACCCCATATAAATAAACAAAGAAGTAGCATTTGTTGTTGTTGTAGTTACATTGTATGCATCAATGTTATTTCTCTTTGTATTTATAAGTACAGTGAAGCCTCGTTTATCCGGACCCGATTATCCGGATGTCTCGCAATCCGAACGGAATTGTGAGGGAACGGAATTATTTGACCAATTGTTGCAGACAACTTTTGAAAACATTATGGGAAAAGGAGAAATTGCTCGTGAAGTGCAATTTCTCCTTTTCCCACAATGTTTTCTGCCATATCAGAAGATTATTTTTGAATTTCATCACGTTTTGAAATGTTGTCTGCAAACTCTTTCAATTTGGGACGGTCGACAATTTGGCGTTTGCTAAAGTGTTATAAGTAAACATGTGCATACAGACTGTTTATGTCTTAATTTGTGTAAGAACATGCTCTACTTCAGTAGTCCAGATGAATCGGTAATCCGGACATTTTGTTGGGAACGGACGTGTTCGGATTAACGAGAACTCACTATTAGTGCAGTAGTGGTTATAGTATGTTCAAGTAGTGGCAGTAGTAGATGTCATGATCATCAATATTATTACTCTATATCTTTTTGTTTTGTTTCAGAGTTCAAATGAGAAGTATTTACTACCGGCTATACGGCCACAAGACACCAATAAGAAGTGCGTGGTGATAGATCTAGATGAAACCCTTGTACATAGTTCATTTAAGGTCAGTGACGGGGTTTTGATGCCCTTTTTTTTTTCTCATTGTCTTTGCGAAAGATTCAAGAACTCTGAATAGTCATAAACAAAAAATGTCTGTTTGGTGTCCATGACATTTTTCTCGAACATGTTCATAAATTTCAAGAGCATTATTAACTATCTAATTTTCCTTCTAATGACTATTCTTCAGTGAGTATCATAAAGCACAGTAAAAACTATCTAATTTTCCTTCCAAGGACTTTTGTTCAGTGCCTATCGTATAGCAGTACAGCTGTTATGCTTTTTTAAAGGATTTGATTTTTAACTTCCAAAATTCCTCACAATTGTTTGCAAGCACCTTTAAGACCCAATTTAGCAAAACAAGAGATTGGTCATTATATGAGCTTCTCTTCATTTGTCCCATCTATAAAATGATTGTTTGAGTAATTCAAAAGTTTCACAATTTCTCATTACATATTTGTTAGTTAAAATTGACTTTCCGGACAATCAATTTCCCTTTACAAACACATTGAAATTTGCTTTCGAGCCAACAGCATTTTGGAGCGTGACAAAAGGAGAAGCCCTGGTATGGCGAATTATTCTTTCTAACCTTTGGAATATCTTATTTTGTGCCATTTCATGACTGCTCAAAACTAAAAGCAACTGCATTATGTATTGGACAGTCATTACAAATACTGAATAAATTTCCTGTTGTGATTAATATAAAAGAAACCATTGTGACAAAAGGAAAAATGCATTGTCACAAGCCATTTTGCCTTTTTGCCACATAGGTTTCGTATGTCTTGAGAAACAGGTACGTTCAAATAGGACATTATGAGGTAATGAGTTTGTATTCATCGGTCTTTTTCAGCCCATCAGTAATGCAGATTTCATCGTACCTGTTGAGATAGACGGAACGGTTCACCAGGTGTATGTGTTAAAACGGCCCTTCGTTGACGAGTTCTTAAAAAAGATGGGAGAGTTGTTTGAGTGTGTGTTATTTACGGCTAGTTTAGCAAAGGTAAGTCCTTTGATTGTTTTAGCCTTTAATTTGTTAATTTACAGGCAAACCTTAGCTTAGTTGGTAGTGTGTCTTGACTTTTGACTTTAAATTTAGGGTCCTGAGTTTGAGTCACAACTTTGACAATATTCTTTCCAATTACGGACAAACATATTTTTTACCGGCCTAGGGCCAACTGAATTTACTTCCATGGATCAAATTGAGGTTTTATTGGCTAGGACCAAAGGGACGATCCAATCTAAATCACAGATCATAGAAACATCTTGAAGAAGCAATTTTTAATAGTACCCATGATTGAGGGTTTAAAGTAGCATTAAAGAAATTAGCTTTATGGAATTTGCATTTTATTTTGACTTGATATTAATTGCTATGTTGTGTGCTTCATATTACAGTATGCAGACCCTGTGGCAGATTTGCTGGACAAATGGGGTGTGTTTAGGGCAAGATTATTCAGGGAATCATGTGTCTTTCATCGAGGAAACTATGTTAAAGTAAGTGTCATAGTTCATAGGTTTCTCATCCTTTGGCCACGCTTCCTTAATCCTGAGTTTATTTGTCAACTGCTGCGGGGGTCCCAGTCACTGGGTTTGGCAGCAGGTGGCAAGATGTTCTGATACTGGTTTTCGAATTGATTCTGTTCATTGGCTCACACTGATGAGGTTGCATGCATTCCTGTCAGAGACATTATTGGAATCTGACCAGGAACTTTCTGGGTCATGTTGAGAACCCAAGGTTTATGGAGGTGTAAGAGCACTCTACATGCCCCAAACCACCTAAGGCCTCTGCTGTGCAAGGCAGATGCCACTTTCAGTACCTCCAACTTGGCGTAGAAAGTGTCCGATTTGGTGTCATTGTTTGGTTTATCTTCTAAGATCCACTGCACCAAACTAGAATATAACAACCTAAAACCAGTTTTGTTTCCCCTCAGTGGTTCTTTGGGTAATTTTTAAGTGAAATAAGACTTGAAAAATTATTTCAAGGTAAAAAATAGTGTACGCAGTGATGTATGAGTAAATAGAATACATCAATATTTATAAAGGAATATTTGTTTGTTTGATATAAGATATAAGGTTGAATCATGACCTGCTGGTGAGATAATCTCTTTTGATAATATGAAGGTGTATCCCTTATCAAGCAGCTACTTTTTATCAAATAATTATGTTGTGTCAACAATGATAAGGTCATCTGTCGTCATGTGTCTTTAAATTGATACAATTGGTACACTTAAATGATACAAACAAATGCATTTTTTTTTTTCATTTGAATGGTTGCACAAAGTTCAAAGGAACGTTTCTGTATATGATAGTTGTAATATTAACCCACTAGATTCTTGTTTATTGTTAATGATATTACTGACTTGAACTTTATACGTGTACTGTCAAAATCTTCCTTACATACAGTGACCTCTTAGGTTTCTATTACAGAAACATTTTGAAAACATCATGATAAATGAAGAAAATGTTAAGCAAGAAAGAGAAGATTTCTTCTTTGACCTTTTTTTGGTTGATCCATTTGTAGAAGATGAAAAAAATTAACATGTGTTGTCTCAGCAGGAGAAATAAACTACTCAGTTAGATCTCTGTTTGCCACAAAAGTTACTACTCAATATTACAAAGAAATATTTTATACATTATTTTGTCACCATCAGTTGCTCAAAATTTGAACCATTGCAGCAATAGCATAATTGCTGGTGAGAGAAGAAAAAAAAAATATTTAAAGTAATTGTGCTGCCTTTTTCTCAAACCCTTGCTTCAAAATCACCTGCATTGAATTAGGTGCTGGTTGCAAATGTTCAACATATATCCTTCAATTTTAAAATATATATTTGTGTTGATTGTTAAACAATTTCTTACAACCTAGAATTGTCACTCCCAGCTATTCTTACTGGATACAAAACCAGTAAGTGTGCCAAATGTGAATTAGGAGCCACAACCCTATTGTGCCAAGATGGACGCTTGACCACTGTCCTACACTGAAATGTTATGTCTATTTTTTGTTTGTTACAGGATTTAAGTAGGCTAGGGAGAGATCTAAGTCAAGTTGTAATTGTAGATAATTCACCAGCCTCCTACATCTTTCATCCGGATAATGCAGTAAGTATTGTCTGTGTGTCTGTCTGTCTGTCTGTCTGTCTGTCTGTCTGTCTGTCTGTGTGTCTGTCTGTCTGTCTGTCTGTCTGTCTGTCTGTCTGTCTGTCTGTCTGTCTGTCTGTCTGTCTGTCTGTCTGTCTGTCTGTCTGTCTGTGTGTCTGTCTGTCTGTCTGTCTGTCTGTCTGTCTGTCTGTCTATGTCTGTCTGTCTGTCTGTCTGTCTGTCTGTCTGTCTGTCTGTCTGTCTGTCTGTGTGTATGTCTGTGTGTGTCAGTCTGTCTGTCTGTCTGTCTGTCTGTCTGTCTGTCTGTCTTGTCTGTCTCTCTTGCCTGTCTATCTTTTTTGCCTGTCTATCTTTCTTGTTTCTCTGCCTTTCTTGTTTTTCTCTTTCTCTGTCTGGTCGTCTGTCTGAATACACTTATTACTCTCATTCTGTTTATCTGTATTAATATTACCATTAATGCAAATTGATTTCTTTCGTTAATTAGTTGAAAATTTAAAAGTGATGCATTGGTTTTGAAATTATTATCATATCAACTGCAAACAAAGATATAATGACTAACTTCGAAACCTAGTTAGCTAATAATAGCAGTTTTACATTCCAAAGAAAAAGCCACCACAGAAATTGTTATGTTTTTAGAAACCTTTTTCCTTATTTTTCATTTTCTCATCTGTATAAAGCAGCCTTAAGGAACCATGCCAGTTGTTGTTGGACATTATGCATGACACTGACTTGTTATGGCTAACATCAATTAAATTTTTCATATTCTGATGACATGCTTACTTTCTTTCTTCCAGGTACCTTGCCAATCGTGGTTTGATGATATGCAAGACACTGAATTGTTGGACCTCATACCTTTTTTCGAGGCTTTAGCACAAGTGGACAATGTTTATCACGTGTTACGGAACACAACTATAAACACGACAAACTCAGATACCTCCTAGTAGTGGGGGGGAAACCCAGTGTCTTTTTTTTCCCTCATTTAAAAAAGAAAAACGTATGAAAAAGAGAGAAGCATGATAAAAGAAAGAAAAAAATGAAATGAACTTCTTTGTGTTTATCTAGACGATTATTTTTTATTGGAGAGTATATATAGAGAGGCTGATGTATAAAGACTCAGTGTTTGTGTTAGAGAGTGTTAAAGAGGTGGGGTGGAGCAGGGGGTTGGGTGGGGGGGGGGCATTTTGTAGCACCTGTACCCGTGGCATGATCTAACATGGTAGAACAACCATAATCCTCATTCTTTCATCGGATTACTTCTGTCATCCTCTGTATACATCTGTCTGGACTGGAACTATTCACGTAGTTTCAGCTGACGAAAGAATGAGTTTCAAAGTGGTGGATTATGTGTATTCTATCTTAAGGCTTTTCTTCATATAAACATGTTTAAACGTACCTGTAGCATTTATAGGAATGAAGCGTCAATTGTTACAGAAGCGGAAATTGCTTCAAAAGACCAATTGCTCTCATTTTGCTAGAACGGTTTTTATCCATAATCATGAAAAAAGTAATATTCATACTTTATTATAAATAACAGTTGCTTACTGATAATGAAACTCACATATGGGTCTTGTGTGGCCAGTGGTAGAGGTGGTGGTCTTAGAACTTTGGGGTCCCAGGTTTAAGCCTTACATATACCTCTGGTTTCGTGGGACTGACCTCTGGCAAGACACTGTAGAGCCCTAGCCTATTACTGGTGAATCCAGGAAAGCCGTAATATAACTGAAATATGTTTGACAAGGCATTAAACCCCATATATACAAACAAATTTGAACAAGTTCTAAAATCATATATGTATAGGGGGATA
Organism: Cerastoderma edule; assembly: GCA_947846245.1. NCBI lineage: Eukaryota > Metazoa > Mollusca > Bivalvia > Cardiida > Cardiidae > Cerastoderma > Cerastoderma edule. The sequence goes on from OX401422.1 coordinate 7,750,683, forward strand.
TGTTAACCAGTTAATTACAGGCGTTAAGCCATACTTTGTGCTACCTGTAAATTCGCTCATAAAAGGGAAAACAGTAGAAGTTTCCGGGCAGGGTGTGGTTTATTTTTAAAATCTTTGGAAAGTACATGCTTTGCGAATTGTTCTGTATCACCATCATCTGAGGAATATGCATAAGCCGAAGAAGAATTGGGAGGTAATTTGCAGACCATATCAATGAAATTTCTATGATTACGAAAGGAGCTTAAGTGAACTTTGTTGGTGCAAACAAACACAGAATAAAGGGGACAATTATGTGATCAGCGTCATATGGAGGGTACAGTTTGGTGAAAGTGATAGGAAACTTTTGAAATACCTAGCAGATAACCAGAGAAACACAGCATTCATGTAACGGAGACTTACATTGGATATAGGAATTGGGAAATGGAACAACACTGACTTATAAACCTTTTTCGTTCACCATCTTCTTTAACATTGATATCCCTTTTTTGAGGACATTTGACAACACTTGGCATTCATTTATATGGGTTTTACGATTTTTGTTATTTTTGTCTGCTTTTGTTTAAAAATTAGAGCAGACATCATACAATGGATTTGTTTGAATGAGACGTTTTTTAAGCATACATTATTTCCAAGACAGCTTGATTTCTGCGGTTGTTTGTTTGAAGGTTGTGAAATTGCTTTTTTGCATGTTACCATGCATTTGGACAATGACCCATCTTTGTAACCCTTAAAGTGCTGGAACTCTCTCTATGCTTATGCAAACAGGCTAGATCTAGGCCAGCCGCCAAGTAAATTGGCGGCTGGCCTGTGATCTAACCTGTTTGGTACTGTGAGTAACTTACCTCATCAAAATTAAGCAGATGAATGCATGAGTTAAAGAAACAAGTCAAAGGTTCAGTGCAAGACATTAGTTGTGACAATAGACATGACTTTTAAATGTCTTGCAATGAACTCTTGATTTAAATTTACATTAATTTCGTTACACATCCCCCACCCACCCCTGAAACATGTCACTCCATTTGAATAGTGGCATATCTCCAAATGGTGCCTTTGTATTATATATAGTTTGGTATTGGAGAAAAAGTGTTGTTGATTTAACCATTGACAAATTAATCATAGGAATCTTGGATTTTTCGAAGTCATATAATGTTCAGAAAAAATATTTCTTACAGCTTGACATTTTCAAACCTTATCCATCACATGGCCCCTCTCTGCGTGGGTTCAAATCCTGAGAGGGATATGGATTTTCATAAAAGGCAGTCTCCCGACTGACTTACGGAATGTCGATGGTTCTTCCCACCTTGACCAGCCCTTATGGGCAGTTGAGTATGGGGTCTTCCTCCATCATTAAGAGTCGGGCATCGCTACATAACTGAAATAATGTTGATGTGATGTAAAACCCATATACATCAAACCTCATCCAAAATACGTTATTTTATCTTCACATATTGAACAATATTGTGAAGTAATTCAAATTGGAATGAATATGCATTCTGGCAAAAAATAATGAAACTATTGTTGTGTAAAAGAGAAATTGCTCAAATGAAAACTTGTGTGAAAAGGGATAGTAAATTTCTCCTCCAATTAAAACATCCAACCAAATCAATTTTTTACTGAATCTGCTGTCATTACAAATCATTCAATTTGTGAAGAGAGTAAGAATGTGTCTGTTTGTAATAACATAGGATTTTGAGGATGCTTGGAAGTATGAAAATGATTCAAACTTGTTTTATTGTTTTGTAAATAGTTAGAAATGATTTGTAAACAGATGTGTAAAATAATCTATGCTTGAGTAATAATAAGTTCTGTTGCATGCATTTGCTTTACTAACTGCTTCCTCCTTAATTCAAACAATTTTGTAAATATTTGTCAGAACAAAGTCTTCATAGCGGCATATATCAACAATATCAACCTTGTATTCATTGCAGCATGCTATCGATTTTGGTTGAAACCCTAGACTAACTTTAATCATGTGATTTTTTTTTTTTTTTTTTTTTAATCATGTCAAATGCAGTATTAATTCACAATTATGTGATATTAAGGGGTGGAAATATAAAGATGTATTTTTGAACAAAACTTATTTTACAATGACAATGATTAATTCCTTTCCTTTCTTTATTCTACGTCTGTGGTTAACCTTCAGTTGAGGCTGAAGCCATGGTTGGAATTTTCACTTGGTAAAGGGAATGAATGGTGTTTTAAGGGGTGGAAATATATCTATATTTTTTTTTTTTAAAAAGACATATGAAAATGACAATTATTAATTTCTTTCCTTTCTTTATTCTATAACTGTAGTTAACCTTCAGTCGTGGCTAAAACGATGGTTGGAATTTTCACTTAAAAAGAACAAAAGTTTTTAGTATCCTTGTTTCACATAAGGAACATTTAAAAATATTGTAATAAACATTTACCTAATAACCATAATACATATATTTGAATGTCCTAACATTAATTTTTTTCTTTTGAGCATCTACCGGTATGTATTTTAATGTAACTGTTGTGGAAGACTTACAAAGTCTTTTATATCAACAATTTCTACCACTTGTCACAAAAAATTGCTTTTTTTTCCCTAATTCTCTAATTATTGTATGCTGTGTTTTTAATTTGACCAGTGGCAATATCTCTAAGTGCTTATATAAGATAACTTAGGCTGTGATGAAATGAGCAAAATGAAATGACATTCTATTGATATGTTTGAAATGTTGTCAGAAAATGGAAAGATGAAAAATATAAAAAAAATGTTAATGAATTGTCAAGACCAACTCCTCCTATTGCAAACAATAATTTAAAGTCACTTGAAATAGACATACAAAACAAAGAAACTGCTTGGTATAGCGGAAGAATAGTTAAGAGGACTTTTTTCCTTTTTAAAACAAAAGTTTGAAGTCACATGAAAAAGACATACTGAACAAAGGAACTGTTTGGTATAGCATGACAGAGGGGGAGTAAAAAAAGATTAGTATTCAATGTTACTAGTCCTTTGTTCTGAAGCTTAAATACACAAATTATTTTTGAAATATTATTATTGATCAAAGGATAGTTTGCTCATTTGTAGCACAATTTTTTCCCTTTTTATCACAATGATTCCTTAGCAGCTACATCGCTACACCATATGTAATCTTAAAGTTCAAATAAATGCTGTAATATAGAGCATAGTTATGTAGTCTAAACAAATCATTTATATATGTTATTATATATAGGCATTGCTGTTTGTTAGATCATGCCTGTACATTAAAAGTGCTTGTTCACAGATGTGAGAAAATTTGGAAGTGAAAAAATATTTTTCTAAAACTGCATGTCAGATGTACTGTTACATGATACGCACTGAAGAAAAGCAAAAAAAGGAGCAAAATTAGATGGTTTTTAATTCTGTAAAGTGTGTATACTGTGATTAAACATGTAGTTAAATTCAAATGCCTGACATCGCTTTTGAAAGCTGTCACATGTAAATTGTACATTCTTAGATAAATTGACGCTTCCTGAATTAATTACGCTTTCAAAAACTACCGGTACTTTTAATTGTGTTACAAACAACAGTACAAAAACTGTATTGTTTCAAAGACATAGACTTGATTTCGACTTTCAAATTTTCTTTTCTGTGAGCAGGCATCTTTAACATGCAAACCCCTTCTCTGCTGTAGATCGCCCCCATCTAGAGTTAATTATAAACTGTACATAACATATATATTATTATATATACATAATAAAGAAGAATACTATTTTTGTTATTCTGAGAAATGACATGAATTTGTAGTGAAATTGAGTTATTATGGGTGTATATGTTCTCGATTTGCATCTCTCTGTGTCTAACCTGTTACCAAACAATAATGACATTTAACCAGTTTGTTGCAGAAGACTCTGGAAAACATTGTTGGAAAAGGAGAAATTGCTCTTAACGAGCAATTTCTCCTTTTCCCACAATGTTTTCCGCCATATCAGATTATTTTGAAATGTTGTCTGCAAACTCTTTCAATTTGGGACAACGGAAAATTTGGTATTTGGTTACGGGTTAAAAGGAGTACAAGGGACTGGTATTCAATTTCCAGGAGTAGCTTGTGATGTCAACAAATTGAGGATTCAATGCAATACTATAGTAGGTGCTTCATGTTCATGAAGGATTGTTTATAGACTTGCATTGATCCTCGAAATATAGTTTTCATGAACACATTCTTTACATTGACTCTCATATTGGTTCACGCTGTAGCAGAATATTGGTGTGGAGAAATTGTCTACAAAATAGAGAAAAAACTGCTTGTTTTAAGCAATTTTTAATTTTGTCACATGCTTTTTATTACCAAATACCACTGAGAGAAACTAGTTATTTATGCTAACTAGTTACAGTCTGCTTTATTTCTCAAATAATGGCAAATTTTCGTATGAGAGAATGAGTTAAAGGGAAACCATATCTGAGCTAGACATTTTTTTGTGTGATCAAATTTCCCTTACAACAAATTTAGAATGATCTTGAGGTAACATTTTTGTAAAAAATGTTTTGTCACATTAGTTTTCTTCTATTGACATGACAATACTGATTTTAATTTAAACCAATCTTACAATTTTCAATCATGTAATGGGTTTAAATTAAAAATGAATTTGTGATATTGTTTTTGATCATATGAATTTGTAAAAATCACCAGAACAAATCCTTCAGAAATTGTTTGTTAACAATAGGTTTGCCCTAGATACAATAATGCAAGTACACCAGTTTGAAATCAAAAGGAAATTATACGGAACAGGGGACTTGCCTTACCCCTTTCCCAAACAATAACAACATTTGACGACTTTGTTGCAGACGCCTCTGGAAAACATTTTGAGAAAAGGAGAAACTGCTCGTAACAAGCAATTTTCCCTTTTACCACAAGGTTTTCTGCCCTTTCAGAAGATACATTTTCCAATTTCTTCACATTTTGAAATGTCGTCTGCAAACCCGTTCAAATTGGGACAGTCGAGAATTTGTTGTTTGGGAAAGGGTTAAACCTTGGTTTGAATAAGTATTAAACTGATTGCAGACATGCTGTTTAAACTTTGCTTTCACATATTATGTTCGAAATTAAATGTTATTTTTGACGATCATGACACAGCAGCCTTTATGTTTTGGCAATCAATGCAATTGCAATTTCTTACAAATTCTACTTGACAGATTTATGGCAGTGGTCCATCTGATTTTGTTTTGATTTTTGAATGGTGATTGTGTCTAGCATTAACGTTCATAATGAGTTTTTTGTTGTTGAAATACATATAAATGCACATATTTTTCTTTAACCTCCCTCTGTGTGTGTGAAAGTTGAAAGGGTATTATTTGCATGATTTGGGTTACTTTGACATGGAATACAAACTCTTTGAGAGGCTTACGTGGTCTTGTGGTTAAAGTACAGAGCTTGAGAGCGCATGGTCCCTCTCTGAGTTAGTTCAAATCCCACAACAGCATTTGGACTTTCATGAGAGGTGGTCTCCGACTGACTTGCTGAATGTTATTTTTCTATCCGATTTGATCAGCCCTTATGGGCAGTTGAGTATGGGGTCTTCCACCAACATAAAGAGTTGAGCATTGCAACATAACTGAAATAATGTGTTGAAGAGCTACGAGTATTCCTTGCCAAAGTTTGCCATTTACATGAAATAGTACCTTGGTTTTTGTTTGACCCAGATTTTCCAAATTTTATCCTGTCTACATTTCCTTTTACAAAGACTGTTGATTTAGGCATAGCCTTTAAAATCTCCACAGATTACTTCTGACATACGCTGTACATGTATACACCCTCGTATTTTTTGTAAAAAGTGTGTGTTAGAGAGAGAGAGGTCTTGGTAAGGTGGGTATATTTGCCCAAGTCTATTGGGGTGGAGTATGTAATGTTGAAACGTTTTTGCTAAAGAAATTTACCAGTCGCTAGAACCCCAAAAAACGAATATTCACATTGGTTACTTCAATTAACCCTTTACCAAAGGCCAAATTATTGACTGTCCCATATTGAAAGAGTTTGTAGACATTTCAAAATGTAATGAAATTGAAAAATAATCTTCTGATAGGGTAGAAAAGATTGTGGGAAAAGGAGAAATTACTCGTTAAGAGCAATTTCTCCTTTTCCCACAATGTTTTCCAAAGCCGACTGCAGCAAACTGGTCAAATGATGTTATTGTTTGGTAATGGGTTAAACTGTATACAATCAATGACATATAGATGGACTTTTCTATTTGACAGTTCAGTGCAAAACTGTAGTAAGTCTTCAGCTCTTCAACTTGATGGTCTTACTACATCATTTTGCATATTAAACCTTCACAATGTTAAGTAGCCTCCAACATACATTGAGGGCAGGGTTTTCTCGACTTGTCAATTACGGAAGAAATAATATGTTCTCAATGGAAATTATTAGAACATTTTATTAGTAATGAATAAGCACTTTATTTGAAATTACCCCTTATCTAAGAAAACGTTCCACTTATCTAGACCTGCAAAGCAAGAAATTAATTTTACTACTTATCTAAGCAAATATTCCAATTATCTAGACCTCTGCATAAAAAGATACTAATTTTACTCATAAACCAAATTAATTTATCACAATTAAGAATTACATTGTTATCAATCTATTTCTGATGTTTTCTCCCATAAGGGTTTACGAAAGACTGTGTATGGGCTACTCAATGCCCAGTGCACTGTCTTACTAGGGAACAGTTTTGTTAAACTTACACCGGTGAGATCATCTTGTCTCCATACCTGTTCATGAAAGTTAATCATACTGCTTGGTAAAAAAATCATCGCATATCAAATCTTGCAATTGAAAAATCCCATGATAAGGAAAAGGCTTTAGAGGGCATATAAATGACAAAAATTGAATTCAAATCTTTGGGAGAAAGTCAATGAGTTGTAAGGCTTTGTCAAAATATATCAACTCTAGCAAATAAAAAAGTCCCATGATAAGGAGTGGGTAAAAGAGGGCATATAAATGACAAAATGGAGAGAGATTGAATTCAGATCTTTGGGGGAATAGCAATTGTAAGGTTTTGTATAAAGAAAAAAAATACATCAATTCAAGCAAATAAAGAAAGTCCCTTGTTAAGGAAAGGGTTATACAGGGCATATAAATGACAAAATGGAGAAAGATTGAATTCAGATATTAAGAGGGGGAAATCAATTGTTAGGTTTTGTATGAAAAACAAAAAATAAATATTATACTTCAGCAAATAAAAAAGTCCCATGTTAAGGGTTATACAGGGCATATAAATGACAAAAATGAAGAAAGATTGAATTCAAACCTTTGGGGTACATAGTATGTTCTTGTTTCTCCGGACAAACGAAATGATGGAAAATGAATGAGTTTTTTTTTATTTAAAGAATAACCATGTGTCTTCTAATGTTTGTTGCTCATTGAGGGTATGCTCTTTTTTATGTCAGAAAGTAGATGAAATAAGTAATCATGAGTTAAAATGTTTGTAATCAAAAAATGAAATAACTAATGAAACCCAATTGTGTGGATTTTTCTTCTTTTTTCACCGTTATATAAATATATATATTATACATGTATGTACCCAATTCGTCAGGAACCAACCTTTGCCAAACGCCATGTTTTCGACTATCCAAAATTGAAAGAGTTTGCAGACGACATTTCAAAATGTGAAGAAATTGAAAAATAATCTTCTGGCAGAGCAGAAAACATTGTGGGAAAAGGGGAAATTGCTCGTTAAGAGCAATTTCTCCTTTTCCCACAGTGTTTTCCAAAGTTGTCTGCAACAATCTCGTCAAATTGATTGGTAATGGGTTAAAGTACACTACTTGAAATCACATGGCCCTTCTCCATGGCTCTTCCTCCATCTTTATGAATCATGCATTGCAACATAACTGAATCAAAATAAAAACATGACTTGAAATGACTGATACATTGGTATGGTCTGTGACATTGCAAACTAGGTTCCAGGGTAGCGTTTTACTAAACAACTTATGGGAAATATTTGCATAAATCAAAACTGGTAAACATGAAAAGTATCCTCAATGAAAGTACAATATTGCAATGTGACATGTCACTGGAAGCATCTCCCAGAGGCGATTCCAATGATGTTACTTTGCAATATTGTTTCGTCCATAATGAAATAAGAGGGAATGCTTTTGTGAACTTATGTAAATCTTAACCTTAAAGCGTTTAGTAAAATGTTACCCATCTCAGCAAATATTCTTTCATGTTTGATCTGGTCATAGTTTATTTATGCATCTCTCATCAACGACCACTTACATTCATATAGAAAAAACTTGAATAAGATATGTCGACCACTAATATTTGACTGTCAAGCTACTGAAATAGATTAGTGTAAAACACCTTTCCAACCAGGGTTTCTGCGTGGCCCAGCAGACTTCATGAAACTTTGTTGGCCCTAGATCCTTGACTGAATGAAATCCCTGAGGTCTGACAGAGACCCTCTTTGGTCAGACAGATTTTAACATAGACAAAGAAGATAGTGTTCAGTTCGGTCCTACTGGGGCTCTCAGAGTATTGGGAAGTCTGGGCCAGTGGTTAAGCTGGTAGACTCAGACCTCAGACGTCCCGGCTTCGAGCCCAACTGAAACCTCTGCTTTTGTGGTAGTGAGCTTTGGCAAGTCATACCGAAGCCCTAGCCTAGAGCACATCAACCCAGGAATGCTTTACATAACTGAATAATTGTTTAAACTGCGTTAAGCACCACACAAACAAACAAAACCATTCCAACCAAACCGTTGTGAGAATGGAAATCACATTCTTCTTTTGTCGCTAAGGTTTTTGTGAATACTTTCATGTTCATACAGGTGGTTAAAGCCATTCATCTCATTTGGGTTTAAAGCTGTTTTCATCAATTGTGCAGCTATATTGTGGTAAGTTCACTCGTTCATGTATACTGGTAGATCTGTCAGTACTAGTTCAATCTGAGGATACTCAACAATGTATTAACCCTTTATCACATGCAGACGACTTTATTTCACTTGAAGTAGACGACTTTAGAAAAGCATTGTAAACATGTGTCATGGTAAAAAAACTTTCAGTTCTGCTTTTGAGATATGTGAAAAAGCATTTTGGCAAAAGGAGAAATTGCTTGTGACAAGCAATTTCTACGTTGCCACAATGCTTTTAGAATGTAACCTGTTGCAATACATAAAATTGTGATGTTAACAAGTTGCTATTAAGATTCAAACATGGGATGTCCAGTCTTAAACCCTTGAGATAACTTCTATACTACTGCACAGTGCACATCTCTATGGGTGCTTAAAGACATTTGGTACCATCAATGACAATTTAAAAACAGTATCAAGAGTGCTTTGTTATCATTGACAAAAGTTTTGTCACTTTAATTCATATGTTAAATATTAACAGATGATAACAATTTAAGAAGATAAGAGGTTCTTATTCAGAGAACTTCTGCTACTGCTTAACTTTTACAGTCACATACAGTCAAACTTGTGTTAAGAGGCCAGCCTATGGGACAAAGTAATTTGGCTGTTTAAGACAGGTTGGCTGCTTAACACAAATTGATGTACACTATAAATCTAACAATGGGACTTTCTGTGGTGGCTGTTTAAGGCAGGTTGGCTGCTTAAAAGGGTGGTTGCTTAACACAAGTTAGACTGTATCTCCATAGAGTGCAATGCCTACGGTAACAAAAAAATCATACAAGAATAGCATTCCCTAACATTGTTTTGTTGTATATTGGTTTTGTATCACAACCAATTTTCGGTTGTACAACAATGCCCTTCCTGTAACTGTTGAAAGATTCCTTAACGACTCACATGGGCTGGTCAAATAGATGAGAACCATCGACATTCTATAAAAAAAATTGTGATTTGCATCAAAGCAGGAAGTGGCTTTGTAATTTCACAGGTCAGTATTTTAACCAATAAGCCACAGAAGTATTTGACATAAAAGGAAGAAAGTCATTTCGAGCAATTATATCATGATGCTTTTAACCCACATATAGAAAAGCCGGTTAAAGGGAATTTCAACATGCATTGGTTGTCACAGTAAGACGATAAATGAATATTGCAGAAATAGTTTCCAATCATGATTCTTCCATGTCCTCTTGCTTTTGTCGGTTTTTTAGATGCTCGGAAATTGTGGAGGTAGGATCTCGTTTAAACTCCGGATGCTTTACCACTTGTTGAAATATGGAAATGTTTTTCAGCCTGAAATAGATAAAAGAAAATACAGTGAGAAAATTTGATGAAGCTCTTCTTTACATAAATACATAGTCAAATTCTTCACTTAATTATACATATCTCATATTGAAACATTTGCTACAGAAGACTTCAAAACCACTGTGACAAAAGGATGAATTGTTCCTAACAAGCAATTTATCCTTTTGTCACAATAAATTTTTCCAACATTTTAGAGAAAATGCTTAGTTTTATCCAGTATATAAGAGAGAGTGTATGTTTTTTTCATCTTTCTATCTGAGTTGAACCAGTAGGAATTTTTGTAGGTGAGAAGGAATTAGTAATCTGTTTTTTCATATGGATTTCTAATGGGCCAAACCAGAAATAGTAGAAAATAGCGGAAAATTATTCTATATGTGATATCCTAGGTGAAAACAATGAGCAGCAAGGACATTTATCATGAAATTTCAAATCCACCTCACCTGTGACTTGCAAACATGCAAGGAGTGATATTGACACTTCTAAGGTATGAAAGCTAATGTTTCCTATATAGTTTTGAGGAAATACTCTCTAAAGACAAAAGGAAAAATGGCTCCAAACAAGTAGTGTCTCCCTTTGTCAAAAAAGAAATAAAAAAATCTCAAATTCCAGCTGCTCGACTGTTAAAACATGATTATATTTTTTTCATAATGGGTCCCAAATTTTTCATTTAATATATCGCAATGCCTAATTCATCAAAGAACTCTTACTTAACTTACCATAAAATCCTTTTAGGACGGGTAAATTCATTGAAAATCCTTTACGAGACTACCTCTCATGAAAATTCAAATTTAGCGACCACGTGTATTGATTCAGCATATTGAGAGATTTTGTGATTTCATGTTCCAAATAGTTTTAACCCTATACCAAAGTTTCCACTGTCCCAAATTGAAAGAGTTTGTAGACAACATATCAAAATGTGATGAAATTGAAAAATAGTTTTCTGATAGTGCAAAAAACATTGTGGGAAAACGGGCAATTCTTCCTTTTCCCACAATGTTTTCCAGAGTTGGCTGAAACAAACTGGTCAAAAGTCTTTATTGTTTGGTAAATGGTTAAGAGACTGTTATGGCTAGATTGCAAACTTACCATTGATTTTGTCTCTTCTTTGCCTTCTGTGTACTTCTGGCTTTGTTATTACTTGGTCTACAAAAAATATGTAAACACACTAAATATAAACATATATATTGAAACTATTCATAAGGGGTCGCAAAAACCAGTTAGCAAAATTTGAAATCTGCATCAACAGTCATTACTTTTTAAATTCATTACATTAGAATATCATTGTCAAAATACTTCCAAACTCAAAATGCAACATTGGTGTTTGCATTAGAAAAATACAAATAAACCTTACAGTTATTGTGAACAAAATTTCTCTCCTGATACAACTCTAAGATAGTCTCAATGTTTTTAAAGTCTGTCAACTATCTAATTAAGACAGTGTAACCTTGCTGTAACCTTGCTGTTTATTTCAAAATCTACTTTATCTCATAGAGAGTCCAATATAGGAAAATCCTCTGCTTTATGTGTCCAAATTCTGTCTTCTGTTTAATAAATCTCCAAATATTGGAATTTGTGACTAATTTGAATTGAACAGAACAGCTGACAATATAAAGGAAAATACTTTCCCTTTAAATATAAAATTCAGTAAGAACCATTGTGACAAATTGCCAAATTGCTCATCAGGAGCAGTTTATCCTTTTGCTGCAGTGGTTTCTAAAGTTTACTGCAGCAGGTGTGTCAAACTGAGGTACCATGGCGCAAAGGATTAAAGAGAGCTATGGCTTCAAAGAGAACTGGTGTCATCTTTGTTGGCAGTGGAGGAGTATCGGCCTCTTGTACCGATCTCTTGTTCGTTAACAGCTAGTTGTAAATTGACAGGACTGGCCAACAAATCAGTGCGAGTAATGATTTAAACAGCTAGAAGAAATTCATCGCGAGTGAAGTTAATAAGCTTCAAGCTTTCCATCACAATCAATGTTAAATAAATAAGTTTTAACTAAAATAACCAAACTCTTACTGTTTGTTTTTTGGATCCATTGTACTTTTGAGAAATAGTTCCAACGTTGGAAGAGCCTCTGCTAATACCCCTATGTCACCAACAACCGGCGTCTGTTGCTTCTTTTTCTTCTCCTTTTCTTTCTTCTTTAAGGCTTCTGTTGCGTTTAACTCTGCACCAAATAAAATATGAAAGTTTAAAGGTGCTTGCTCAGTGATGTGAGGAAATTTGGAAATTAAAATCAATATCTACAAAACTGCACATGAGATGTACTGTTATGTGACACACATTGAAACAAGTCATTGGAAGCAAAATTCAATAATTTTTAATTCTTTAAAGTGGGTATACAGTAAAATAACATGAATTCTAACCCAAAAGTGTGACATGGCATTTGGGTTCTGCCACAAACAAGACTGTACATACTAAGATAAATTGACCCTTACTGAATCAATTATGCTTTCAATAGCTACTTTAAATTGTAAATATCAAACAACAAAACAAAAACTGTATTGTGTCAACGGCATTTTATTTTGACTTTCAAATTTTCTCTTCCTTGAATAAGCACTTAAAAGTTTCCTTTTAGTATGAGATAACTATTGATGTCTTGGAGACAAAAGTAGGATGAATCAATAATGGGCTTATTCTTTGCGAAACATCTTGATAAGAGAGTATTATATTTATAAAAAGCAATATCATAGGTTGCTTGCCAACAGTTAATTTCTTAAATTATTTCACAAATATTTTTAAAGCTGTTTGATGTCTAACCAAACCATAATAAATGAATTATAAAGACTTCCAGAGAAAGACAAACAAAGATTAACACATAATTTGTATCCACATATCATGCCGAAACTTCCACTAGTCCTTTTTCTTGATGTTCAGTTCCTTTAGTGACTTGGATGTGATGGCATCAACATTGATTTTCAACATGTCCAACAAAACCATAATGAATCAATAATAAGACTTTCTGAAATAGAAAACAAATGATTAACCCATACTTTGTATCCACATATCGTGCCTCAACTTCCGCTTGTCCTTTTTCTTGATTTTCAGTTCCTTCAGTGACTTGGATGTGATGGCGCTTCTCGTGTCAAAGTCGTCGGGAAGCTCTGTCTTTAGGTTGTACTTCTTCAGATTCAGCCCTGCAAAGATGTTCTCTCCCAGGATGGGAATGTGAGGGGTCACAGGCGGCTAGAATAAGATTGCTTAATTGATTGGAATTTTTACAACCAGTGTCAGATACAATTAAACTTTTTACCACACTCCAAAACTTCGACTGTCCCAAATTGTAAGAGTTTGCAGACGACTTTTCAAAATGTGATAAAACTGGAAAATAATCTTCTGATAGGGCAGAAACATTGTTGGAAAAGGAGAAATTGCTCGCTCCTTTTCTCACAATGTTTTCCATCTGAAACAAAGTGGTTAAATGTTGTTATTGATTGGTAATGGGTTAACATTGAATCTTTTTAGAGAGAGATAGACCCAGTAAATCTAAAAGGTAAAGTATTCTAAACAATCAGTCAATGATACTGCTCTTAAAACTGTAACCATTTGATAACAATTTTATACATAGGGCATTCTTTCTTTGAAATAGGAAGAGGCCTTGGCCTGTTAATTTTAGGATATTGTATCCAAGAAATTGTTGAGTTTGGAAAAACTGAAAGCTGATTTGACATTGAATATCTGGGGAAAATTGCATAATTTTAAATAAAATTACAATGAGAATGGTTACTTTTGTGGGCCTGTGTTATTATTACTTATATATATATATAACAAGAAAATGCCTGTAGCATGAACATGTAAATATTTCTGATTAATATTGAGTAATCTAATTACTAAGTTTGGCTCTGTCTCATTCTTCTCATGGTTTGCTTTTGTCTTTACAGCAGCAATGTGAGCTTTCTGACGGGCTCTTTTCACCTTTCCCATCTTTTATGTAACTTCCAAGGTTTTTTTTCTCTCAGAAACCTAGAAAAGAGTTTAGAATGAAATGTCAAGTTGTCAGGTGTTAACTTTACATGTTAGCATGGATGTTCAGTTAAAGAATGTGTTTATGTTGTTTTCAACAATATTACAGCCCTATCATGGTTGTCACAGCATAGGATCTGCAATAAGGTAATGTTCAGAACTAGGTCAGCTCAGTTCGACCCCCGGAGGAAAGACACATGTGGGTAAGACACATTTTCTAGCTTTTACCGGTAGGTCATCTAGGGAGCATGTATTAAAAAAGTAAAGAGTACTGGAAAAACAAACAAATCTGTGCTTTTGGTGTTTTCTCACCAGTTCTGAATGATGCTAAGCTTCTGAATGATTTATCCTGATGAAAATAATCAATAAATATTGGTAAAAGATTAATCATATACTGCATTAGCTTTGTGAAACATAGAAAAAGATACTGGTGGCGTGATTTTGAACTCGGGACCCCTGCATTCCAAGTCAAACATGCTTCAGACAGAGCTGAATGAAAAGGTATCAAAGATATTGAAATAAGTCACTATCACAATGCAGGTAACATGTTCTAACAACAAACTTTTAGGGTTTATTTTTCTTAAATCATGGGATTCTACAGGGTTTTTAATTTGTTGTACATTCATCCAAGCTTGCGAATAATCCATGCAGTGAGCATGCTTACTAATGGGAAAAAAAGAACAAGCAGACAACGTCTTTGACGAATTCTAACGAATAAGACAACACAAGTCATTAAACCAAATAAAAAAGAACTTGTAAATACCCACGAAAACCAATGACATTCATTCATAATTACCTAATCCCCTTCTCTTCGCGTTGTTTATCTTCTCTAAATAAGATTTCTGTTGACAATCGAAAGAACGGAAACGGCAATTATATGTTTTTATCATTGATCAACTTCGGATTTGGAGGAAGATTTATCTCAACTTATTATATCGTGACTCTCCCGTGGGCGCATCCATGTTGTGACGTCATGGGAAAATGTGTATCAGACGGCAAAACGAACTTGTAAGCAAACAGCTTGGATAAATGTGAGTCTTAGGGGTCCGAGTCTTAGTAACCCATAGCTTCTGTTGATGTATCTAACTGTACGAACTGCACACACGTACGTACAATGTATACTTCCTCAACTTCTAAAATTATATACAGGAATTTGCACCATAATCGTTCACACAATAATAACATGTTTGCAGCTTAGGCGGGTTGTTGGGTGAGTAAAGGGATTCTTATATTACTTACTTAGGTTTACTTAGGGTTGGTTCCCAGCACAGGTCCTATAAGATCCTCTTCGTCAGGCTCGTTATTTTCGTTAAATGTGATTATCCTAATGCGTTCTCCGATTCCTTTAAGTTTTATTTCTACCCTATGGTTATCGTACAGGACCTCCTGTTTATGCCAGTGTTTATTTAGTCTGTTTTTAAATGAATTAATTGATGGCGCTGAAACAACCTCCTCGGGAAGGCTGTTCCAGACTCTCGAAATTCTTTTTGTAAAGGAGTTATTTCCTATGTTACATGCACAATGTTGTGGAAACACATGGAAACAATTTCTTCTTTGACTGTGTCTGAGTGAGCATTGTCCCAAAGTTTTAATAAGTTTATTCGTTCACAAAATAATAATAATAACAGGTTTGCAGCTTAAAATTAGGGTTGGTGGGTAGGTAGAAAAGAGCTCCCTATTCATTGTTATTTATTTCCAGTTATCGTAGCAGGTGATGATAAGTTACAGGTTTGAAACACTATTCACTATTCTTATAATAAGAATGCATGTTACAACAGCTCCAAAGTGGTAGGTACATAGATCTCCACCTTGACGGCTCCACAGCATTACAGATACAGGGAATAAGCCTTGATGACATGCTGTTGATTTCAATTTGGACCAATAACGAACAAGCGAGTTTGACATGAAATGCTTTACTTGTAATAACACGGGTCATATTGCGAGAAATTGCCCCGATAACGTAAATAGTAGGCGGAAGTGTATTTGTGGGAAAACTAACCACCTGGCCCGGGAGTTTCGTGCCCGGAAAGCGCAGGATGTGTGCATAGTGAAGACACTGGTGAAGAAATAGAAGATATTTACTAGTACATACGGTGCTTGTACGATTATTACTCAGACGGTTACCATTCCACGGGGCTTTTTTACCTTCAATTGGGAAGGGGCCCAGGCTTGTTGAATTTGGGAAATTTTATCGCTCAACCTGTTCAATTTGGAAGCCAAAAAGCTGGTATGACTTTGATATTTTAGGAAAACTGCATAATTTTAAAGAAATTTCCAATTGGGAAGGTGCCTTTTATGGGAGTCTGTTATATAACGTAAAAAAGCCCTGTGCCTTGGTCAGTGGCCCCTTCTTACAGTAGGGATCATGTAAAAGTGCATATGGCATCAGGACTACAAAGGTATATATGTCAGACAGTGTAACAAGGTAAATTTGCGGGCAAGTTAGACAATGTATTGAGGAAATTGGTGTTGCCAAATGGGCCATATGAATTAGGAGTGTCTGGAGGGGAGATTTATCATCTCTAGTAACTGCTTCTCTCTGCCTTGAATAAGTGATAGATTCCATGATAAACCTGAACAACTGTCGACATGGCTTTTAACCCTTTACCAAACTGCAACTTTTCAACTGTCCCAAATTGAGAGAGTTTGCAGACGACCTTTCAAAATGTGATGAAATTGGAAAATAATCGTCTGATATGGGAGAAAACATTGTTGAAAAAGGAGAATTTGCTCGTTTAGAGCAATTTCTTCTTTTCCCACAATGTCTTCCAGAGTCGTCTGGTCAAAGGTCGTTATTGTTTGGTAATGGGTTAACCACATACAGACAAAATGTGCCCACGGTGAATACATGAAAACCAACAAAATAGGACTAGGGGTGAGACATTAGAAACAGACAGAGCATTAGATTTCGACCTTTATTGATACTTTTAAGTTTATACATGTACAAGTTAACCCAAAGAGTGTATATAATGGGAAGTCAAAAATGGAGAAACTGTTCAATGTTGATTATATGAAAATGAATAATTATGACATGAGTGTTCATCATAGAGAGATAGACGAAACAATCGGTATGGGTGATTTAACATGTATTGGAATATATTGTGCTGGGGGAGTTTTGTTTTGTCAGGTCAGCATGAGCATGCACGAATAGCACATGCTTCAAAAAAATGCTTACAACAAAACATATTCACATACACACGCAATAACATTTTTTTACCATACACATGGCTGGGAAAATCACGTGTTTAGAAATGATAGAGATCGTGGAAAAAGTATGGCGACTGTCGCTGATTGAAGGTGCTTTAAACCGGAGAGTATCCTTTCATCCTGCGATTTCGTACACGAAATATAGCGCAAAGTACTCGACGTAACCCTTTACCAAACGCCAAATTTTCGACTGTCCCAAATTGAAAGAGTTTTCAGACGTCATTTCAAAGTGTGATGAAATTGGAAAATAATCGTATGATATGGGAGAAAACATTGTGGGAAAAGGGGAAAATGCTTGTTACGAGCAATTTCTCCTTTTTTTCACAATGTTTTTAAAGTCGTCTGCAACAAAGTAGTTAAATGTCGTTATTGTTTGATAAAGGGTTAAGGAACGACTTTCTCCACCTCTTGGTATAATGGTGCAAGATAAACGTTGTTTTTTTTTTCGAACACCCGACCACAGCGTTCGAAGCACACCTATCGCAGATGGATACGTTCCACGAAAAGTGGACTATTTTAGATCTAACCCCCTTCAATTCACTTTAAAACGCTCGATTTGACCAAAAATGGTTGCAGAAAGCATATCAAATCACTTTCACGGTGTTTCCCGCGACCCTAAACGAATTTATGATGAACATGGTACACCGATTAGGAAATGAATAGGAACTAGTATAATAAAAACCAGGATAGTGCGCAGGAACAATTCGGGAAACGGGATGTACACAATGCGTTTTGATCCAAATAAATCGAATACATGATGACGTATAATATTAAATACATTTATTTATCATGTTTTGTTTCCCTTTTCTATCGTGTTTTTTTCTTCATTTTGTTTGTTTATAAGAATCCATAAAGGTAACAGGATAAACAGAATAGATATACTGTAGTTAGTAAATAGGAAAATTTATCGGGCTAGGCTTCGGTTAATTATCCGATTTGCCTTCAGGTCTAACGGATACTCTTCCCACCTCTTGCCTGATAACATTTCAAATTTAAGACATCAACCATACAATTTTTATTTACAGATCCATGTTTACAGACATAGACAAGTGATAAGAATTGCCATGAGTGCATGTGATAACACTGTGATGAAAGAAGATGTAAGGGTCGAGCTTGAAGAAACACCAAAGACTGTGTCTAAATCGTCACTTGTTATCAAATGTATTCCTGAAACGGAAAAAGGTAGGTCATGTTATTCCCATTTATTTCTTCCAGTCTCCATATCGAATTTTGTATATTGTGACATACACTCTTTATTTATCCAATTGTCTCAGTCATTATTACTAAAGAAATATTTAGCGCAAATGCAATGTTCCTTGTCTTGAGGGTCATAATTAAGTGATTGTTTTTGCGTTTAATTGTGGATTTTACATTTCGTGAATAATTTGATTGCTATATTGCCATGCATACCTTATCATGGATGGAGGGGAGCCCTTAGCTTAACTGCCAATAATGGCCGGTTAAATCGGGTAGAACCATCGGTATTTCGTTAGTCAGTTGGGAGACATTTTCTCTTTTTGTCGCAATGATTTCACACAGGAATTAAATAGAAACATACGCTTTTCATACTTTATACTCCTCTTCTGCTATGAGTATCATTTCGGACTGATCACAAATTCCATATAATGGGTATTTTAATACAAACCATTTTCTCGCATATCCGCCAATGCTGTTACCATGGTCACATTGGAGACTGGTCTACTTGCGTCCGTCACCGTGTAAACATCGTAACCTGGTGAACAAATATGAGGACACAACTTCATTCAAAAGTCTTAACAATAGGGTACCGTTCCACAGTGCTACTAATGGAAACAAATTTCACGCCGTCGATGCAAACTCATCACACTGATCTCCCCTTTATGGGATTGATCACTGCCACCATACATGTCACATGGCCATCTGCTTAGAAACGTTGAGATGATTTTAAGCCGAGCTGTCTGTAATAAGCCTATAAATAAGATATGTTAAAAACTATGCCTATATATACATTGATTTGCTACTATTGTGTTTATTTCACCTTGAGTGAAATACTAACAAATATTTAATGTCGATTATTTGCTTATACATACCCAAATGTTCACCGTCTTTAAATTTATAGTAAACACAGAAATCTAACAAATATACATGGACAATTATTATGATGCATTACCAATTCTTTGCCATCTTTAGATGTATATTAGACACAGAAATCTAACAACTATGCATGGGCCATTATTATGATACTTGTATGTACCCAACAGTTTAACATTTTTAATAGATGTTTAATAGAAACACATGCCTAACAAAATTCAAGGATACTTATAATAATACATACCCAATTGTTTACCATCTTTAGATGTATAATAGACACAGAAATCTAGTGCCAACCCAGTCACTACTAATCTGTCAATCCCATGCGATTTTAGGATACTGTTAAGCTCTGTGTGAGAGAACTTTCCGTTGTCGTAGAAAGCCGAGTACGAATCCACCTACAAATAGGCAAGGTAGAAAATGCCATATATTTCGCTAGTTTTTTGTTTCCTTCTAACATTTATCAATATATACCCTCATTGTCGCTCGGATGTAATGGATTACAGTGGAATGAAGTATCTACGTCTGGATAATTCGTACTAGCCTCATCGTTGCTTATGCACTTTTTACGCGATACATGACAGTCACTAGCAATCGGAACCCTTCGGTGAAGATGGCAGGACTTTGCCGAGGAGTTACGATTGAGGCTCTAGCGGTTACGCAACGTTATACCGAATGTCGTCGGATGTAATGAAGTCAAGAAACGCAATGGTTAATGAAAAATGAAAGAACCATAACCCTTGCTGATACCTTTACATTGACCAAGTTTTAAGAATCCAACTCCATACTCAACGCCTCGAGTCTAAGGTTTAGTATTGTCTACATGTTCCAGATACTAGGGAGGGGAGTTCCCCATGGCTTTCCAGATTACTTAAATAGTTTTTGGCACCATATGGCTCCTCTTCCATTGATTTTAGGTGTAATTTGAGGGGTAGCCTATTTTTTGTGTTTTCTATCATCGATTATGAGCTGGTGAAACTTTTAGACCACCATCTTAATAACACATTGACTCATCCGCCCTGCAACTACATCACAGGCATTCCCCTTTCCGCGGTTTACATTACTATTTTTTGGATCGTATATCCCCTCTATGTGATGGTTTGAATCTCATTGTTGCTTTAGTTGTCTTTTTATGTGTGATAGTTACCGTAAATGATAACTGAAACTCTGTTGACATGGCTTAAAACCCCTCCACTACGAATCAAACAAACATCGGTCCATGGCAACTTACATCACAGTTATTCCCCTTCCGTATAACAATATCCCCTGGTTCCCTCATCAAAGCTGTACTGAAGTTTGCGCTGTCTGTGTTCATAACGCAATGGTCGGGCCACAGGGTTTGTGAGATGTTGTAAGCAACGTCGCATTTATCGGCCGCACATAGCGTGTCTAAAACAAATAAGGATGTATGAATAAAACAATTTCGTGTTAAATTTATAATCTCTTCATACATACGCTGTTCAATGTACAAGTAAATGAAAATTTTGGAGGAACTTTGTAAGAACAAGAGAACGTATAATACTATTCAATCTGCATTATTCAATGAACACACTATTGCTCGTCTGGAAGGACATTTTATGGATAGTTTCTCATGGCTATTTAAGGGCATAACGTTTTTCAAAGAAAGTGGCAAAAGAAGCACAAAAGCGGCTTTCTAACAAGATTTTATTATCACGACAGACTGAATACGATGCAATTTGTTTACTTAATTTTTTATATCGATTATAAAACAAGTTCTTACAAGTACGGTAATTACCCTCAATGCTACCCGCTGGATTCGTAACCAGTTTTCGCGCCGATTGTGAATAATTCAAAAGTAGATCCCGCAAGTCACGGGTTCCGAGCACGTCCTCCACCTGTACATTTCGGTAAATGATACTAACGGATGAATGCGGCCATGTTAAATACACGAACACGTGCTACATGTAACAATTAAACTTGCCGGCCTTAAAGTTACTGTCAATGATGTCTTGTTCTATATCATATACACATGTGACCAAATCTCGGATTGTTCCACATGAGACATTTTGCCTGTCAAAATAAGATGTCGCTGAAACGATGATATATTTGTGTTACAATGTATTATCAAATGGAAATAGCTTCTGATCGCAAAATTGATTCAGAAAGCGTCTATATATCTTAACATATACAGACGTAATGTAATATATTTTATATAAAACCGTTACAACGCTTTCGGATCGGAATGCTTATCTGTTTATTGTCAATAGACTCCAAAAACATAAATATAAGGATATTGTACAGTGTAAAGCTATAATACTGTATTTCTCATACAACAGTACAGCTTCTATACAGTTTCAAAGAAAACAAATCATATCAAAGTTCCCCATGAACGCAAATTTGATTCAGATTGTGTCAATATATCTAAATGTAAACAGAAGTATACAGAAGTAAGTTTCGTCAATGTATATAAGACACATGACCAATTGCTTTGACTTGTGAGATTCTATTTCAAAAATCGGTGTCAAATGATTCATTTGAACTTTCGAACTCGTGATATCTTTAATGATATTTCGTGCCGTAAGGGTTTGGCAATATGCGATGTCTTCATAGATAGGTTGGCAGCTCAGAAGGTCAAACTATGATAATTAAGAAAAATATTTCCTACAGCGTCGGTAAATTGTCTACTTCGTCCAAAGATAGAGGTCTTTAATTTATTTTGTACTCCCGTTGAAAAAAACAACAAGAATAAACAAACATTAGAAGTACGTCATGACACGTCGTGCCACTTAAACCACCTTTTTAAGGTCTTAAAATAGATATAAAATTCATGTATGCTTAATGGGAGTTTAACTTTATTTCAACACTTTTTTTCGATTGTATTGCTCAAATCTTATGGATACAGACCTTAGAATTAGCTGCATATGTACCCACAATAGCTGAATCAAGCCGGATACAGCTCTTGCCATTCTGTTCATGGACCGGAAGACAATCCTTTTACGAAGCTCCAAATCTATCGGTATCAGGATTTGAACCAAAGCAAAGGTGCGCATTGGCTTCAAGTTCAATTCCCTAGCCATTCGTCCAGAGCGACCCTTCCGTTAAGATTCGGAGTGGTCCTTGTTAGCCCAGTGGATTTATGGACTTGCGACCCGGGAAACCCGGCTTTGGTCCCAACAAACACCACTTGTTTTGTGAGTTTACCATTTTGCAAACTACTGCATAGACATTGCCTAGTATTGTTGAATCTTGTGAAAGGTGTTATATAACTGTTATACTGTTGGGACTGCTTTAAAACACAAACTCAAGACATATATTATACATGAACATAGAGAACGAATGTTAATGGAAAAAAATATACAATTTTTATCTGGACCAATGCTATTTAATACTTAAACATACAAACCATTTGCGTCATACGTCAGATATATATCGGTAAAAGGACCCGCCCCGTTTGGATGCTGGGAAGCGAAAGATACGTGATCAGCGCAGTGCCAATCCTGTGACAGCACTGTTAATTCGAACTGACTGGCGTACTTCCGCCGGATGTTGTTGATGACTGGTATCACGTCGTCTCCATTGGCAACTGCGAGACTTCCGCCTGATAGGAAACAGTTTTGCACATCTATTATGAGGAGTGCCGTTTTGCAAGATACTTGGTTGTTCTGTAGGACAACGAACAGGCCAAGTACTAAGGACCTGTAAATAATGATAGATAGAGAAGACTGGATTTTGTATGGTTTACTCTATCGTTTTTTTGCCATTATGAACGTTTCATTCATTTTATCCTGTCACTAGTGCCATTTTGGGACCGATAAATAGGTGCCGTATAACATTTGTGATACATGTATACGGCACTAACCATATAACACATGTACGTGACGAATCATGACGTCACAAAACGCCATGACACATGACGTCATGTCTACATCATTCTCTACTTTGTTTTTGTTTCCCTTTTCTCGTGTTTTATTCTTATTTTGTTTGCTTGTTTTAAAGAATACATAAAGGTAACAGGATAAATAGAATAGATGATAGGTGTCTTTGAATAGAAAAGGTTTTCGGGCTCGGCTTCGGATTATTATCCGTTTCGCCTAAAACTCACTGGATAATATCCGTACGCCTTGTCCGACAACATTTCCGATTAACGACGCCAACCATCTATTCTCTAATTCTATAGACACAATGCCTGGAATCAAACAAGAACTTATGGCGTAGCACCCGTAGAAAGCCTTTTTCGTTCGAAGTAAATAAAGTAGTCCATTAGAAAAAAATGATTTTGACTTCTGACGGATTGCTTTCTCTAGTTACAGATGACCTGTCACATGATATGTTTCCCGAGTATATGATAGTCTTACAATATTCTAAGAGTTCGTTTTTTTGCCTACTGTTGGACTATTTGTTTGGGGTGTATGAACACAAGTACTGGTGTCTAAAATAACACCATGTGTTCTGCATTTCGGACAGTTCTAGAACTCATGATTCCGTTAATATAATTGAACGATTGAAGTGTGCATTGTATTGCAATTATTTGAGATTTAAAGGACCAACTTGATATTTTGACAGACAGCTTGGCAGACAGTTAATTAAAAATACTATTTTTACCACAGAAAAGTAATTGCATGTCATTCAACAATCGAGTCATTTGGATCAAGGTGTCAAAGGTGTAAGACACAGGAGTGGTAAAATCTGATTTTCTTTTACTCAATCGAATGCCATTCTCTTTGTTCGTCTCCGTATAGTGATTATAGAGTTATTCAGTACAGAATAACTTGTCATCTAAGGCTTTTGTACAGGCTAGGCAATACGGACATGTAAATTTGCCACCCCTGAGACCTTGTACCCTTTTGCTTGGACTGAAATTTGATTTTTTGCCGTTCTTTCCAATACACTTTCCAGGCAGTTGTTTGTGTAAGCTATCACTATAAATACCTTTGGTTTGGCTTATGAGGGTGTCGACCCCACGGCCTTCGGCATGAGAGGTTAACACTCTCCCATCGGATCGCTGTGAATGTTAGTTAAATGTAAAGAAAAAAGAAGATAAAAATAATGACAGGAACCAGCAAACCGGAGTACAAATTGCCCAAACATTGGGGGTTGTCATTTGGTTTGAATGGACTTTCGCTGCTCTAGCAATTATTTCCGTAATGTATTGACGTACCGAATATCCAAGGACATCGTATGATCAAACATAACGTCATCGGCGTTGTGAATTTTTTCCCCACATGATTGACATGCAAATAGTAGCCATATATCCAATTGAAAGGCAATATTTTAGACTGAAAAAAACCCACCGAACAAATGATATGCTTCGTATATGTTTAAGTTGAACCTTTTAGGTAATATGACCCCCGCCCCCTCCAAAAAAAGTCCTAATTTTGGCACAGATAAGTTTAACAAGATGTAAATCATATCTCCAATGACTAGTTCGAATATATGCCATACTTCATAAGTTTTGGTTTGACTATACGTACAACAAATATAGTAGGTTATTTGATAAAATGACAGATTTCTCCCAACGAGACAGTCATACTTTTTTCACAATGGTTTCTTTTTAAAAACTATTGCATTTTTTAAACAGTATATTTAGTTATCTTCGGTTGAGGCTTTTTGTTTATACCGAACTTATATTGTATAAGAAAATGGGTTTCTGCAAGTGGCTTAAAAGAGGAATTTCGAAACAGTCATCTCTTTATCTAAGTGTGTCACGCGGTCATACGTCTGTTTCTTTCGAGATATTAATTCCCATTGTCTGTAAAGTAAGATAATGTATTATCAAGTCCCTATTGAATTTAAAAATGTGTTTCACCCTTTAGTTTTTTGCTGAACTATCAGTTTGGTCCACTAAATTCTCAAAAATTGTAATAAAACGAACAATTTATTCATATCAATTTCTTTCCTGAGGAGCAAAGTGTACTAGTAACGTCCGAAAAGTAGTACATGCGCTATCAAATCTGATCGAGGCAGCGGTGTATGTTTTCATACATCGCAGACATATAGTCCTGCAATCAAACACACTTTGAGAGTACATGTAAACCAGGACTATCATATATGCAGGAAACATGTCACTGTTCTATAAGGTATTCCGTTACTAGAAAAACTATACAGATGAAGTCGAAACTCAACATTTCTTAATGGTATTACGCCCCGTAAGTTCTTTTTAAGAGATGCGGTGTCACATGTTGGTAAATAGAGAACAAATCAAGAAAAACAACCTAATTACATTAATGGGGCCAAAGACACATAGTTTCCATGTCAACATATTACTTCAAGACTACAAAAATACTCACACGTGAGTGAATCATGTTGCAGTAACCCCAAAATAATATCAGTCGGATCAGGGTTCAAACTTGTTGCGACCAACGGGACGAGCGGTGCTAGACGTTTAGACTAGTTGTAGCCTACGTTATTGTGTATTGAAGCTAATTATATTGACATGGAGTATAAACAGATATTCGAAGCTCGTTTTATTGACTTTAATACAAGGTATTCATATAAATTTTAAATTAAATTTCAAATAAAGATTACGGATACTCACATAATTGTTAATTTGGAGGGAGAGCGAAACGTTTTGTTATTGCATTATTCCAAGTGACTTTAAAAAAGCCTTCATTGTTGTTATTCATTGGGACCGCTTCGACAAGCGTGCACTAATAGACAACAACGGTTAATGTTTAACAGGAGTAACACAGAGTAAGTAACAGTTAGTATGTTAGCTAACGCATCCTGTCTGAAAATACAGTGATGATAGTAGAATTACACGTAAGGGGAAAAGATAGGACGCGTTGACATTCATTTACATTATGCGTGTTACCCGATAATGTGGTACAAGAAAAAAGCTTGCTATTTTTACATCAAATTAGCATTTTGAATGGTATAATGTGAAAATTAATCCTTTGAATTAAATGTGCATAAAGAATATGTCTGGTTAAATAAATCTAAGAACATTTTGAACTTAAGTACTCGTAAGCAACACTCTCAAAGTTATCATGACTTTGGTATTATTAACATTCTTATTGTTATCTTTGACTTTATGAATATAATTATTATCAAACATTTTGATTATTATGAATGAATAAATGAAAATAAGTATTTTAATTCTTGATATGAGTATAACTGTCATAATCATTATTATTATCATCATTTTTATTATCATTACTATGACTATTATTATTATCATTATTATCATCATTATTATTATTACTACATGCGTTTTATTATTATAATCATTATGATTATCATTGTTGTCATTATTATTATTATTATTATCATTATTATTATTATTATTATTATTATTATTATTATTATTATTATTATTATTATTATTATTATTATTATTATTATTGTTATTGTTATGACATGCGTTTTATTATCATTATCATATTAATTTTATTATTATTTTTATATTATTATTATTATTATTATTATTATTATTATTATTATTATTATTATTATTATTATTATTATTATTATTATTATTATTATTATTATTATTATTATTATTGATGTTTATATCATTTCAATTTATATCATATTATATTATTGTCATTATTTTTTCATAACATCATAAATGTATCATAATCAATATAGAAAAAGTTAAAATAATGATTGAAATTATCTTTGATATAGTTATGATTAGTTGCGTGTGTGGTACATTGTTTGCTAAAGAAAAATAGGATAGCCATATGAATCAATATTTTCTTTTCTTATATGATACTATTGATATAGAGTTAAGGAGAGAATATGACATGCATGTTTATATTGACGCTCAGGGTTTGGTAATACATGATTACTTAGTGGGTGGAAAACCTCATCTAACACCCAAACACTTTCAATAAATGAAATGAAAGATAGAATAGATGCACCGTACTTTACACTATTCTTACAATGCCACTGGCTGCTTACCCAAGCGAACATAACCATACGATGGTGAATATGAATTAAAAATGTCGCATTGACTTCACTGATTGTTGGAAAGAATACCTACCGGACCGGGTCTCGGACTTATGACCCTTGGATACGAAAGTGTTCACACTACCGGTTTATCTACTGGCTCGGCTTATATTGATTGGTTTAAACATAGTCTCTATTGCTGGTATGCTAACAAGTGCGTACAACTTAGCAATCTATGTTCTGAATTTCAAACCAGGTCATTCTTCAAAATTCTTTTCGATCTTTGATATAGTCAATGTGAAATAGATTATTTATAATCTAAAAATAAACAACTGTTTCCTTGAAGAAAAGCAGTAATCGTATAAAAGTGATTAACATGCAGCGCATGTTAAGGAATACATGAATCATTGACACGGATATATGGAATGACTGACACCTTTTATGAAATCTTTTTATAAAATCTTTTTATGATTCAGTGCAAGTCAATCTTAAAGATCGCATGTGATTAGTGCATTGAAGTCGGCAAAATATGAGATATTTCTAATACGGAACAATTATCCTACTTGATGTCAGACTCCAAACTATAGCTCCGGGGCTTCTTCATACATTGCCTCTTTTATATGTTGCTTAAAAAACACCAGTATCGTCCAAGATTGAAATTTGAAAGAAATTGGATAAAGTCACCTATCTTAAACCTAATGTATGTAGAAAATGCCTTTAACATTCAAAATCCAAAATACGTTTTTGTCTATGATTAAAGGCAGTTGATGTCTAGACATTTCATTTAACATGATTTTGAGATGTTCGTCCATGAAACAAGTACATCGAAAGGAGTAGCGATTATTAATGGATTTTGAATACTATATCAAATCCAATCACTTCGGAAAACTGTCTTTGAAAAAACTCGTAAAATTAAAGGTGTGTTTGGCAAAAGATATAGATAACTTACAGCTATTTAGAAGTCATGAAATAGTTTAAAAATAAACGAGCAGCATTTGCTATAAAATTGAAAAATAAACGTCTACCCCTGCGTTTTCCTCTTAAAAGTTTTCCTTTTTAAAGAAAAAAAGTTTTGCCTTGTTGATCTTACATAGAAAGTTCTACGTACCGAAAGGTTAGGTATCCGTCCATCGTATCTATATGTGTGGATCCCCTATACAAGTAGTATACAGTGCACTCTGGGCTCACACAATGTTTACATTGATTAGGGGAAACTCTCGTAATACAGCACACAGGAATGTATGTAAATAGACTGGCTGGCCACTCTTAACTCTGCGTGGTCATGCCTATGAAATGGCCATAAATACTTACCGTTTGGAATCTTTCGAAAGTATCGCAGATATCGGCCTGTAGAATTTGCACAGGCCAATCCAAGACGACACTTTCCGCCTTCTGAACTTTCATTTGTAAACTGAATCGCTGCCAGAATTGTCACAAAACAGTCTTCCTAGTGACACATCATTGTGTCTAATGTACATGAAAACGACTGATCTCATTCATCATTAAATTGATAACTGTCCAAAACTCGCCTTCTTTATTCCTACATGGGTTAATACACCAAATTCATCTCTTTTGCTACTACATGTGTAAATGTCCCAGACTCACCTACTTTACTACTTCATGGGTAAATGCCCCAGACACACCTCCTTTACTAGAACAAGGGTGAAAGCTCCAAACGCAACTCCTTTACTACTACATGGGTAAATCCCTCAGTCTCACCACCTTTCCTACTCATGGGTGTATACCCCAGACTCCTCTTCTTTACTTCTTCATGGGTAAATGCCCCAGACTCCCCTCCTTTACTACTTCATTGGTAAATACCCCAGACTCACCTCCTTTACTACTATATTGGTAAATACCCAAGACTCACCTCCTTTACTACTACATGGGTAAATGCCCCAGGCTCACCTCCTTTACTTCTTCATGGGTAAATGCCCCAGATTCCCCTCCTTTACTACATCATTGGTAAATACCCCCTCCTTTACTAATTCATTGATAAATACCCCCTCCTTTACTACTACATTGGTAAATACCCCCTCCTTTACTACTTCATTGATAAATACCCCAGACTCACCTCCTTTACTACTACATTGGTAAATGCCCCAGACTCACCTCCTTTACTACTACATGGGTAAATGCCCCATGCTCTCCTCCTTTACTACTACATTGGTAAATACCCCAGACTCACCTCCTTTACTACTTCATGAGTAAATGTCCCGGACTCACCTCCTTTACTACTAAATGGGTAAATACCCCAGACTCACCTCTTTTACTATTACATGGGTAAATATCCCACACGCACCTCCTTTACTACTACATGGGTAAATGTCCGAGACTCGTATCTTTTACAATAAAGTGGTTTATGCCTCGAACTTGGTAAAAACCCAATGCATGAGTTAAAGCTCTTTTTAAAATGCCGTTGTGTATCCATCTGTATAGTATACATTGGTCAATCTTATGCTATCAGTTAGGTTATATCGAGAGTGACTAAATAGGCTTATCTAAGCTTCCTTCAAAATCGATATAAAAGCAATTAACCAAACAAAACAAAACAACATCGTTAATTGTTTGTTCCAGATCAGGCAGTGCGGTATCGATCAACATTGATCCGTTGCAACGTTATTTATCTCATGCCAACATTTATTTAGTTATATTTCGATGCTTGTTCCATAACGATAGGAAAAGACCCTTCCAAACTTAAATGCTCATAAGGACTGGTCAAGCCTGCTAGATCAATCGGCATTTCGGAAGTCAACCGGGAGGCTACCTCGCATTAAAATGCAAATAAAATTAACCCAATCAGGGAGCGACAATTTGATTTCAAGTTCTGTACTTAAACCACTAGGGCACGGTGGACTCTTATCTAGGGTTAAGTTTGTATTGAGGACCGTCACTACTTATCGTTTATGATAGATAATTTATTTACCTTCTCTGGTCGACTAAAACAATGTTCGAACAAGCCTATTGAACCTGACATTCACAACATGTTTACATGCATGGGCGCTTTGCCCAGGCGTCCTAGTTTAGTCCACATGCTATCTATTTAGACGTTGTATGTTCAAATGTTCCAATTATTTCGCCATCTGTCGAGTGTTTTATCTGCATTATGCGTGTTTACTTTGGACTAAACATGCTTTTTTATTTCGATCTTGTATCTGGCCCAAATCGAAAACGACGGCAGACGACTGTGAAAAAAAAAGTTAAATATGCGTTTCTACTTGCTTTTACTTTTCTTTACTTTAAAACGATTATGGAGCTATTAAAAGTCAGAAAACACTTATTATTTTCTACTCCTAATTAAGGCACATTGATTTTATATAAAATTCGTCCGCTGCATGATCACCAAATTGGCCCTTTATGAAGAAATGTTATTGCTCTTTATAGAACAAGTTTTATATTGTGCATGGAGTTGTATACAGAGAACGCTTCAAATCAAGATAAATTTCCTTCTTGTCGGTTCTACATTGTATATATATATATTTTCATTTTCTTTCAACAGTGTAGACAGTGGGTTTAATTTCAGCATACACTTAACGTTAGGTGTTGTTATAACGGCAAAAAGGGTTATGTATTTTCTAGGGATGGGAACGAATATTCGAATATTCGAATAGCGGGTCGAATATTCGAATAGCAAAATAGTATTCGAATATTCGATTTTAATGAACGCATATTACTGTATGTTTACCATAAATTTTATTCAATAATAATGTTGTTTTATTTTCATTTTCTTCCTCTAAATCGATCCCAAATATCGAAGAACGTGCCTAGCTCCCAGGTGCAGTTACGATGTTTTACAACGTATGTCACACAGTAAAACACCTGTGACAAATTACCACATCTTTTGACAGTTTGCAAAACGATTAATTCCTAAGTGTGAGAATAGTCGATTTTAAGCCGCTAAATCTAACACCTTAATGATCTGCACTTGCTCCTTATTATCCAAAACAAGTCAATCACGCTAATTGACAATTGTCAGTGTAAACCAATCACGTAACTTGTTTGTCGTGAAATTAAACAATTGCTCTTTCAATAACCAATCATAATCATGATTGCATATGCACGAAGACCAATCAAATAATGTGTTAGAAAGTATATTTTTCTTCAGAATAATTTGTCAAACTTATCTTCATTCTAATTTCTACATCTTTCGATAAACATCACAATGTCTCCATCACGTGTTTGGAATTACTCTATTCGTTCTGCCGACAAGTCGAAGGCGACCTGTAATCTGTGTAACCAGGACTTTGTATTCAAGAATACAACATCTAACCTACTGAATCACTTGAATGGCAAGCATCCATCCGTTTTGACGGTTTAATGGTTATTACTGCTTTGATATTGCATGCACGTACATGTATACAGATATCGGCTATACACAAAAGGTTTGAACAGAGGATTAGTGTACTAGTATTCGGACATTCGGACATCAAAACGAATTCTAAAATCGAATATTCGAATATATTCGAATAGTTCTAGTCGAATATTCGAATAGTGATTTCACTATTCGTTCCCATCCCTAGTATTTTCTAATATTGTTCCTTGTTTCACAACACGCATTCACGTTTAATGCATGCGTTTTTATGGAAATGAAGTAAATCCTTATCCTATACCCTTACCGCAAATATAAATCGTGATCACCCGGATACTCTTGTGTTCCCTACTAACCTTTGTTGTTGGTATTCTCTATTCAGCTAATATCAAGACGACTCTAGAATATACGAACATAGTATGGCGTAGTTTGCAATAGACATTTGACACCATAGATATCGTATTAAATTAGAAAAGTGTTAGTAGCTTTTCGATCCATTTTCTCGTTTCATGCCTGTCTTCGTATAAAGGTGTTTTATAAAAAAAAAATGAAAATCATTATTAATACTTTTCAATATGAATATATTTATATGTATGCATGCATGTATATAAGTATATAATATGTAAATGGATCAACTTTAAAACATTCATTAAGACAGCTTTCATTTTAATACCTTAAGTATTGATGAATGTATATATATATGTGAGCGCATGTTTGCTTGTGTGCGTATGTAAGGTTACCTACAAGTGTGTGTAAAGATGAATTTATTGCTTTATTATTTGTTGATCATGAGCTGTGAATTCTTTATCTGGAATGAACTGTTTCTCTGTACCTTCTTCAATACCCGGATGTTACCCACGATCAATATGTGTCTCTTTGTCCCCTGTTTGATCCATAGTGTTGTGACTCCTAATCTTGGTGTAAAGACAAATTCTTTATACAGTGAACCCTCGTTTATCCGAACACGTCCGTTCCCAACAAAATGTCCGGTTTACCGAATAATCCGGACTAATGAAGCAGAGCATGTTCTTTTTCACATTAAGACATAAACGGTCTGTATGAGCGATGTATGCTTATAACCCTTTAGCAAACGCCAAATTGTCGAACGTCCCAAATTGAAAGAGTTTGCAGAAGACATATCAAAACGTGATGAAATTCAAAGATAATCTTCTGATATGGCAGAAAACATTGTGGGAAAAGGAGAAATTGCTCGTCACGAGCAATTTCTCCTTTACCCACAATGTTTTCAAAAGTCGTCTGCAATAAACTGGTCCAATAATTACGTTCCCTTACAATTTTGTTCGGATTGCGAGACATCCGGATAATCGGGGTCCGGATAAACGAGGGTTCACTGTATAGAGTATATGAAGAGGACCTGTAGCCTGCCTCACAAAGGTCCGTAATAAAAGTGTCCTCGTAACAAAATATAAAGAGGATAAAGACTACCTCGATATTCGTTTACTTAGCCTTGGATGTAACGCGAGTCCTACCTGTGAACTCTTTAGTGTGCATTTAAAAGTATGCCGATTTTTCAACCACAAAGGCAAAGTTACCTCGGGTGTTCATGGGTAACGACAATTTGGTAAAGGTAGACTTGAAGTAACACATCTATGCGAGCCAGGCCCAATTGTGTGGTGTGCATGTTATAATTGAAAAGCTAGATATCGTTATTAGATATAATATGGCTGTGTACGTTATTAAGTTTCGTAGCATACATTCGCGTTGAATGAATGTTTATTTATGGAAATTGAAAAAAAACACAAGGGCATATCATATTTCCTTAACGCAAATAGAATCCGTGATCACCCGGATGTGACTGTGTCTCCTGATAGACCATACTGTTGTATTGGGTATTCATGTCGAATACATTTACTAGAAAGGAAAATAACATTAATACTATACCTTAACCTTCAACGCGAAAAGAATCAACTGTCATTTGAGTGTTACTGTGTTCCAAATAAACAGGTTATTGCTGCTCTCTCTTTAGCACTCACAAAGAAGATAAAGAAGGTGGAGGACAGTGGTCCGAGGGTATAGTGTCTGCTTCTGGTTACGAGAGTCGTGGGTGTGAATCCCGTGAGAAGCGGGATCTAACTTTCGACTTTTCATTAAAGGCTCATAAAAGGTTATGAATGCTATATCATACTATATTATTTGCTAAACATTTGGTCTGATTCAAGTAGTTATCCCATAAAATGATAATAATAATCCATCAGCACAACTTCAACGTGAAAGCTAACGAGAAATAACCCAGATTAGCAATTTTGATAGTTTAGATTGCCTGATTCTTCACCTCTGACCTTGTCAGTTGATACACAAACGTTTGAACCAACCAATAAGAATTCGTTATTTTGAATATGTAAATAAACAGGTTGTTGATAAACATGATTGAAATGGAGACAACTATTTTTCAATCACAAAATAACTTAAGTTAAAGGAGTCTATTTAGTAGGGTCTCAATACATTTATAAATTAATTCTCATGACTTTTATGAACATAATAAAAGAACTCCATATATTTTTTCAGTAATTTATTTGTACTCGTCTCCTTTCATGTGCCTTTAATCAGTACTCGGCGCGAGTACTGGTTATGGGTCCAGGAAGCACACTCGAGAGTGATCAATCTAAGTTGTAAGAACTTGTATCACAATTGATGTAAAATAAATGAGTTCAAGCTAACAAAGAAGACTTAACACTATAGGAAAAGAACTAGTTGTGGTTTGCGATAGACATGTTAGATGTTTTCCTTATTTAGTAATGAATCATTCACTTTCTGTTGAGCTTCCTTGTTTCATAGCCAGCATTCGCACCAACTCGTAGTTTTGAATGAGAGAAGGTTGCAAAAAGTTTTCTTATTATATCCGTCGATTGTGGATGATAAAACACATGTAAATGGTAAACATCGTGGTCTTACACAAATTTTAAATATATATTCGACACAGTTTCGCTTTCGTTAATCGTAACAAGGAAAAAAAAGGTTTTTGACAAAAATTGTTCTCGTAAGTTTAATTTTTTTCTGTACGCTAAATTGATGCTGTAACTTAGGAAAATCAACATTGTTGTGTAATAGAGTTACAGTTTAATTAATCTTGGTTCAACACGCATGAGATCGAAAATCTAGAAAGTAAAAACAATAAAAGAGTATGTTGTTCTCATCATATTTTATTCAATATGACATATAATGAAACTTTTATATATGAACGATTAAAACATCGCCAGTACTCAAAGCAATATTAAATTAGTCGGTGGATTAAGCTTCATCTTGGCAAATTAAAATTGGAATAATTGTCAGAAATAACATGCGTTTTCATGCATAAAACCATGAATAGATACATAATTTGTCAGCTAGATATTGCTTAAGTTTTATAATACTGTATATATAACATTGAAGATTGGAGCAATTTGTAAACATGTGTCACTATAGAAACCAAAATGACAAGTTGCCTATTTATTAAGCAGATACGGCCTTTTTTTGTTTTTGGACCATAACAAAATATCAATTTTAGAGGAAACTATCGCGATATAACAAAAGTACATTCAAGAACGGTACTAACAGTCATTCGATTGAGGTATTTAAAGATTTTTTCCCAAAGGGAGATGACTCCTACTTCATCGTAACATTAAGAACGGTTTTGTATATTCCGCTGTCAACATAAAGAGTGTCATCGAAGTCAGCATTAGATTCCGGTTTTTGCGCATCTTCCATGTCAAGATTTGTTGTGTCTGCAAATGCATCAACATTAGCGGTCTCCGTTTCTTTTGATGTCTGAGTGATAAAATCAGTTTTGTCCTTGTTTGTATCTGTTTCGGCTGTTTTATTATCAATTATCTTCGGCATACTATAACCAGCTTCGAATGTTTTCGTATCAGCAATCTCCGGGATACTATAATCGGTTTCGACTGTTTTCGGTTTGGTAAATTCAGGAATACTGTAAGCGGTTACTGCCGCTTTTGGTTCGACAAAATCGGTATCAACGGCATCAATTTCTGTGGTTTCCATGTCAATAAACGCCGGGTTGCTGAAACCAGTTTCTGCAAAATCGTTTCGTGCGTTTTGGTCATCATTTTGTAAGGCGATATTGTCTCCTGTTATATATTGACCGTCTCCAACGTTTCCAGTTACGTTGGTTATCGTATTTGCTTGTGGTGAAGGTGGTTTGTTGTTGTAATCTGTCTTTGACGTCTTGTTGGCAAGCGCCATAGAAAGCTCTGATTTAAAGTTCTCCATGTCTTCAATTGAAATCCCAGAAATCCGCCTATCATCTGTAAAGGAAATTTTGTGTTAAAAATGGCGTATATTTCATTTTGTTCTATCGATATAGATTGTTTAGGTTTTGCATCGGATTTATAGTATTTCTCTTACATTGAAATACCCGTTCCATTATCGATGGGTGAAGATCCCAAGCTCGACTATCCACAGCCATTGACTTTCAGTCAGTAAGCCTAGAAATGACTTTCAGTCAGTAAGCCTAGAAATGACTTTCAGTCAGTAAGCCTAGAAATGACTTTCAGTCAGTAAGCCTAAAAATTCGTGATTTGAACTAATTAAAGATTGTGCATTGTGTTTTATAGTTTCATATTTGACTTAACACGTAAGCAGTAGAGACTGGCAGAACATTGAAACATGACCTTAACTTTTAAACCAATTGCCTGAATTGTAAGGTGTAACAAGTCCAAATTGACAACATCAGCTAACTTCATGATTTAAAATTAGTACACTACATTTCCTTATGGCGTCTCGATATCTAATTCCATCAAATCAAAGCCAACCGATCTCCTTTTCTATTTGACACTTTATCGATGTTTTCGAATTTGAAATATATTCAAATGATCAATATAATTGTAGCAGTAAAGCATCTTTCGAAATGAAGGAGATGTAGATGTTTTTTCTCTCATAAACGTTTTACCTATCTCACCCTTTTCCACTTCAATTGACACACTTTCGTCCAGTTCTGGTTTGTCCTTTCCATTTGAGACTACATCTACCTCTACCTCCTCTTCGTCACCTGTTATGTATTGAATAGACTTAGTCATCGTAAAAATGATAATAAGGGTGTGATATCTAATAAGATATACGTGATACCGATATTTCTTTCGAAATTTTAGAGGTCCGAATGACTATGGACATGTTGGATATGCCTCCATAGCAAAACAGGAGCAACATATTATGGCTTGCTTGAGGATTATCAAGGTGATGGACGAACTCACCGAAGTTAAACAAGCAAAGAAAAAAGTTGCGAGAACCTCTTATTTGCAAAGAACTCCGGTTTGAATCGCACTTTGTTTGCTATATCTTTTCTGAGAACAATTCTTATGAACATGTTGGTTAAAGTGGCAAAATACTGATTGAGGCTTTGAATTTCTTTAGCCCTTGTTCTACGAATAATGTGACAAACACTCTTCAAGACTGGTAGACTTCTTACTAGTAGATTTCTTAGAAACGTGCATATTGAGATATTCTTTCCTTTCTTGATGCCGTTTTTTCCTACAGACATACGTTGAATACGACTTTTATAGCTTTTTTTTTATTGTAGATTGCATAACCATAGCACAAATAAGGGGTATTGCATCAAATGGGTGAGAACGATGTACATGGCTTAAACTCTTCCTTTGTACAACTACGCAAAGGCCTATAATGAGATCCTTAAAGTATCAAGCTTTTTCATATTTCTCTTACTGGTACCTTGTATATGTCCATGGCGATCAATTATGTCAAAATCTTTCTTTTCAATTATTCTAAACTGGTGGTTTTGAATAGCGTTTTCTCACCTTGTACGAGTACACGTGGTCCGATGATGGACATGAGTGTTGCACCAATTGGTGCACAGATGATGATGGCCAATACGGCGAGTGTGAGGACATCTGTAGCGAGCTCTTCTTGTTCTGGGTCTGGGTTATCCATACTTCTTACCTTGTCGAGCGCTAGGCCTCCGAGTGCGGCCTGAAATTTATATTTTATTTAATCAATTCTTTTTCACAATAGCTATAGTCATAAGTGTCGATGGTGTATGGTCCACTGTTTGACTGTTCTACAAATGCTTATCTTGGAATCACAACCAATTTTCTTTTGTTAACCGAGAAACTTATAAGGATGTTCCGTCCTCCCAAGACTCTTTATCTTATCTCTTCAGTCACAAGAATGAAGAAACTATTTTATAACTTTATACTGCAGCAAAAGATGTTAAAGCTGTAAGAAATAAACAACAGTTAAGTATTCTACTTCTTAATGCTAAATAGGCATGTAATCACCACCATTTCTTCATCTTGTCATAATGGTTTACGAATGAATTCGAGTAAATCATCTCCATCTATTATAACTTTTAATCGTCATCTGGCTTATCCCTTATATATTTGTCGCCTTATAGGTCTATACTAAACTGTACCTGTATTAATGAATCAAAGAAATCAATGCATAGCTCAGATTGACAGATCAGAACATTCAAAATCATATTGCATGCATGCATACCTGAACGGTTGCTTTTGACAACCACGTTAACGTCACAAAGACCCTCTCTCGAACATTGAAACCGGTTCCCATGGTAACTGTAGAGGACATGACACTGCGGGCTATCAGCCCAATTGCGAGTGTCGCGATGCCGTAACCTGTACAAATAAACCATGTGACAAAGGTGCTAGAAATCCCCAAGACATCAGTAGCGATTAAAGGTTCTGGTTAGACAACGTGTGAGAGACTGTGTCATCACAGCTTGAAAGATTAATACCAGTCGAGGTCAACAAGGGGAGCTGTTAACGCTTTCTTTAAAATATGCCTATACAACCATTTTTTCTGTAATTCTTTACTTGTCAACGTTGAGAGTTATCTGAAGAGGTTGGCCATCCTTCTCAAACCGTGCATAGAGAATAGATATTGGTATATTGAATCAGAAATATAATCGGGCAAGTCGTAGGAATATCGGGTAGAAATCCGAAGCCGAGCCCGATATTGTTTCCTATTCAAAGACACCAACCATCTATTCTATTTATTATGTTACCTTTTTTGGATTCTAATAAACACACACCATGTGAACAAAACAAGAGAAATTAAGGAAACAAAACAGGAGAAATAAAGGAAACAAAACAGTTAACAAGTAGAGAATGGTGTGAACATGACGTCATACGCCATGACGTACTTATGTCGTCATGATTCCTCACACGATTACAATTGCCCGATACTGCAAAAGTTATACGACACATTGTTATCCGTCCCAAAATGACAGTGGTGACAGGACAATTTCAATTACACAAACACAAATATACAATTCATCTTCACGAATCTTCTGCAGTAGACTCAAATATGTACGAACTTGTTAGTTAAAAGTTTTGACGTAAGTGGTTTACCCGCAGTTCTGGATTGAATATGGCTGATATTGACGGCTGAGCCGATTAGTCCAAACAGGAAGTGCTGGACAATTAACCAAGTTAACGCCATTACTCCAGCTAACTCGTCCTGAAATGGCAACCAGATTATTCATACAATTTATTGAGATTTAGTAAAATGGCAGATTTCAGCTTTCATATTGTTTATTGCAGCCTTGTCAGATGAAATGTCTTCGTCAATTACATACATTAGTTATACACCCTTGTTTGTAGATATCCCTTACATATGTAAATGCATATGGAAACATCTCGGTCAAAATGTAAGGTTGATGGCACTAGCGTGTTTTATGATTTTATAAGGTATTTGTAGATTATATACAAGAAGCGGTATTTTCTAGGTTAGCTAGACGACTTCAACCTATGAAATTTCTAATCTTCCACAGAAATTTGATGAAACGTGGTCAACTTTATTTCGCACTATACGATAGGGTTGATATATCTACTAGCGATATGATGAGCCTCTTCAGATTTATCCAAAGACGAGACGGTTATGCCTTTCCATGAGGGTTATGCCACCAATAATGATTGAATTTCATTGGCTTACCTGATAGTGACTTTTAATTTGTAATTTTACTATGATTTCCATATGCCTTACATAGTTTACATCGCCATACAGTACGATGCATCTCACCATTATAATGTAATATTATGATCTTACTATAATCTTACTACAAACGTTCTTATGGCGAAAATGAGATTTTGCAGGGGCAAGATAACTAATTGGCCCACCGTTTCTCCTGGTTGACGTCGTTGACGCCATTTGTAGGCGGCGACTGTAGCCGTGGTCAAACATCCAAGTGGTCCAGCCCCGGATAATCCGATCAGAGAGCTTCCAAATATAGCCACCAATCCGAATCCGAATAACAACATGGACCGATAGAACAGGATGTTCGGCTGAAATTAAATACAAACTTGATTTATCCATGTCTTCGTTTGAAATTTCAGAATTTCGTCGATCGTCTGTTAAGGAATATCTCGTGTATTCAATGACGTATACAATAGAAAGATACAAATAAAAAAGTTTTAGTCCATGTCCTCATATTGAATTTTGTGAACGGTCCTAATTGAAAATCACATCAGACAACAGTTGAAAAGAATGACTAAAAACGATTTTATAGTTGCTCTTTTAAGAAACCGGTTTGACAAAATGAGACAATGCTTGTCTTGAGCGTTATCTTTAAACTACTCTTCGTGACGTCTGGTTTAGATCTATAAATGCGTGTCCATGTTAGTGGAAATGCTGAAACATACATGTATTTACAGCAGATGGTATTTGAAAAGAAATCATTGGCATCTTACTAGCAAAATCATTATTCCTCATATGTGTATTTTCCCTTTCTTTTTCAACTGCGAGCTTACTTATTGAATGCATTAATATTTTTTTCTTAGAGTTGAATTTGAAGACAAGGCAACAATATACAGATGATGATTTCTACAAATTTTGCTCACTACTGGGTCATTGCCATTTTGAATTATCTCCCTTACCGAAGGTTACAAAACCTGGCTGATCTCTACAAACGAACAGATCATTTCCTTATTAACCATATACATGTTCTAGCTTGGCATGGTATACGTGTACATCTAAGACCTATTTTATACTCAAATGCAATGATACGCATCTCACATATACGTCACCGTTGGCGACATAATCCTGTAAATCTCCGCAAACAAACATACTTTTTTCTATATCATTTGTTTACTTTCTTATTAAAGTTATCATATTGAAGAATTCTTCTGACCCTAAAAATAAATCGTTGTTCCGAAAATTAAAATGTAAGAACGAATCACAAGATAATATGTTTT
The DNA here is from genome assembly GCA_947846245.1 of Cerastoderma edule. Classification (NCBI taxonomy): domain Eukaryota; kingdom Metazoa; phylum Mollusca; class Bivalvia; order Cardiida; family Cardiidae; genus Cerastoderma; species Cerastoderma edule. The sequence goes on from OX401422.1 coordinate 7,791,413, forward strand.
GTGATTCAATGGAAAATGAAACAAGCAAAAAACGTACGCTATCTTTGGCTGGAATGTACCACATAAAAAACCCAGTCAAAAAACCGTAGACAATGCCGAGAAGAACTCCCGCTGGACCCTTGATGATGGTCACCGCTAGGTCACCTAGGACGAGAAAAGAAACATGATAGAAAACTGTTGTGCCCGCTCAACTACATTGCCACACAATTGAAATGCTTTGCAGTTTGCTTGACTTCTAACACAGTCTCTCAACAGTGATTCGCAGTCATATGGTAGCTGTCAGAGCATTTATTCATGTTGACAAGGACTTTAATTCAGACAGTTTTCTCAAGCTGCTTACCACGCCTGTGCATGAAGAGAATTTAGAGTTGAAAGACGAATGCCTTGCGCTACTATTCTCATCAACCCCTTCCTTCTTTATAGACATAAATGTGAACAAGCCCTCGTTATGACAAACCATAGGCAGGAAAGTACAAGGGTACTCTCCTTTCTGACCAAAGGAATGCCAATAGTTGTATCCAGAAGCATTGACGAGCCCTGATAGGCATGCCGGTACACGACATCCACCATGAATAAAGCTGCCTGCTTTCTGATTATATCACTTAAGGTCATATCAAATCATGTGGAGAAACCCACCTTCCGAAAAAATAATGCCGAAGAATACGGAGAACCCTGTCACACAGAACACGTTGTCAAGGCCACCGGCGGCTAACAACATGGTGGGGATCCCCTTAGCAACGCCGTACTTCCGGTCCTGAAGGTTCACGAGAATGGGAACCGTGACTGCTGGTGACAGGGTACCTAGAATGCATCTGAAAGGAAGGAAGTTTAAAGTACATGGGCTGGACGAAAATGTGGATCGACATGGGTCATTTAGATTGCTCATCTGCTTTTATTTATCCCAATTCTTTACGCATATCTGATTAAGGTTTCTAATGCTTCGAAAATATTCTTCGTGAATCATTTTAGTCCAAACCAAAGCATATCAAGACCACTTTGAAAGCGATCAAATACTTTGCTTTGTTTGTTAAATCTTTATGATCAGTATCTAGAATACTTTGAAATTGATAACAATTTAAAGGGAAGTGAAAGCAATTTGTAAAGAAATTTTTAATTTGTAAGATTTCAGCAGAGCTTATCTACAGTAGTATCAAATTAATACAGTAAAAAAACAGTCTTGCATTTATTTCAGTCACTATAAAAGTATCAAGCGAAACCATGGCACTATCATATATGTATACGTCTATATCTGAAACAGCTTGGGCAAAAGACGTATTGCTTACAATCAAACTTCAGCACTTACGACACGCTGTTTACGTATCATCTGTACCTATTTTAGATTCCAACTGCTCTACTAAATACTCATGGTCTCGGTGAACTTTCCGAACTTACCCGAGCAGCATGCTCCATTTCCATGGAAACCCGATGAGAAAATGCGAGACTATGGTGACTGTCACGATTTCGGCGAAGGATGGAAGAAAGGCCAGTCGTAACACAGCAAAGGATAGTTTCTTCAGCTTCACAACATCAAGTCCTAGACCTGCCCGGGTCAAAATAACTGTCAGTGCGACCTTCCTGGAAAAACAAGAGTTTTCCGGTTGGTTGGAACAGATTTGATACCGATTAATAATTATTAATGTATTAAATGATTGATAAAGTACTGGTATATTTAGTACTCAACATTAATTTAGACACATCGTGATGTGTTTTGAAACGAGGTACTAAGATGATAATATTTATAGCCGAAAAAACACCCTGTTCATATGAACGAGTTCTCTATTTCCAACATTGATTTAAAATTATTCTATAAGATTTGGTCGATGTCTTTTTTTATCCAAGTCTTAAGTAAGTATTCTCTTTCATCGTACAGGCACAATAAATTGCTCTACACAAAGTATGACGTTCTTGTTCTTGAAACAACATTTTCTCATATAAAGGATTTACGTTAGGATTTAAACATTTTAGAAACAAGTTCATATAACCTAGACAAAACATTCTCCTGAAATCATACTTCTTTTTTATACAAGTACTAAAACATTTATTTACCTTAGGGTCCCGGACCATTTGGTGTCGATATGTTCCCCAATAACGCTCATTCCCGGAATATTCCGTAACATTACACCGACGATCAGCATACCTATAGATATGAACACCAATAGTTGATATTTTGTCATTTAAACATAGTTTTAGTTCATATATATTTTTAAATGGTAGTGAAGAAAGCATAAACTGTATTGAATTCACTCACGATGATTGATTTCTGGATACATGGCTAGTAATCGCCCCAATTTGTTGTGTAAATTCCGGCATTTGAAAGATAAAAAAATGAACTGTCAGCTGCCGTTTTTTGGTATAGGGGTATAAGGTATATTATGGCACACGCAATACAGAACGGGGAAAAGGTTGATAACTAAACGGAACGGGTATCATGTCATTCGACATGTATTTGTATAAATAACATGATATTTACCCAGAAGTGGCGGCAAGTGGACGAAGCTCGTGACATAGCCACCGACAGCGCAGCAAACGAACAGGATAAGCAACGAGAAGAAATTTCCCCCTGGCAACGCCTCCCCTTTCGTGAACGCGTACAGAACTATCCAGATCTGCACACAGACGATCACAAACTGTACATAGAAAGCTAGGTTTCCGTTTGGCGGGAACATGAACGCGTGGCGCATGCGCTCGAAAGCGTTCGGGGATTCCGGAAGTGGATGCCGACTCTTAAGACACGGTGTGCAGCATGTGACCAGCGCCTTGTGGATCCTGGAGCATTTTGATTGGTTAGTGACGTTATCGTCATCATGATGGCTCTTGTTTGATTGTACGCCGGAAGTTATCTCAGATACTCCGTTGTTGTCGTGTATTCCGTTAATCTCGCGATGTCTCACGTTGTTAGCGGCGTTTTCGTCCGCCATTTTGATGTATGTTACTGTGGCTTTATATTGCTGCAAAATATTATTTCAAATGACCCAATTAGACATAACTTTGTATCCAGACGTTTTAATAGCTGTTAGCGAAAGTCCGTTCATGAAACACATACAAAATATTGCCTTTGCGATCTTTGTGAAAGCACAGTGATGACTATGATGTTGATTTTGGTGATGATGACAGCGATCTACACTAGCATGAGTTGTTCACAACTGGCCAAGGACTTTCACTGAATTTTCATAGGTCTGTAATATCAGTTGGAAGGAGAGATCGTTAATTCATTTTCGATTTATTCTCACCAAGAACAAATTGTCAAGAGGGCCATTGGGGAAATCGTGATTTTCATCGTACCTTTTAGTATGGCTCGTCTTTAACTCGAGTCTGTGCTCTCAAGGACCATCAAGCATAGTCGTTCAATCATTATGATTAATACCTAGCTTAACTTCATTTTCACGCATGGCGCAGAGCTTAGTATCGCTATCATTATCATAATCTGTGGCTTGATCATAATCAGGTAATAGTCAGCTTAAGCAAATTATATTTGGGTATTCAACAAAAATCCTTTTTGGTCGAGATCCAAGCAATCTAGAATGGTGGTTGTATTGTTGACACGATGCAGCATACACTTTAAGGAAATAATCAAAGGAGACACGGTGAAATTTTATTTTGCAAGATAATTCTTTGGGTTTGTCTTGAACGTTGACGTTTCAAAACGATGAAGATGCTATACTTTTGTGTTTATAGCTCGTACGTTATGTTATGCCTTGTTTGAAGCTCTCAAGATCTACATTCGACCCTCGCCAAACGAAGAAAAAAATAGTTGAAACTCTATAACAAGTTCAACTGTTGACAGCATCTTTAACTGAAAGACATTTACCACGATGAAAGTATATTTTGTGTCTAGCCCGCATGTACAATAGGGCCTGAAGCAGATTTGAGCAGCGCCAAACTAAAAAGAGGTCATTGGCGCTATATCAAGAATATTCGGTTACATCATCTTTAAATGAAAACTAGAATCAAAGTAAAATCTGAAACTTATTTGGTTTGAAATATGTTTCAAACAAAGGAGAAATACCTCGTAGTTGCAACATAATCCATCTCCACGATGATTCCTACAGACCTGCAAGGCATGTCATATTGCATTGTCAAGACAAATGATACGCCATTATAGTTCAAGCCAATCCTTAAAGATATTTGTGAAACAAACGTCAGCATTCCCCTTCTCATCTAACACATTCGTTTTACGCTAGTTTACTGTCGAAATATTCATTAATTAGCAAGTTGAGGTCGTGCTACATCTTACATCAAAAGGTACTTTAGATAGTTTCGTGATTAACTTGCACCTGACGGCATTTAGACAATGTGTCAACTTGACGCAGAATTCTCGGGAAAAACCCACAAGACTGTTCTGGGAATTACGTTTTTTAAAGATAGTTTGGAAGAATGGAAAACTAGCTCGTTATGAGTTAAAAATGATAACTTAAAAAATGATCCTTTTGAATGAAAATAAACTAAACTGTTGTTGAGGGGAATCGTTATCACATTGACCTAGATGGCGTATTTGTAAGGTATATTTTGCAAAGTTTAAAACACGATGTTTAAATCCACGTACTCCATGAACCCGATCAGACTTCGGAATCCCTACCTGCTTATCAAATTCGATCTTCTCTTCAAACGTATGTTACCATTCTTTTATGACGCGGTTGAAAATTATGTCAGAAAGAGCAATTCATAACTTATACACTCCTTATTAAATTATCGCGCCCTCGGAGCAAGCAACGTTGCTATATATCGAGGGTTCAGCGCCAGACTATAGAAAGTGCTTCACGTTTGTGAAGCTTTTACTATAGTCTTGCGTTGAACTCTTGATATACTGTGTTAAAGGGCAAAACGACCAATTGTTACATTCTCACGCGGAGAGGGACAGTGTGACTTCAGGTAAAGTATATCAACGAAGGGGCTAGCGTAATAAGTCCAAATGCTATTTCTTTTTTTTTCTTTAAACAAAACAACAGATCTTCTGTTCCAGTCGATTAAACGTCGTTCAGCAAATGCTAGAATACACATACTTTTGACAAATTGGCATTGCTTTCAACAGCTATTGGGGAAGCAACGCCGGCAAGAAATAGGGAGAACCATTCGTCCATGGTCAATTTAAATACGAAATAGAAACCAAGATTCCATCTTTGTTAGTGTGTAAAGATTTATTACTGTATGAACTAGAACATCTATTCTGTAATGTCAAATAGCTCTGTGTTAAACAAGATGTCGGACATCTTGTACTTGCTGTACTTCCGCGACTTGTTATGCATTCGGCGAATCGAATAAGTCCAGGGTTTTCATAATGCAATTTGAGTTTATCTATTAATCAATCGCATTTATATGTTAATCATTCTTTGAGCGTTGTATACAAAATAAGACGATGCGTTATACTTCGTAGAGCTTATCCTGGTTTTAGGTTAGCCAGTATTCATCCGAATGTTATGATATCGAATCAGATGTCAACAATGTCGGGGTTGCTTCTCGACATACATCATGAACGGCTTCATGATCTCGGGGCATATTAGGTCATGTTGGCTTCGGATTGTCATAAACTATACAGATATGAAAACAATGGAAACTGTTTACGATTGCATAAATAGGTGAAAAAATAAGCGACACGACTGCTTAATCTTTTAAAATCGTGAAAGTTGCCTGTACATATAGATGAATCTTTGACTGTTGGCATACAAAAAAAGATATATTTAATTCAGGAAATAGCTTGTGCTTCGAACTCTGCTTTCTTGTTTCTTCTTAGTCGGTATTTGATACGAAGGAATGTCAACACTGCTTGGTTTGTCCTACGACATACGTCGTAAAAGGTTTTATGATCTCGAAGCAAATTAGGTCATGTTCGCTTTGGATTGCTTTAAACTACTCAGAGATGAAAAAAATGGAAATTGTAAACGATTGCGTAAATAACCGAAAGTTGCATGAACATATAAAATGGATTGTTGACTGTTGGCATACACATATAAGTTAATGCATTAAATTCAGGAAATAGCTCGTGTGTCGAATTCTGCCTTCTTGTTGGTCGGTATTTAATACAAAAGAATGGTAGCCAATCAGATGTCAACAATGTTTGGTTTGCCCCTCGACATACATCGTAAACTGTTTTATGATCTCAAGAAAAATTAGGTCAGGCTGTCTTCGGATTGCTATAAATTAAACAGATATGAATTGTTGGTAATTGAATACACTTGCGTAAGTAAAATTTGATTTAGATACTTCAAACAAAATCAGTTTAGCAATGCCGTGTTTATGCTGTCGTTATTATTGTTAATATTCAAGAAAGAAGAGCAAATTGCTCAACCATAAACATCATAAAATTGAGATGTCCTTGGAACAGACAATATTGACAGGTCACTTGACAGGTCACCTGACAGGTCACATGACAGTTTGTTGTCATGGAAATACATAACGTATGCAATTACGTCATGCGAGTGTATTAACGTTGTTTGAGGTGGGCAAACGACAGTTACGGGTCCTTTAATGTGGGTGTTACCTGTCTGATTGACAACTTTATTAGCTCTTCTATATTGACAGGTAATTTGTTTAAATTAACGGACAATTTTATCAGATGCGTAAAATGGTAAAAAAGCATTTGATCCAAATCAAAAGAAATAGGAAACAGCGACAACCAAAGTATCCATGGTTTTGGGAACCCAACATGAGCTACAAGTTTTGACCTGGAAACTTATTTAGTTTGTATTAACCGTTGAACATGATTTAACAACTTAAATGAATCACTCTCGATTCTACCTCCTGGATATATAACCAGTTCTAGCGCTAAATGTTGATTTCAACGAGCATAGTGATACCCAATATAAAAAGCGGAAGTTGTATTACCACAAGTACGCATGCTCAACGTAAAATATGGGGCACTGGTTTGAGTTTAATCGTTAAAATAGAGCAACTATTTTCCTCCATTTTGTAAGACGAACTGTCAAAAGACAATCGTAACTCATGGCGATCTATAGCAAACTTGAGGAGATCCAGTTCATATGTTTACGGCCTGACGCTGAAATTTGTCAACAACGTTTGGACCCTGTGCTCGACGTATCTTTCAAGTCACGTAGAAAAAGGTTTTACCTTCATATTCAACATTGTTGAAAACGTTGTTTAGCCATTAACCAATAAGCACACTTGTTTGAAGGTTTATTTTTATAACATCTGCGTGCACGATATTTGTCTGTAAGCAGAATGGAACAAATATCTACCTTTCAAATCTTTACATACGACACGAAATTAATTATCCGAAAAATGAACGAGTTGCAAACAACGCGTCAAAAGACATCAGGATGTTGAAAACATTCCTTTGATGCAAAAGGCATCATTACTGATACAGACTGAAAAATCGTATATGCATTATTTATACTTTTTCTCATGACGATTGCAAATACCGTCGTTTGTATTCATGTCATATCCATATTTTCGTTCGCAGAGGGTTATCCATTACACGGCTGAGGAATTCATTAAACCCTCGCACTCAGTGTTTACTTGTTTAAAAGAAAACACAGAAACGATTTAGGAAACCACCGGAAAATAATTAAGTATTGACAACATTGTTGAGCCATTTCTTAATTTGTCACAGTTATTATCAGCAAAGGAGAAGTGATATGGCTATTGACTATCAAAATATTAATGCATTCGTCTGCAAATGTGGTCAATTTAGAATAATTATCAATGTCAAACCGCATCGTTGTTCAAAAACTTGTTTCATGAATAGAAACGCAGCGTTATAATCCTATAATTTGCTTATTAATGTAAGCCCCCTTCATTAATTGGTACACAATTCTTATAAAACGACATGATTCTTTTTATATTGGGGATGAAAAAAAGTTATCATTAAACAAATAAACATTTGAAGAATAGATAGAAAAAACGAATCGAAATATCTAGCATCAAAAATAAAACTGTGCTCACACAACCAAAGATAAATTGGTAAATAAATCATAAATGAATAAATAAATTGATAAAATAAATGAATCAATAGAAAGATTAATAAACAAATAGATAAATAAATTGACTTAATCAATAGATAAAATGATAGAAACAAGACAAAAAAATAACATTAACGTAATTGGAGAGAGCATGTTACCTTGACTCCGTCCTAGTCCTATCGCGTCACTTTAACGTAAAGACGACGTAAAAAACAATCAATAGGGAACGTCGGCTGTCGTTCGTAAAATACGTGTCAAGTTTCTTTACGCTGCAGTGATTAACGGTGACAGCGCATAATAAATAATACTAAACAATGTCTGTTTGGGAAATGGACCACACTTACCTTATAACCGGATATGAGAATGTATGATTGGTCCAATTCAAAGCAACAGTAGACGGCGAAGATAAAGTGTAAAAAATAGTTTCTTCTGGATTTTAGGTAAACAGCCTTGTGACAAAGGAAGGAATTGCTTTTGGCAATAAATTTCTCATTGCGTTACATTGGTTTCTAACGCCGCTTTGTAGCTGAAACAGATGCGGTCCTTCTGTTGTTTTCAGCATTTTTCCAGTTATACTGCGACAGTCTGCGGTTTTGAATGAGGGTTATCCGGTATTATATAAACAGTATACAGAAATGAATTGATATACCAAAACCCAACATCCCACGCAATCCAGTCTGCAATATTATTTTCTCACGGAATATCCTCGTTAGTGAATGGTTGAAAAGAAATTCGACTTCCTCAATTTTTATTACTCAAAATAATCTGGAAAACCTCAATTATATATATCCAATACTCCACCCGTTTCTTTTGGAAAAGAAGTCAGCGGCTTAGAAATAATGTGGCGAATTATTGCTTATTGCGTTAAATCGAACTTCATCAAAAGGCATCCACACCGGATGTTGAAAGTGCTTGTTCAGACACGAGACAAATCCCAATTGCAAATGAAATGTGTTTGAAACAAAACGGACTTGGTACTGTCAGAGACTTAGATAACATGTTAACTATGACTCTAGTACTGTGGAATACTCCTTAATGAAAAATAGCATCTGGATAAAGATCTAAGTAACTATGATGCCATTTTATCTATAGAAGACATTTTAAAAAAAGAGTATATTCCCAATATGTGCAATTAATCGTTTTGAAAGAGCAATACATGATTTACCGCTGTAAATGGCTGCAAGTTCGTTGAAAACACAAAAAAAGTGAAACTAACACACACTATCCAATATCAAGAGTCATACTTTTGGGCAAGGATCGTGCATACTAAGTAGATCAAGCAAGTGGCCTGACAACTTTATTTACGTGTGGGAACGATGGGCCTGACAAAAACAACGCTAGCTCTGTCCGAAATCGTTCACCGCAAGTGTTCGCAACTTTATTTGTCACTTCTGGGGCTTCGTGTATGTAGATCTCTATTAATTATGGTCAAGGAAGATAAACGAAAGGCTAGTTCAGGGACGTTGATGTAAATTGTATTTTTAGATCAGCCCGTGTTGTTTACGAAAGATGAAACGGTACAAACTTGTAACAATCATGTTTGCTATCAGAGGGGAACCATAATTAAACGCAGTGCAGTTTGGTATATTCAGATCGCTGCTACGAAATCACGGAAAAAATACTGAAAATTTCGTTTAACCATATTTTGTAAATCAATCAAACAGGGCACTATCGCGTGAAATACTATTTTTTGACTTTCGTCCGTAACTTTGAATTACATACTGATCGCATTGGCTACTGATGCAACATTCATTTTAAACAGCTATAGTGAGCTGAACGGTCATGGATATGATGTAAAAATCTATAGTTACAACAACGTATGTTCAGTGAACTATCATATCTTCAAATGTAGATGTATCTAACAGAAGGTCACGGAAGGGCGCAACTCACAAAAGGGAACTAACCCATTATTCTCCCTACCATGTGCGATAGCAAGTTTATCTGTATTCACTGCCCTTTCTCCACATATTTCATCTTGGTATGGGTTTGAATTCTTAAGTTTTAATATTGCGTAAAGAATTATGCTATGATGTATTGCGCTGCCTGAATCTTCCTGGGTTTGAGGAAGCATACCCACCCCACCCAAGCTCCCTAACCGCCTATAAGGGTCGGTCAGGATGGTAAGCATATTTGGTTCTCCTTTGACAACCGGGATAATATCAAGTCCGGTTCATGTGGTTCTATTATTGCGTAGTGTAAAGGGGGAAAGCAATCTGATCTCATCGGTTTTATCCAATGAACACCTTTGACGTAATATCGAAGCTGCCACGTTGTTTCCATCGATATTTATTTCATTGTTCTTTTATTTCCGAATATAGATCATAAATGTAAAAAGTAAATAGTTGTTTAATTTGATTAGAGAAACGTATATGGATAACAACTAGTAATTTAACAACTATGTATGAGTTAATGATAAAACAATAATTATTTCAAATAATGTTCAACACTTTCATATACATTGAACTATTCAACGTTGATGAACCTAAGAAATGTGTTATTAGCCGGAGAGGGGGGAGAGTTGGAGGAGACGGCTTATCCAGACTATCATACTACTTTTCATGAGAGTTCATAACTATTGCTTTCATAATTAGAACAAATGCGGTAAGTATGGTTTAGCATCCTGTTTGAACAGCGATCTACGGCATCAGTAACGACAGACTCCTTTACGACGACGCATCACCGCACGGTGTGGCTATTTGTGTACCTACACACCGCATCACAGTAAAAACCTACGTAAAGAAATAGTATAACACCAAAATTGACATGTAATAACTACAAAATAGGTTTCCAGCAAGCATATAGGAAAATCTAAAGGAGTTTTTCGTAGAAGAACAATATCTGTGCAAACGTACACCTGTCGGTTTGAGTGCTTGGTTGTGTGACGTCACGTCACAACAACAACAACGTCTCTATTAAGATATTGATCTACCCACAATCCTTTGAGCGCAAGTACACAGGTTAGTACAAAGCGCACCTGTCGAACACAATGTGGTTTGAAAGGCTAAACACCTGCGAACATCTGGGCTGTAGAAGAAATTGGCTTGCAAAGGTTCACATCAGCGGGTAAGAAAGAATAGCGTGCAGTTCTATTACCGGAATAGACTGTTTAAGAACCAAAATAAGTTTTTTTGATAGATCAAAGAATGGGTGGAAAACGGTTATCTATCTATCACCATAAGTATACTGTCATAGATCGAAGCGTGAACAAAACCACTTACTTGACCCTCGTACACTGACCATTTAAATCAACAAATGGCGTTTATCCAGACACGCTTCATTTGTGTTGGGAGTGATACCAATAAACTACCGGGTCAACGGACGTACATGTAACATAGCAATGTTAGTTAGTTCGTCATTCAAAAGCATTTAGAACCTTTTATCATCAATTCGTACTATTGCTGTAACGTGTATCGGGTCCCTCTCGGAGTAAAGCCATCGTGGTTTACCCATGAAGGTACTTGCCGCGATGAACGTTGCTTAACTTCGAGAGAAAACCAACCACTCTACCGAATCGCCTATAAAAGCCGGTTTCCACACCGAGATTGTAGAAGTAGTATTTACATAAACCTTATTACTGTCACATTGCTAATGTAGCACCTGAAGCAAATAAAAAAACGAAGGAAAGAAAAGAAAATTGTTAACACTTTTATTTCTTCGTCAAAGACGTTTTCTTTTGTAACGTTATTTTCAATTGCCATATGAAATTTACTTTACATGAAAAAAAAAAATGAAACACTCTCCAAAACGAGAGTTTGAGAACTAAATAAATGACACTAGTACAGCGTTCACGTTTGTGAAAGACCCACTGTTGTCTTGAATGAACCTGCGAAGTGTATACCATGTTGAATCCGATTTTCTATGGATGCTATTTGTTTCTTTTATAGATATTCATTTTCTATCAGCGATTTATCAATGCTGGAGGACAGTCGAACTGAAGTAAAGCATCGGTATCGGTTTCATGACGGTCGTGAGTTCGAATACTTGTTGGAAGCTGATTCCAACTTGCCACTTTTCATTAATCAACCTTTGGTGCAAGTACCGGTCAATTTTTCAGTCCATTCATACATCGTATAAGCAGAACTGAAATGTTTTTCACATGTTTTCAAAGCTTTTCTAATGTTGTCTATAAGTAAAAACATGATATCTGCAGGGGGTAAAAAGTTAAGATTTAACATAATACTTTACTCTGGCACTAAAAGGACACGAGAAGCATTCACGTTCCTTAACGATATTCTTTTATACCCTATCTGTACTAAGTGTGCTTTCATAACTCCAAACCTCTTGCGATAGAGAAAGAAAATATTTTGACAAAGATATCTCGAGGCATTGTAGCATTCTGTTACCTTCCTTGCTACGGTGAAAAAGAAATGAAAACACTGGTATATTGGTTTTGTTTATTTACAACGTGTTTATAAATACCCCGTTCTGTCTATGAAGCTTTCATAACCATAGCTTGTGTATAAGAGAAAAAACGGTATTTGTCGCCTTCTATTATATATATGTTGAATTCAAAGTGGGATAATAATGTGATACTCTATGATAAAAGGAATGATACAAATGAAACAATGCGATGTGAATGACTCTTTACCCGTTCATTAATATCTAAATTGGGTTAACCATCTATGATTTGAATCGGAAAATGATTGAAATGTATTATTTCTTTGGCATTATCAAAGTGATAAGTTGAATTATTTGAGACTGTGAATCAATGATAATGCAGTCTATATTGGTTTTAGTCACCACAATAGATGGAGGCATAATAATGGTGTAGGAGTGGGAGCATTCTGAATGCATTAAGTGATGTATTAAGAAAGTGTTCGTCTAAATAACTGTTTACGCATTGTGTAAGAGCGGTCGCTTAGAATAAGAGATAAACTGTATCACCTCTTTCATAACAGGCTCGAATGGCAACTGTGACATACCTTAACCCATAGAACATTAGAAATAATTTGATCGTTTTCAAATATTTAGAGCCCGTATAGAATTAATGAGTATGTATTCAGATCCAAAAGTGTTACAACGGTTTCGAAATTAATTTCATACCGTTTGTACATACGTAGATTTATCACGACATTCTTAACGAATCTTGCCTCAGTTGCTACTTCCCATTATATATCATACCACATTACCAATAGCAGTTTTGGGTTTTATGCAAGTTCAATGCCAGTTGAATTTGACTGGCAAATTTTGTCCCGTATGAACAAACGCTTTTAAAACGAATTTATCATGTATTTCTGTCTTTTTCAGATGTCATACAGACGCGCAACAATGCATCTTCACCTTCTCATAGGCCTTATGATACAGATCCAACTTGCTACAGGTGTGTACACTATAAGTCATTTGAAGGGTATAGTGCGAATGAATTCACCTGACGTTGATGAACTCTATTATCATATTCCCACACTATGTTTGGTTTCTATGTGTGTATATATAGAGGATAACAAACTCCTTTCGATTGATATCAAAAATATGTCACGAGAATGTGTTGTTATCAGATTGAAAAAATCATCATTTTGATTTGTTTAATTAAGTTTTCAAAAATCATTGTTCTTAGACGGTCCATTCTTGATTTACTTGGAACATTTTATTTATTTTAAATGACTTATTTACGATGTTTTGCTGTGCAGTAATAGTGCTAAAGAATTAAAATACTCTACATGCATACTATAAATAATTCAAAAGTTACGTTTTTGTTTTATAAACTTATAATGTATGTCTCAAAGGATTCTTATTTGAGTATCCGTGTACTTGTCATATTTTAACATGGTTTTCCAACTGTTGCTCCTGTACACAAAATAAGACAGGAATAAGGAATATACAAAATGGAGTAACGAGTTGATTCTGCAATCTGTCTTTAACAGCTATAATTCTTGTTTGAGTATTCATGTACTTGTTTTATATGTAAACATACTTTTAGAAATGTTACCTCTGTACATAAAATAAAACAGGAATAAAGAATACACAAAATGGTGTAACGTGTTGATCGTTCATCCTGTATTTCACAGCTCAGACATGTACCGATGCAACTGGAATCGTTCAGGATGGCCAAACATGTAGTCAACTGGTCACGTCTGAAACAAGAGTCACATGTTACAACACAACTGTCGAAGCTATCTGCTGTGCATCATGTGAGGCTCAAGCTGGATTAATACCTGGTAAGAGTTCGAGGCAGTGGTGATGGGTGGCGGGGGATACAATGCGATACTGTAGAAAGCCCCGCAAAAAAGTGGATTTTCAGTTTAGTCTTTACTGTGGAGGACAGTGGTCTAACGGAAGAGCTTTGGCCTCTGGACACGAGGGTTGTGGGTTCGGATCCCGTGATAAGCAGGATCTGCCTTGCGAACTTCCATTAATCCTTATGTGGCGCGAGTACTGGTTCTGTATCCAGGAAGCAGAATCGAGACTGATAAATCTAAGTTGTAAGAACTTGTCTCACAATCGGTGTAAAATAAATAAGTTTACAAAATTCAGTTGAGTTTAATCCTATTGCATTACATTCATTCTACATGAGGTACAAGACATATTTTCATTACAGATATATATATATATGCATTTAAAGAAGATATAAAAAGGCAAAAGAGAATTGCAATTGGATTAGACTACATGTTATAACATCATTAGCGAGTGGCCCTCTACTTAGCCTATTTTGTAACATAACATATATTTCAACTTTTCTTTAGATTTGGAATTGGATCGATACGTTATGCTTTGTATGGGGTTAAAGGGGTTGGACTTATTACAGCCTTCAGAGGTGGCAAAATCCGGTGTCCGTGTTGCTCAGCTTGTCAAGAAGCCTTAACGGACACGTGATTTTTTCTGAGATTTACTCTATATAACTATAAAACGGACAAATGAAGAAAGAGAAGGCATTTACAGACAAGTAGATTGCAATTAGAAGTCGTCACCCCTGATTTTGTAAACTTGTATTGAACCCTCGCGGTGTATACTTTAATTTAGGCGCAAAGGGGAGAAATAAATTCACATGTCTGGGGAACTCAATGCGATATGTCATTTTGTAGCTTGAAATGCTTGGATAACAAGAGTTTGGGACCTTAATCGGCCAACATTCTTTCGGATGTTAAATAAGATTAATGCTAAAAGACTGTTGAAAGAACTATGGAGGACCACGAGGAATAGACAGGGGTGGTGTGTTATAGTATGTAACGTTTTGCATTTCAGTATTCAATACGTATACCCGTAAGAAAGAGTTTAAGATAAAATTGTGTTGAAAATCATTAACTAATGCATCTTATGGTGGCCTACTGCTCCATGACACTTGTTCACAGATGTAAGGGAATATGGAAATTAAAAACTAATTTCTTGTACAACAGCTGTACTGTTATATAATACGCACTGAAGAGTAGCCGTTCGAAGTAAAATTAGATCATCTTAAGTCTGTTTACATTGAATCAACACGTTTTTTTTTAATCAAAAAGCATGACATCGGTTTTGGGATTTACCGCCTATAAACTGTACATACTTAGATAAATTGACGCTTTCTGAATTAGTTATAGCTTCTTTTAAATGTATACCAAACAGCAAAACAAACACTGTATTGTTTCAACGACATTTTATTTTGACTCTCAAATTTTTTCTTCCCTAAACAAGCAACTTTTAACCCTTTGAATACTGGGTTATTTTCTAAAAATAGGTAGATGTGTCGACTGCTTTCCAAAACCTTTAATATCTGCTTAATTTATCGAGGAGAGATCCCCAGAGTATCAAACAGGTTAGATCACAGGGCAGCCGCCAAGTAAATTGGCGGCTGGCATAGGTATTAGCTGTTTGCATTAGCCAAAGTCGGTTCCAGCACTATAAGGGTTAAGATGCCTAAATAAGTGATCTCTTGGCAGCGAACGCATTTCCTCTATTTGTGTTTAGGTTGCAAGTATGGCGACCGTACTACATGTTTCGTTTTCCTGTGTTCTACTGTCGTGGACCCGTCAGATTGTTGTGAAACTTGCTTCACTGGAACAACAACCACCACCACTACGCCTGCTACCACGACTACGTTGGCTATGACTTCTATGGCTGCTAGCACTACTACGCCTGCAATCACTTTTACGCCTGCTACAACAACTTTTACGCCTGCTACAACCACTACGCCTGCTATCTCTACAATGTCTACGAATACAGCATCTATAATGACACCGGCACCAACGCTTTCAACAATGACTTCATCCATAACAGGGAATACACCTTCTATCTCATCATTAGGTAAAACTCTTATCTGTAGTCTGCTGAGATGCCAAGACATTGCGATGAATAATGAATTTCTATACAGTCCAACTTGTGTTAAGCAACCATCCTTTGAAGCAGCAAACCTGCCTTAAACAACCACTAAAGAAAGTCTCATTGTTGGATTAAAAGTGTACATCAATCTGTGTTAAGCAGACAGTCTGGCTTAAACAGCCAATTGTCTGAGTTCCGTAGGCTTGTTTTTTAACACAAGTTCGACTGTACTGTCCTATAAAACAACTCTTATATAGAGGTATGCTCACTTTAGACCATGTTTCTTGTGATGACATATATCAAATCTTCTTCCGAAGCTATATTGAAAACAGATGTTGACTAAGAAATTTAAAGACAGCATATGAAAGAACTCTAGTTTTCCGGTGATTGTCTTCATACCTTGTAATGGTGTGTCATCCATATGCTCATGTCCTCTCACCTAGGGATGTCGTGTTCAATTGGTTATGGCATTCGTTGGGTGTGCCATCAAGCACCACTCTGATAAGTCTTCAGAAAACCCTTTTTTACCCCTTCTTTCGTGCAAATCTTTGAGGCATGCCTCTTGCTATACGTTGTGAATAGGAACAGTTCTTATTTGTTATTTTGTTACATGTAAACACAAATGTTCTTTATCCACGTTTTGTTTATAGAATGGCAGCTCCTGAACTAATACTACCATAAATTGACCTGGAACTGCCTTATGAATGGCCACCTCACAGAAAGATATTTTACTTTTTTAAAAAAGAAACTAAATTCATTTAACTGGCTTTATGACAACACAGGTTTATGAAATTGCGTAAAACTACAACATTTGGACTCTTCTAAGCCCCGTTTTTTTGTAATTAGTAGCACATTCGTCTTGCAGTTGGAGTTAACTGTACGGTATAGATTTTGATCTTATAGATAATGCTTTATAATTATGTTTCTGTGAAAGCACTAGAGAGGAAAGTAATGTTATGGAATCAGAATATAATATGGGTCGTCACTCTTATGTTAAGCAAGTTGTACGAGAAAGCCAACAACTGTTCATGTATTTATACACCGGAGACATTTGTTTTGTGTTTCCAATGTGTATTCGTGTAAGCACGACATCACACAAATAAAAACTAGTCAGTTGTAGACGCCCATGGTCTGCAACATCACGTTACTTGACGACAATTTCAACCAGTTTCAACGGGTTTTATAAGCATAAGCCCTTTATCTATCTAAATAGTCACAGAAATAGATGATATAGAGAATAGATGGTTGGTGTCGTGAATCGAAAATGTTATCGGACAAGGCTTAGGAATATTATCCGGTGAGCCGAATAACTTTTCCCATTCAAAGACACCAACTTTCTATTCTATTCATCCTGTTACCTTTATATATTCTTTCAAACAAACAAGATGTGAATAACCTTAAACAGGAGAAAAAAAGAAAAAAAATAAGTAGAGAATGATGTAAATATGACGTCATTTCGTTCTTATGACGTCATGATTCGTCACGTGCATGTGTTACATGGTTAGTGCCGGATATCACAAATGTTATACGTCACCTACTTATCGGTCCCAAAATGGCACTTGTGACAGGATAAATGACGAAACGTCTGCACCAGCATGGTGGTCCTCCTACTATCAGGTATGTCTTCATTCATTGAATGCATTTAATCACAGTATGTTTTACAATTCTTACCTTCGTTACAGGGTGCGTTTGGCCTTTTGTGGAATTTAGCGATAGTTGCTACTTTTTCGGCTCAATCGAATTACCTTACGAGCTTGCAAGGGTAAGTTTTATTGAAAGTGTCCAATTGAGGAAGAAATAATTCAAATAGCTATAACATCCCAAAGGCTTCGCTGTTTTCATTTGAAATACCTTGCACCAATATTTTGATGGCGGGAGTACTGGTTGTGTATCCAGGAAGCAGAATTGAGAGAGCTTAGTCTGCGTTCAACTTGTTTCACAATCGATGTTACTTAAATCAGTTTAAACAAAAAACAAAAAAGGAAAAACCAACAAAAAGGCAGAAAAAATACTCTGTGCTTCTGCATTACTTTTTAAAGCGAGAATTATGAATTAAACGAATAAACCAATTTCCAAACATGTGTTTTTTCTGACCGATCAAATATAACGCAACAGCAGACGACTGTCGATACCTACAACAACCGTCATTTTCGTAATGATATGAGGCAGGAAACATTTTCGACGATAGCTTATTATTTTCTATCATGAGCAACCTATGACTTTGTTTGCATAATGTTGAGGATTTTTCCTTTCTCATTTGCAGCTTGGTTGCGACGTCTTCGACAAACCAGGAGTTGAATCTAGTCTCGTTCAAGTTGATTCTGAAGAAGAGCTGAAATTCCTGAAGGAGTTCATGCACAGACGTCTCCTTCAGCCTCTGTTTGGTACGAAATATTTACGTAGATTAATCAATATCATTATTATTAGCATCATCATCATCATTATTATCATCATCATCAACAACATCATCGTCATCATCATCATAATTATCATCATCATCATCATCGTCATCATCATCATCATCGTCGTCATCATTAGCATCAGCGGCGTCGTCATCAACATCATCATCACCACCACCACCACGACAACTTATAATCACCACTTTCGCTGCCAGTGTTCGAATTATTCTCCTCCTTATCATTTCCATCATGTATACTCTTTCATACATAACCGCCGCAATCACCATCATCATCACCATCTTTATAACAATTGTCATCATCACCTATGGTATCATTGATATAATTGCAGGTTACTGGAACGACCTGTTTGAAGTGAGCCATGGTGTAGAGCAATGGAGATCGTCTGGAGATCCACTTATCGGTAAGCCTCACAGCATGTCATCAAACGCCACAAAATGCACATCATATGGCCTATTAAACGTCCCTTGTATCAGGCAGTATTTGATAAGAATTTGGCACAAGCGGAATTCGTATATTTATTTCTTCCTTTGTTCATGACTTGTTTAATGTATTAATGACCATGCATCATACATGCAACGCAGAGGTCGTAGTTAAGCACAACAATATCAATATCAATGTACAGTCCAACTTGTGTAAAGCAACAATCCTTTGAAGCAGCCAACCTGTCTTAAACAACCCTCCTTCGAAGCAGCCAACCTGCCTTAAAAAAAAACGTCCTTTGAAGCAGCCAATCTGTCTTAAACAACCACTACAGAAAGTCCCATTGTTGGATTTAAAGTGTGCATCAATCTGTGTTGAGCAGCCAACCTGTCTTAAACAGCCAATTGTCTGAGTTCCTTAGGCTGGCCCCTTTTAACACAAGTTCGACTGTATATCAATCAAATGAAAGGTTCGGAAGTAATTTGATCCACTCTCATTGCACTCGTATAATATGTATTTGGTTTATGGATATGACTATACAGACTCAAAACGATGTAAGTCTTTCAGTCGCAAAATAAGGATGGTTTGGTATGCAATGCATTACGTCGTCTAATTTCAATAAAATCTGCTCAGAAAAAAATGGCGTTTAACAATGACGACGGCACTGCAAAAAGTCATCCATTTGTGCTTCATATATTGTATACCGTATTGGTCATGTTTCCAGGAAGCAGAATCGAAAGAGATTAATCTAAGTTGAAAGAACTTGTTTCACGATCGATGTAAAATAGATAAAGTTAAACTAAACTGCGAGGAGTTTGGAACTTGCCTCCCCCAAACCTTTTTATTTATACCACTCTCTGTACCCAACTTTTCTGTCTAACAGTGAGCGACTGGGCAACTGCATTAACTACTAAAATAATAAATGAATAAAAAACAAACAAAAGAAAAACATCTTTTCATATTTTTCCCAAATTTGTTAAACAATTTTATGATGACACTGATTGATGTATCGTAGTATCGTAGCAAGGGGACCTTACTACGAGCAGTTTGGAACTTGCCTCCCGAACACCGATTTATTTAGACCTCTCTCTCTCTACCCAACTTTTCTGTCTAACAGTGAGCGACTGTGCAACTGCATTAACTACTAAAAAAATAAATGAATAAAAAACAAACAAAAGAAAAACATCTTTTCATATTTTACCCAAATTTGGATAACATTTTTGTGACGACACTGATTGGTGTATCGTAGTATCGTAGCAAGGGGACCTTACTACGAGCAGTTTGGAACTTGTCTCCCCAACACCGATTTATTTAGACCTCTCTCTCTCTCTCTGTACCCAACTTTTCCGTCTTGCAGTTACCGACTGGGCAGACGGAGAGCCGAATGATTTACTGGTACAGCAGTCGTGTACGATGTTTTTGAGAAGGGATAGTTACCGGCAGGGGGACGCCGAGTGCAGGAACAGCGTCAACAAGAGGGAGGTAGACGCGCGTTCTGCGTTCAGGCTCTGTGAACTGAAATTCCATGGGCCCAAAGCCCAAACCGAGTTAGTGTAGTGTTTGTGTAATTAATGATTGTTCACCTATATTTCGATCATATAATCTTTAATGAAATTTGCCAAGTAAATTAGCGGCTGACCAATGATCTAACCTGTTTGCTACTCTGAATATATTTCCTCACCAAAATTAAGCCGATATTTAGGGGTTTGAATGGCAGATGAAGCAAAAATCTTATCTTTAGAAGATCGCACAGCCTTCTTAGGGTTAAATAATGGATTTGCTAATAAAAAGAAATAAAAGAAAAGACGTTATTGGTTGATGTTCGTCTTACAGAAGACACAGTGAAATGGTATGATTTTTAATATATATGTCTATTTGAAAATCTTTTTCTTTTCTCAATAGTTCTATCAAGATAAACTCTGTTTAGTATATGGAGTCTTACCTTCAAATAACACACCTATAACTGAACTGTTTACCTAGACGAGAATATTATGAAAATGTGACAGTTTTCAATCAATATTAATACGAGGTATTGCTTCGTTTAACTGTCTATTTTTTTTTTTTTTTTTTTTTTTAGAGTTAAAGATGAATAATCTTGATAATTAACCATTCAGTGAAAATAGGGAGAGACACTAGATTTGTTTTCCGACAAAGGTTCCGAAACGATATAATTTAAGACAAGAGTCAGGAAAGTTATGTAACATGTGATTGGGAGGTGTCCTCGGATGCAGGCATAGTACCTTCGACTTATGCCAGTATAGTAGCTTCAACAGCAATGTTTTGGATTATCACGGTATGGCAGTCGGGAAGATAATTGTAATTAATTGATCTGGCTATTCACTGTCAATGTTTCAATTAAACATTCATGTCTATTTGATTTACGGTCGACTATCCATTAGATCGCCGTATTGAGGGAATAAAATGATGGACAACACATACCGAAACTGATGGATGAATAAATGAACGACGGCCTGTTTACAGAACAATTGGATAAATAGTTGTTTTGAAACTTTAGCATAGAATTTTGAATAAAGTTTAAGTCAATGTGCATGTATATTGAGACGCAAAATTTAACCGATCTATAACAGCTCATACACATGCGTGTACTTCAGATGTTTAGCCCTGCGAATAATTCAAGAACGTGTTCATGGATGACAAATGTCTGTTCATGAACACAAGACCAATTAACAAAATCAAAGAACATGTTCATGAACATTCATAACAGGTTCATGAAAGCATTCATGAACCTTTCTTGAAACAAGTTCAAGAACAGCTGTTTTCATGAACGGCTATTTGTCATTCATAAAGTGTTATGAACAAGTTTTTGAATCCTTCGCAGTGCTATACAAACCAAAGTCGGGTTTAAAATTTTCGTTTTAATTACCTAGAAATTTATCATATAAAACGTTTTGCTCACCGCTTTCTTTTGCTAAGTGCTTGTTAATTACCGTAAGGAAATGTATCAGGGGATAGAAATGAGAGGTTGATATCATGACATAACGAAAGTCCTGTTGAAAGTACATCATAATAATCTTAATCGCTGCATAGGCGTAGGAGCAGGGGGGCCAGGGGGGCCCGCCCCCCCCCAATATCCAGACTTGGGGGCCTGAGTATGCTTTGCCCCATATTCACAATGGTAAATGAAGATATTTGAAATAAAAAATGAAAGAAACGAAATTTAACAGCAGAACGTCATCATCGCAAATGGCAATCTGAACACATTGGGTTAGTTAAAACTTAAACAATGATTTTAATGACTTCACAGTTGAATCCATTGCTGTGACAGCCTGGTCGCTGCTACTTTTTGTTTAGATCAATACATTTGATTTCCGCGTGAGATCGAGACCTGGAATATCCTTTTTTTGTATTTCTTTCTTCTTTATTTAAGATACACATTTTCATACGCTTTCTTTTAATTCTTAAAATGTTATTGAATTTGTAAATGCATGAATAGTCATGAAAAAGTTTAGGAACATTTATTCTTTGACCGGTTCCTCGACGCTTTACGAAAATTTCCCCCAGCGATTCTCGACCTTGTTACTGTTCTACATACTCTTTAAAAGCATGGATGTTGATGATCAATTTCACATTGTGCTGAATCCCAAGATTGTGTTGTATGTGAGCGCCCTTATCACTTTAATCGATGAAGGAGAAAGGACATTGGGATAATTTGTGACCATCCGTGTACATTGTTTTCGACAGGTGCGCTTTGCACTAACCTGTGTACTATTGCCTAAAGGATTTAGGGTATTCAAACTATAGATAAAGACATTGCAGTTGTTGTGACGTCACAAGGTAGCACGCAAACCGACAGATGCATGTTTGCACAGCTATTGTTCTTCTACGCAAATCTCGTGCACATTCTTCTATTTGCGAGCTGAATATTGATTCAAGTGTTTGATTAATCTGTTATGTAGTTATTACACGTCACAAAAGATAACAGGGATTATTCTTAAAGACCTATTTATTTACGTGTATTCTACTGTGATGTGGTGCGTAGGTACAAAAAAGAAAGCCATATCGTGCTGTGATGCGTCGTAGCACAGGGGCCTGTCGTTACTGACGACGAAACCCCCTGAACAGGATGCATCCGTGTACAAATAAAGTCACCGCCCTTTCCGGCTAGAATAACACTGACCGCTAGTGCAGCATGTCAATAACCATTTAGAACAACATGTTATGGTCCCATCCCAGTTGCCACCCGCCTGGCACCGCCTCTCACTGCTTCCAACCAGGTTGGTTCCCATCAGGCACACGTAGTTGACGTTATCTCTCACTGTATATCTGAAGTTGCGAAATAACAGAGAAACTATTATTGTTAACACTAGAAACAATCACGATTTTAAGATATTAAGACAATCAGAGGGCACGTGTCGTGAATCAGTTATTTTGAGGTTCCAAAAGGCTTCGGTGAGAGCATTTTCCGAAAATCGATCCCACTAAACGTCAAAGGTACATTGTCTTTATCTTAATAAAAAAGAAAACTTTCGATTTTGGACGTTATGCGTGAAAACAAAGGTTAAATTGTGAATCTCCTATAGATTAATACTTATTTTGATTACTCTTTACGACATCTCCCTTGTTCCTTATAATTTTCTTTTTATTTCAAATTGGTGTATGTTATTTTATCTAACGCCAACCATAGATTGTACAGGTCGAATCTCTGCTCATTGGCTTTATCCAATAAAAACATCCCAGATATAATTTGAAATCGACAATATTTCATTTTGCTAGACTACTTTCGTTTTGTCTAATGCATTATTTCAAAGTCATCTGATCTGTTATGGAAACACGAATTTATCGAAGCTTGTACGAGTTCAATAACAATTGACCTACTGAACTGTTACGCTCAAAGAAAATGTTTTATCAGCCGGAGTATTTATCAATCAAAGCGCTGATAGCGCTGAAGGACTAAGGTGCGTTTAAAGTAAGTTGATTGAGGATACAGCTGCTCCTTTTGCCTCCATTACTATAAAAAAAAATTCTGTTAACAGGGACTGAACGATAGTCTATTTTCGAACATCTGAACATTTTACCAGTTCCCATGAGGCAACAGTAATAATAATATAGAGCAAAACAAAGCAAGTAAATCCTGACTACATTCCTAGTTCCAAGAAGGTATTAGTCCGCACAGTGAAGATGGATGTTTAATGAGTAACTGGGGTCAGACCGCTGTTTGTGTATTGATTAAGTACTGTCCCTCAAAAAGTGGTATGTAAATTCAATGGACTATGGTGCTGACGCACCTATAGTCCAAAAATGTAACTCTACACTTATCTATAAGATGTAGTAACGTTTGGGTTGGTGTTTTAAACATATCGTCCATATTCCCACTTTTCTCACGAAATGATAAAACTTTCATGCAATGGTACCAGAGTGAATATGGACAGTGACAGTAACCGGAAGTAAGTTAACCCCCCTCTCATTTAAAAGGATCTACTGTTTGTACTGTCCACGCTAGAGAGAGTACGCACAAGGGGGACAATAATATGAAAAACATCTATCCGTACGGAAATTATCCGGGTAATCGATTGCAAATCGGATAACTATTGGATGCCTAGACCGATAATCTTTTCCATTTAAGATACCAACCGTCTATTCTACTTATCATGATTCCTTTATGGATTCAAATAGAAATGAGAATTTTGAACGAGAAGGGAATACATATGTTTGAAACTAAATAAACAAACCTTTCTTTGCCACCTCCACTAACTATCTCGTTGTACTGAACACCATCAAACCACCCATCAGTGCTGTCCACAGGCGGCTGACCGCAGTATCTATTGCACGAAAACTCCATAGAGGTCCAAGTTCCGTCCGCCTGGCAGGTGACGCTAGTGTCCTCCCTATCTGCGTAGTAATCCTCGGTTGGGCTGCAGACGAATTTCACCTCCATGTCAACAGTGTACTGGGCGAGAGGTGTGTCCTGTAATAACACCATCAACACGCGTTTTTTGGGTTGGTTGTGTCTTTTTGTAGTTGTCAATTTTATTTCAATTATTGTTTGACGTTATAGAGGACGAGCGTTGCCCATTAGATACACCATTACAACTTGTTATTTTATTCGTTTTTATTTTGTTCTTTGACTCTAAAGGAGGAGAGTTTTTCCAACTAGATAAACCATTACAACTTTTTGTTTAGTTAGGGTGTTTTTTTTTTCGTTTTGTTTTTATATAATTTTCAATATTATTTGAATTATTCTTTGGCTTTCTAGGGGGAATAGGGTTTCCCACTAGATAAACCATTACAACTTGTTATTTGGTTTGGCTGTGTTTTTTGTAGTTTTATATATGATTTCAATAATACTGTGGCTTTCTAGGGGGAAGAGGGTTTCCCACTAGATAAACCATTACAACTTGTTATTTGGTTTGGCTGTGTTTTTTGTAGTTTTATATATGATTTCAATAATACTGTGGCTTTCTAGGGGGAAGAGGGTTTCCCACTAGATATACCATCAGAACTTGTTATTTGGTTTGGGTTTCCCACTAGAATAACCATTACGACGTGTTACTTGGTTTGGTTGTGTTCTTTTTTTTTGTAGTTTTCAATATTATTTCAATTATTCGTTGACTCTATAGGAGGAGAGTGTTGTCTATAAGATACACCATAAAAACAAAATGTTATTTAGTTGTGATGTTTTGTAGATTTCAATGATATTCCAATTATTCTTTGACTTTATAGAGGAAGCGAGTTGCCTATTAGATACATCATCAAAACATGTTATTTGGGTTGGTCGTATTTTTCTTTTGAAGCTTTTGACATTATTTCAATTATTCTTTGACATGATAGAGGGTTTCCAATTGGATACACCATCAAAACATCATGCTATTTGATTGTGGTTTTGTTTTGTAGTTTCCAATGTTATTCAAAGTATTCTTGGACTTAAAAGAGGAAGAGTGTTGCCTATTAGATTCACCATTAAAAAATGTTATTTGGTTTGGTTGTGGGTTTTTTGTTGTTGTTTGGAATACTATTCTTAATTATTTAATTTGGTCCAGGCAGTTTTCAATTTGTTGTTAACAGGGATTAAATATAGTCCAGGCAGTTTTCAATTTGTTGTTAACAGGGATTAAATCTAGTTCAGGCAGTTATCAATTTGTTGTTAACAGGGATTAAATCTAGTTCAGGCAGTTTTCAATTTGTTGTTAACAGGGATTAAATCCGGGACCCTCGATACAAGAGGTTGACGTTCTACCACTTCACCACTGTCACCCAAAGATCATTATTAAAAGACTAAAATGCGAGGTCTGTGACATAACTGAATCGGCAAATCCATGCACACCCTATTTTAAATGTTCTTGTTCAAATTTAAAAACATTAGCAGATGACCATGATTAAAAATAAAGATTGACTTTGAGGCTAAAGGATTGATTGCTCATAATGAGCAGTTCATCCTTTTGTCACAATTGTTTCTAAAGTCGTCTGCTGAAGATTCGATAAAGTGAAGTATTAATGTGATAATGGTTCAATATTTGCCTCCATGGATTTTAAGGATTTGCATCACTCTTGCATTAAGCTTGAGCAATCTTGCCCTCCCTCGAAAGGTACATATCAAATTTGTAATATTTGCCTTGATAAGATGTGATAAGATTGTGTGATATGTCCTCTTATATGTACCCAATTTGTTACATATAGTATCTGCAACACCCCCAACACTAATCCTGGTTAGTCCCATTAGAGGCATAGTCAATATCTCAGGTCCCATAAGTTTTATGACGTATCTACGAAAGTAAGAAATGAGAGAATAAAACGAAAATATAAGCAGAACGCATTGAGGAATCAGATTTGCTTTAAATTGATGTAGACCACTTAGTTTTAATCATATTGTCAAATTAACCAACTTTCCCCATATGAGAATTTGTGACTGGGCCAAATTATAAGTAATAGAAGGAATCAAAATGAAAATTAATTTTCAATATACTGATGTTATACAGAAACCATTTTGTTAGGAGCAAGATATCCTTTTGTTACAATGTTTATTTAAGCAGCAGAACGTCAATATGATGTAAGACTTTAATATGTCATGTTATAGGACAGAACTCAAAAATCACATGACCCCTCTCCGCGTTGGTCATTCTTTGAACATAGTGTATCTTTTTGATTCAGAAACTATAAAACATTTCACATTTCAGGCCATTCTGTACGAACAGTGTGGTCAACTGACCCGGAAATCATAAAACTTTTCTCATTGGTGGCGGTTCTGTGTACACAATCCATTCAAACCCTATTTCATTTGTTCTTGTTCAAATTGAAAGCAATAGCATAGAGCCTATCTGACTCAGAAATTAAAGAGTATTACAGATTGGATGCCGTTCTAACACATTGTATATTATTGACTCAGAAATTATAAATCATTAGTTTAAACATATTTTATTGTAAAATGTTTTTACAATAGGATTGGGACGGAAGCTATAAGCTTATTGAGTCCCTCTCCTTAATAACATTACAACATGACAGCAATACAATACAAAAAATACGTAACATATGATTGTAAATTCACCGATAGAGAGAAGGGGACAAGTAGAGAAAAAGTTATATAGAGTTATAGATAGAATAGCGAGAAAGAGACAGAGTGGATGGAGCTATAGATGAATGGACCAGAAATGATAAACCATCAATCAAACCGTTTGCTTCCTTTGATATAATTGTGAACATGAGTAAATACCTCTATATTTTCTTCAAGAGTAAGGAAATCATTTCCAAGGAGGAGTGTATTTAGATCCAGTATAACATTGAAACTCGCCAAAGAATGGAACAATTCGTTTCTTAAAGACTGATAAAACGGACATTCGAAGAAATAGTGCATAGTTGTCTCCACTGCACCACAATCACATTGAGGTGAATCAACAATATTTTGAATAAATAAATGATGCTTAAGACAGCTACAATCTCTTCTACGTCGTGTATGTAGTATTTGAAGCCGTCTATGCCCAATAAAAAACAGTTTATTAGGCTTTGGCTTATCAATATCTAGGAATGCCTTAAAATTACGAAGCGAATCGGACTTTCTTGTATCTATGGGTAGTGTGTTCCACTCATCTACCGTAGAAGGGAGAAATGATTTTTTGTACAGATTAGTCTTGCATGATAAAGACCAAATCTTTTGCGAATTGCGTAGATTATATCTATTCATGGTATTATTGGTTGGGGGAAGGAGATCTATCAAGTATTGAGGCGCAAGGTTATTATACATCTTATAAAAAAGAATTAATTTATGTTTCCGTCTACGCTCACTTAATGTTTCCCAACCACACTCTTTTTTCAAATCACACAACGACACTAATTTACTACATCCTGTTGCTATTCTAGCTGCTTCATTTTGAATTTTCTCTAAGTCGTTTTTCTGTTGTTGATTTATGTTATCCCATACTGTATCACCATATTCTAAAATTGGTCGTATGAATGAAAAATATATTTGTTGAAGTGCTTTCCTATCAAGAATGGTCTTAAAACGTCGCATAATGTTAATTCTTTTCCAAGCTTTTTCAAAAGACTTATTTATATGCAGACTCCATGTACCATCCTTATTAAATAAGAAACCCAAATGCTTATGATAATCTACATTAGGAATGATAACATTCGACATAATAAGATCTGGATGGGTTGGGAGTGTAGATTTACGGGACACAATAAGCGATTCAGATTTTGAAGGGTTAAAACTTACATGCCAAGTTTTAGCCCAGGTGCTAATCTTATTTATATCATTTTGCAATATTACACCTGCCTCGTCAGGTTTTTCAATAATTAAAGATAAACTAGTATCATCAGCGAAAAGGTTAATACCGCAATCGATGTCGTCAACAATATCATTAATAAATACAAGAAAAAGAAGAGGTCCAAGAATCGACCCTTGAGGGACACCAGCATTTCCCGGAAGAACTACCTTTTGGCACCTATCAGAAAGGTAATTTGAAAACCATGCATGAAGTCTACCTTCTATTCCAGTATGCTCAAGTTTAAATAATAGACCATCATGCCAAACCTTGTCAAATGCTTTGCTTATATCAAAAAATATAAATCGTATTTCAAATCCATTATCCAAGGCATTGCAAAGTTTATTGTAAAGAAAGGTTACTTGATTCACAGTCGAATCTCCAGGCCTGAAACCAGACTGGAAAGGGGTAAAAAACTGCACGTCATTTAGATAGTTAGAAACATATTTAAATACATTTTTTTCAAAAACCTTTTCCATGCTATTCAAGAGGGAAACTGGTCTATAGTTATTTGGAAGAGAAGGGTCACCACTCTTAAAAATTGGACAAACATTGGACCTTTTCCATGATGTCGGTAAAATACATGTGTCAAGTGAAAAATTAAACAGATCACAAAGAGGAGAAGCTAGCTGATTTGCACATTCACGTAAAATAATATTATTGATACCGTCTGGTCCTGATGCCTTGCCGGTATTTAGACACGTAAGAACGTCGTAAACATCAGAGGTAGAAATGCTAAGAGAACCTAAGGAATGCTTACTTTTCTCTTTGTAATGCCCTGGTAAAGAGTGCCCAGTATCATCTATTCTAGATTGGTTTGCAAAAAAATCATTAAGTAAACTAGCTTTGGCATTAACATCAGTAATTAAATTATTTGTTAAAACATCATGTAAAGGCGGTATTGATTGAGATGAAGATTGTTTTATTAATGCTTTAAGAGTTTTCCACCAATCTCGAGAAGAGTGATTGCCAGTGCTTAATTTCTCAGATAGTGATTCAAAAAAGTTTTGCTTGCTTTGTCTTATCAAATTCACCACTTCCTTTCTAACAGTTTAAATTTCACCCATCTATTTGCATCATTAGAATGTTTGGCCTTTCTATATAAACGTTTTCGGGTTCTAATTTTACGCTTGATAAGAGACGAAATCCAAACTGGTTCTTGAGACCTTACTCTGATGGTTTTATGCGGTATAGTACTATCTACTCCATGTTTGATAACATCTGTAATTCTTTGCACATATGTGTCTATATCATCAGATTTTAACTGATCCCATTGTATGCCATCAAAGAAATTTCTTAAAATAGCATAATCTCCAATCTCATATTTCCAAATGGTACGTTTAAAAGAATTAGTTTTTGGTTTGATATAATTAAAAACACCGAAGACAGGGCAGTGATAACGTACAATACTATCTAGGCAGGGCTCCCTCAAACCAGAACATAACGCTGATTGAGGGTTAGATACAAACAATAAATCAATGATCGAAGCCCAGTTCTCTGTAAAATGTGTCGGCTCGTCAATAAGTTGAGTCAATCCATATTGGTGGCAAATCGAATTGATTTTTCTATATGATACATCACTACGTAGATTAAGATTAAAATCTCCAGTAATTATCACATCAGAAGTGTTATTATCTAATGCTAACCCAATGGAATCCTTTATTAAAGATGTGATATAGGCATTCGAGTTAGGCGGACGGTAAAAAACACCGTATAGAATATTTTTCTTATTGCATAGCTTGATTTGGACCCAAATACACTCCAGACCGTTAATTTCCAAATCGTACCTTCTGACATAAGAAAGTGTGTCTTTTATATAAACAAGGACACCTCCGTGACTATCTGTGCTTCGATCCTTCCTTTCAGGAGGAGAAAAAGATTCAAACAATAAATCATTTGAAGGACACGTATCGTTTAACCATGTCTCGGTAAAGGATAAAATATCAAACCTAGATAACTCTGAATACAGTATGTCTAACTTATTCCTTATACTTTGGATGTAGCTAAGTTGTAGCCAAGATGTGAGGATTTGCACATGCAAATACCATCTTCATAATGAAAATATTATCATCATACACATATAACACTTTCAAGCCTTTGTGACAGTTCTAATGCATGATATACCATAATCAAAAACACATGTGATATTGGCATTCATTCAGGTGTGATAATTCTTTCAAAATCTTATAAAAACAAACAAAAATCAGGCATGTCAATCCGTGCCGACATAAAGAAACATCATATACACCCTATAATGAGTATGTGTAAATTCACTGATCTTTTCAAAAATTAACTTGACTTATTTTATTCTGACTCTGAAACGCCTGTTTAATAAGTCAGACTAGCTACAGTCTGAATTTTCAAAAATAAACCAAAAATAAAAACAAAAAAAAAAAAAAAAAATATTTCCAATATAGTCAATCAAATTTGCATTTATCTCAAATCATAAATCTTGTGTTCACAAAGTCCCACGAATGGAACATCTCTAGCGAAACGAAACCTAGAGAAGCCACTAAGGAGATGTTCAAGCGATTTATGGATAACTCAATAATCCAACCCCCTTCCGATTTTAAATATAACACAGATAAATCATTGGCATCCAAGCGGTTCAATGTGCACAGCGTGTCTTTCTGACCCAGAAATTACCACACATTGGGCATTGTCTCGTGAGGCAATTCTGTGCAACTGACGCAGACATTTAAATAAGCGGATTGAAGGCGATTTGGGCACACATTGTGTCAAACTGACCTAACCTGGCAATTATGAAACTCTGTACTTGAGTGATGATTTGTGCACACAATATGTCTAAATAGTCCAGAAGTGATAAAACCTTGCAAATTCGAAGCCATTCCATGGCAAAGTAAATCGGAAATTGTGTATATAGTATCAGACTAAATATTGAGAAGAACAGGCGTTGCAAAAGTGTTACTGATATGATGACGAAGGTGGTGTTAAACACAGACCAATTGACAAAGAGAACAACCTTCAAACAGATTATATTTGGCACTTGATGTTTCCTGTAAGCGCCCATATCATAGTATAACATCTTTCATTTCTCACTGTGGTCTGAATACAATCATCTCAAGAGAACGCGTTGGCATATCGGTAAGCGTCAGGACCTTTGGCGGACATTAAGGGATCGATCTCCGAGAGCGGCCATTTTTTTTACTGTGGTGTGCACTTGAGTAAGACGGAATTTCCCAATCATGTAGTGATAGATTACCCAGTAAGCCGAATATGACCGATTAATCATTAAAAACGGGGTGAGACGCCAATAATAAACACATTTTTACGGATAAATCTATTTTCCTTAAATGTCCTTGTGCGAAGTTCTCAGTCTTTGAGGTCACACACAAACTAAAGAAAATTGAAATCCAGGTACGAAAAAAGGTTGCAATGGTTCAAATTAAGGGAACCCCATGACAGAACTATGGAGCAAATTGTTGGAAACGGCCTAACATCGCAAACAAATTGACACAGTTACGTGTGGTATGCTGCTGAAACAGGGAAAGGGTTTTCTGGATGGGTAGAGGTACAGTTACGAACAGCGATAGGTTATCACTCTCTGTACCTTGATCATTCGTACACGTGATAGCCAAGTACCTGTCACTAACTATTTCAAACAGCACTGCTACACCGGAAGCTAACGTCATTTCCGGGTCCGTGTAGGGCAACACTATCTTATGTTTTATTTGTAGATTTTTTTGATCAATTACGAATGTTCTTTTGCTTTCATTGGGCACAAGCCACTTTATCCTTTGAGACCTGAAAAAGGTTGACCAACTAAACGGGTCATTTGATGGTTCTACCCGGCTTGACCAGCTCTTGTGGCTAGTTATACTCTGTGTCTCTATCTTTTAGAAATACCAAACTGTTCTCCATTGAACCCAACTCACGGAAGGAGTCTCCATTTGGCAATGAACGACATCCAGAACCGTAGCACCTGTCGTTTAAGAGTAAAGGTTGGAGCCAAAATACATGAGCAGCATCTCATCAGCTTAGCAAGAGAGAGCAAAGCGGAAGGAGAAGGAAACGTTAAATGAACCCTCATCTGGACTATCCTGTCCGATTAAAAAAAAAAAATTTCCACACAAGGATTGGATTCATCAGTCATATACGCACCCGCAACACTAACACATAAAAGAAAGAAAAAATAGTAAAAAGAGTTGAATCCATTAACGTCTTCGACATTGAAGACACATTTACCATCCGGTAGAAAATGAACCGGCCATCCATCGCAAAGTGAGTCAACTACTATTGAGGTGGTAAAAAAGCTTCATAAAAAAGAAGAAAAATACGCCACAACTTACCGAGATCGTTGAATGAGCCGGTCCAGACGGGGTAACGCAATACTTGAAGCACTTTGTTTCCGGGTCCTCCCAGGAGCCATCGTCATTGCAGGCGATGCTGTCCTTGGCCGACGACAGGTAGTAACCCTGGTTACACGTGTACGTGGCGCGTTGGTTGGTGTTGTAAATCGTTCCGACTATTGGTTCCCCGTGCTCCACGATTGGTATGTGCCCTTGGACGCAGTATTTGTAGCAATGGAACGGGATCCAAGTCCCATCTGCCTTGCATGTCATGGACTGAAACATTTTTAAATTTTCGTTCGTTTGTATTTCGAATTATATTCTGGGTCACAAGTATAAAAGTTCAAAAAACGATGAACTGTGTTTCATGGACTGAAACATTTTCAAATTTTCGTTTGTTTGTGTTTCGATTAATTCATCGTGACACAAGTATAAAAGTTCAAAATACGATGAACTGTACGCCATAATTTGCATGACTCATATGAGCATAATAAAAGAACTCCATATATTTTTTGTCAGTAATTTATTTGTTCTCATATCGTTCCATGTG
This sequence comes from Cerastoderma edule, assembly GCA_947846245.1. Lineage (NCBI taxonomy): Eukaryota > Metazoa > Mollusca > Bivalvia > Cardiida > Cardiidae > Cerastoderma > Cerastoderma edule. Next base: position 7,824,971 of record OX401422.1, read on the forward strand.
CCTTTAAAAGCTCCTCAAGCTTAATAGAGACGTGGTCATTCCTCTTGCTGGCATAGGGGCTACTTATCTTAAAATTCCGAAGCTATCGCTGCCATGATCTGAACTCGAAAGCAGAGGGATGAATTGTACTCTTCATTAAAATACCGTCACCAATATGCCATTCTGGCCGCTTATGTTTTGAAAAAGCAAGATCAGATTAAAAGCTTTAAGATCGGATAAATTGAATCTAAATTTGTTTATTTGAATCCAATTGGGTAAGGAGTTCTAACAACTTAAGACCATTTACCCTTGATCCTGCGACCTTTATGCACATTCAGAAGTCACACCAAATGCGGATTTAATGAAGTCTTCATAAATATCAAGTACTTGCACCGAATGCAAGTTCAATGGAAATGACCCTAGACCATCTACCAAATGACTACCGGCTAACCCCTAGGTTAATTGCTAGTAATGGTATAAGCATCGGTATTCCGTAAGTTATCTGGAAAATCCCTCTCATCAATATTCTTTTTCTATTTCTTCAGAGTATAAACCCAAGCGAGAGGTCTCTTTGGTGAAACAATTGAAGTACAAACCTTGAAAGAACACATCACATCGCCGCGAATTATGGCAGAGGCGATTTGAACTTTCATTGGAGGCAGTCTACCGCCTGAATAACGTCATACCCATGTTCTTTTACCTGGATTGACTAGCCCTTATGTAAGTTATATCATTGTTTGATCCTCTGCCATATTTATAGAGACGGGATCGTAACCCAACTGAAATACTATTGATACAATGTAAAACCGTACCAAACCCCCGAACCTCCGCGGGAAAGAGCTATATGAATAAGACTGGTGTTTTCTAATATAAAATGAATGATTGACGTATCATTTGCCCAACCACTTACCCTTTCGTAAATGATAATAGATCTGGAGAAACAGTCAAAAACTGTTTAGTATAATCATATATGAAAACGCCAACGCTCTATGGATATCAAACAGGGCTTCTCGTGGCAAGCTTGTTACTGGAGCGCTGATCAAATGAAAACGTGTAAGGAAATGGCACAAAACCAATTTTTGGTCGAAACAGGTCAGGTTTCGAGAAAATTTATAATCACAAAAATTTCAAGCCGCAATGAACAATCAAACAGGAACATATCAACATACCGTTTGGGTGTAGCTGTAAAAACCAGGGTTGCATGTAAAGTAGACTGTCTCGTTTATAGAAAATCGCATCCCCGTCCAACCTTGGACGGTGGCGCCAATCCGCTGAATTTTCGGCGAACAGTCTTTGTAGCAAGTGAAGTTGGTAGCAGACCAGTTCCCATCCGCTTGGCAGTGTATCCTGGAATCTCCGAACATGGTGTACCCCGCGAAGCAAGCGTACGCGTTGCTCATGTTTATCTTGGTGGTATCTGAAGAGCGAACCATAGCGTTTGGAACCGATGGCAATTTGTTATTGTCGCAGTACAACATTCTACAGGCGAATCCCTCCGTGGTTTTGTTTGTATTTAATGATGGAGATGATGATGATGATGGTGACAATGTGACACACGTACTCTGGTTGCCACAAGGCCTCGAACTGCATGGGTCAGACGTCTCCATGATACCGGTTCTATTCAACTCCTGGATGGCTTGTATGTCTTTCAATGCCAAATGGTAGCAATTCCCGCTTCCCGTTGGAACAACATCTGAACGGCGTAGGATGCAGAGCGACGAAAAGCGGTTGTAGTTGATGGATTGACAGTTCGATTGACGGATACACGCGTTGACGCACTCGCTGAAGGTTGCAGGTATGAGATACCAGATGCCACCGGAGTGAATGCAGCCAGAAAGCTGGAATAGATCCGGCTCTGTTTCTTGCCCATGGTTCAGACTCCAGCAAAGGAGTGTACACATGAACAGCAATACCGGTTTAGTGTGTTTCAATGGTGCCTCCATTGTAGTTACACCTATGTTGTGTCCGTTCACAAAGCTATCACTCGGTTGTGAGGTCAGAGTCTTTACTTATTGTACTTAGTGTCCTTCTCTAATTCTTAAAATAAACATTATGCATGTTTTGCTTCTATTCTAATGTATGATTAAATTGTTTATCCTTAGTTCTCATTAAAGAAAATTGATGAATCAACTTATCTGCGAAATTCATGAAATTAAGAACAGTTAAGCGCGACACAAGTTAACATTTCAAAGTCCCTAGCCTGTATGAACACGGTAGACTCAGCTTTATTTCACTTAAACGATATGTCATGCAATTTCGAACTGAGACCATTAAAGATGGAAATTCATTTGTACAGTTTATGAATCCAACACACACCCATGTCAATGCTCTCACAACAATGGTCTGAAAAAGAATACATTATTCAAAACTGATCCTTTTATTATATGGAACCCATTGTTCGTAATATATGATGTACACCACAGTAAAAATATCCCCGACCCGCATATCACTTAAATTGGGTATTCGCATTGTCGAAATTATGTCTACGAGTTTCACATGTACGTAACTTTTGCCGTCTTCCATACGATATTTCCTCGATCAATTAATATATTTGCCCCACACTTTGACAATACAATCATGAATCGGTCTGCTAAAACTGTGCGTGCTCATCCGTTTGCGTTAAATGAATTTACCTGTTTTCCAATCGGCGAACCGTTAATTTGTCCTCCCCCTCCACACCATTTGCCGTTTGTGACTTTTTGACGTGGCCGAATTAAATGCTACAATATACAATTCAGTTTTAAATATGACGAAACTGAGTGTTCCCTGCAAAATTGGACAGAAAGTGTTGTGACAAAAGTATACTTTTTTGAAAGTGGGTTTTGAAGTCATCTGCAGACAAACGACGGTGGAAGGTATGGTGGAGAAAAAGGTTTAGCAACGTCAATGCTTCGAATCAATTATTTACATATCTAATGCTTAAAACATTGTCAGTGTTTGCTATTTATTCTTCTTCGCTTTCAATTTCTAATGGGATATTTTACCCAATTTTCACTTCCTTTTTTAAAATGTAAATAGCGTTCCTAAGGAATGCACTTTTCCTATTTTAGGTATTTGGTGGCTATTGAAGAATATAATGGTTAGATTAATACAATATTCTAGATAAGACTTGCGTATACATATATTTGTCATGTTATCACAAAGAAAAATAGAAATATCTGACAAATCCTATACTAAGTTTTCGTTATCATTGTCTCGTCAAGACGATTCGAACGCCTACCAGCGATGTATGCTTAAAAGAAGCAATTTGTCTGTTAGAGTCTTAGACATCTTTTGTCTTGTATCAAGATTTTGGTCTTTCGGTCATCGGTTTAAGTCAATGAGAATCGAGAATATGCTTTCGACGACGCATGTGTGTGTCACAAAGGCCATTATTTTCTCACCAATTTAAACCGATAAACATACTTTCATTCGAGATCAGGTCAATACGCCACGTGACATATTATCCTGTCAAAATGACATGGCCGAATGGCGAAACAACTTTTGAACTGGAAAGATATTTCAGATAAATCATTAATCAACTACGGTCCATTTGTATATCAAAAGAGAACACGTTGATCGAAACATATATCATAATAATCAGTTTACATTATCTATCAATAATTCACTTAATTTCTGTGTCTATACAAATGAGAATACGTCTATGGATACATATATCATAACGGCCAGTGTTCATTATCTATCAATAATTTACTAAAGCTTTTTCGTCCATACAAGTGGGACCTAATTATCAATTAGTTGACCCATTCTGATAATTAGCCCTTTCTGATGGCCTAGATAAAAAAAGACAAAGCGCCCGACCAAGAATCTCTGTTTTTAATCACATAAAACTGGGCAAATCCTTGTCACTTTATTATTTTAATTTGCATCGTGGATTTTACTTTTTTTTTGGGGGATAATAAAAAACGTGTCGAAAATCAGCATTTTCGCTACAAGGGAAATTGAATGTTTAAAACAATTTTGACTATGAACTGTAAAGTTTCTTTGATAACCCAGCTCAGTATGAGGAAGAAGAGGTAGGTATATTTTCCGGTGAACCGAAGGCGAATTAGACAACAATCTGATGCCAAGCCTGATAACGTTTCCTATTAACAGACCCAATAATTTTTTCTAATTATCATGTAACCTTTATGGATTCCAATAAACAAACACTCAAACGGACACTAATGTAAAACTCGGACAAAGGAACAAAACGCAAAACCAACATAAACCGCAGTTTTCAAGAAGAGACAATCTGAAAACATCGGGTTTATCCAATGAAAACACCTCTGAAATAATAGGGATGACGCCATATTGTTTTCCACGGAATGACGTCACTTCACTCTCGTTTTCTTAAAATAGATCTTAGATATAAAATCTAAAAAGTCGTTTAATTTGATTAAGGTAACAACTATTTATGTCACAACTTATTATTTCGTGATTTCGTATAAGCTACCGATAAAAAAAATGATTTGAAAGGATGTCCAACACTTCCATACACATTGAACTACTTAACGTGCACGCTTAGAAAAGGTGTTAATTGCCGGGGCCGATTTACCCAAAAAAGTACCCGAGGTGTATTTCACAGCTCACGGAAATACCCGAGTAGTTCCGATTGAAGTAGAGAATGATGTAAACATGACGTCATATGTTATGACGTAATTATGATCTAATGTTTCGTCACCTGACTAGATGTAATATTTATAAGTACCGTTTATCACAAATGCCGCACGGCACCTGGTTATTGATCCCCGAAAAGTATCGGTTGCAGAAATAAAAAATAAAACCGATTTATGTAAATTGGGCATCTTCAGCTATAATATGGAAGACATAGAATAAATGGTTGGTTACGTGAATCGAGAATGTTATCTAGGAGGGCTTAGGAATATTATCCGGTCAGCCGAAGGCGAATCGGATAATAGTCCGAAGCCAAGCCGGGTGAAACCTTTCCTATTCACGACAACAATCACAAAAAAATCAAAACAAAATGGAAGATCAATACTGACATGTGCACGCGTGGAGCGTACACTTGATATAGTGCCGGATATCAAAAGTGTACGACTACAACCTACAGGGAGGCAGTGCGATGCGTTGTACGGATGATTACAACTGTGACAACGTATACTGTAGCATATAAAGACTCTGAAAGAACCAAATATAATGTTTGAGTAAGATGTAACAAATAAATGAACATTTTATACATTTTTTCTGATTAAGCGTTTTCAATTTAGATACATCGACTGTGAAGCAAGCATTTACAACTTTGATCAATCAATCTCGATTCTGCTCTCAGTGAACATTCATGACCAATACTCGTGTCGAATGTGGATTAATGAGAGGTCACAAAGTGGACCCTTTTACTCACGGAATCCGTATTTAGGACCTTCGCTAAGCTGACGGTCTACCTGTAAACCACAATCCTCCATGTACATGTACATCTAATTCAAGCTTTATAGTTAACTTTTCAAGAGTATTATGCATTTCATGTGATGATTTCTGGCTCCTTTCATTTTAATCCACTGACCATATGGTATCAATGACCTGGTATCAATGTACTACCTTGACGAATTTAGCGTTTGTGGACGACTTCAAGTGTCCGTCCCCATTTCGTTTTATGGTATCAATGTTCTACCTTGACGAATTTAGCGTTTGTGGACGACTTCAAGTGTCTGTCCCCAATTGGTTTTATGGTATCAATGTTCTACCTTGACGAATTTAGCGTTTGTGGACGACTTCAAGTGTCCGTCTCCAATTGGTTTTATTGTACAAATGCGCAAACTAAAATCTCAACGTTGGTTCCTATCCTGGAAATAGAAAATTTTGAGTTTTACGTGAAGTTTTGTGAATGCTCTGGTTTTGGAGTGTCACATTTCTCCATTGACAAATAAATTACAGTGCACGTGTATTTGTGGACAACTTGCGTAAGTCATAATTGATAAACATGGATAGTATCTTCAAAGAAAGTACAATATTGCAATGTGACACGTCATTGGAAGCATCTCGGAGAAACGTTACTTTGTAATATTGCTTAGCAAAATATTGATAAAAGAGGAATTGTTGTTTTAGACTTACGGAAATCTTAAGCGTAAACTGTTTGGTAAAACGGTACCCAGAGCCTTAAATCACGAGTAAATTTTGATTTTCGCGTGAAAATTTGTGAATGATCTGGCTATGTAGAATCACATTTCTCCATTGACGAATAGAGTGCTCGCATTTGTGGGCAACTCCAGGGGTTCCCCTTTAGCCGAAAGGTAAGAGTACAGAGCCTTGATTTTCGCGGGAAGTTTTGTGAATGCTCTGGCTATGTTGTATCAAATGTCACCCTTGACGAATAAAGTGTTTGCGGACAACTTCAAGGGTTCGGTTCCCCTTTGGCCTAAAGGAAATAATAGAACAGAGTCTTAAATCACAGTCTCATCTCCACGTTGGTTCAAATCCCGGAAACAATAGATTCATATTTCTTTCACATGAGGCTTTTTCACCTGGCTGAGTATAATGTTATACTGTCCATAAACTCAATGAGCTGGCTCCAGGATTTATTTAATTCATACAAAACGGTTCAACTAATTGGAATCTTAAAACAATTAAAAGTAAGTGTAGAATGAAGTATGGAGTTTTATTGCATTTGATATGAATATTTCGCACAGACCGGTGACATCATCGCAGTGTAACAGTTTCGCTCTGAAAAACCCTTTTCAACAAATGGACTTTTCTGGAGAAATCTTTCATTACTATTGTATTCATATCATCTCATTTAATAGCAGCATAACATGTTAAGAAATGCTTGCTTAAAGTTTGGTCTCAATAGTAACAACTAATTAAATGATAATGTAATTATCACATAGAAAGTTTTTAGGCTGATACTGCTTCTAATTTTCAACAGACGTATAATCAGATATCTGGTTATAGAAAACGATATAATAAGAATAAGGCAAACACTTTGCTGGAAAGGATTAATTGCTCAAAACGATAGCATGTGCGTAATTTAAGCGTGTTATATATTCCTGCCAACACATATGTGGAATCGATGGGTTATGGTTGAATTGTATCTTTTAAATCATTTCAGACGAAAGTTTATACTTTAACAAATGTATGTATTAAGCGACCGCTCATGCATGTATGATGGCCAAAATGTGGCTGTCGAAAAAACATGCTTATACGGAATAAAAGTCGTGTTGCCAATGTTCACTGCTTTATTTTATGCAGGGGTTTTATACACGATGAAGCTCTTACACTACGAAATATCCATTTTGACAAACATGTACAGTCCAACTTGTGAAACCATCCTTTAAAGCAGCTAAACTGCCTTAAACAGTCACAACATTAAGTCCCCTTGTTGGATTTATAGTGAACATCAATTTGTGTTAATCAGCCAACCTGTCTTAACCAGCCAATATTTCTCAGTTCCAAAGGCTGGCTTCTTAACAAAGGTTTGACTGTATATCATTAAAGCGTAAAATATAGTCGCTTCGAAGAACACATTTTTTGTCCAATTGCATACGTCGCCTTTCCTCTTCAATGCCATAATTATGTGTCGTGCCGGGGCGTCCATGGCCTAGTGGTCAGAGTACAGAACTTGAAATCACATGGCCCCTCTCCGCGTGGGGTCAAATCCTGAGAAGGATATGGATTTTCATGAGAGGCAGTCTCCTGACTGACTTACGGAATGCCGATGGTTCTACCCGCCTTGACCAGCCCTTATGGGCAGTTGAGTATGGGGTCTTCCTCCATCATTAATAGTCGGGCATCGCTACATAACTGAAATAATGTTGATGTGATGTAAAACCCATATAAAAAATGTTTCGTGCCATTGGAAATAGCAGACATCCTGGATCATGCGTGTATGTCTTATTAGCAAAAAGGGTTCACAAAGCATAATTAGCATAAGGATGTTAATTTACATACGTTTACTATAAGGTTCTCTGACAACTGATGCACGATTTTCTACACTCGTGTAGGGGAGATTGGGGAAGGATGTCTCGTTTGTTAGCAGGTATCTATTTTGTTTTTATAACATTTCCTGTGTACAGTGAATTTATTAAATTATGTTGAATGTATTTAGCTCTCGAGTTACGGCCGAACAAAAACGGCTGAATATTTCGTTTTGAAGCCAACTCAGTTTATATTCTATTTCACTTTTTATGAGATCAATATGACCCGTTTTATTTGTTTTCTCCCACTGAACATTTGCATATATGTTGGAACACAAGATGTTTTGAAAGAGCAACATGTTAACTTGCGGATAAGAAGCAAAGTTATCCAAATGGATGTAATGCCCACGGTATTTATTTAACCTTGTTTAAGCGACCAATCTATAGCAGTGTAGCGTACTGGCAACCACTCTATAGCACTACCAGCAATATTATCTGGTCTCATGTCACCATTACACAAGATGCAATTCATTCAGAACGGTTCTGTTGGAACCTCAGCACACACGTTAATTGGAAATATCGTTAAATAAATGGAAATAATTTGTGGCACTAATTATTTATTTGTTGAACAGTTATTATTGAGAGGTCATTGATCGATGATGATGTCAGATAAGAACAGAATCGTCTCTTATAAGGGCTTTGATTGTTCTATTGCCGTTCCCAGATGCTCTGATATCATGTAAGAAAAGCATCATCTCTTTTAAGAGCTTTAATTGTTCTATTGCCGTTCCCAGATGCTCTGATATTATTTAAGAAAAGCATTATCTATTTTAAGAGCTTTAATTGTTCTATCCCCGTTCCCAGATGCTCTGATATCATACCAGATTAGCATAATCTCGTTTTAGAGCTTTAACTGTTCTTTTGTTGTTTATCGATGATCTTCGTCAGAGGAATCCGTCATAGCTTTGTTTAAAATAAGAACCGACATTATTAATTACCAAATGAATTATTGATCAATGACGAAGTTGAGAAGATACTTATATTGTTTCTTATAGCGTAATAAACAAACAAATCAATAATATTAGATACCTTTAGTCGGAACTTCTTTTGTCTTTCTCAAACTTTTTAGAAATGTGTAAGCGGTTCATGATGAACAATAATTGCAAAACGATCTATTAACTTTGTAATGATAGGTTATAGCAATGCACCCCTTGTCTTAACCCTGTGATGAAAAGAATTGCTCATTTATGTTTCAGATACTTATAGTTTACTGTCAACACGATTTACTTTTTATACAAATATCTAAATCATTGTAACCTTTAGTGGTAATATTACAGTTCTACATAATTTAATTCCCCAAAGTGCTTATCTTGTTTTTCGCTCACGAACACCAAATCATCCGTTATAGGAGACGCACAAATCATAAAGCGCCGTTTCGAAGCCATTCGCCTCTTATTCCAAAAGTTTCGTTGTCATTGTCGATTTACCTGAGTTTATCACTGTCGTCATGTTAAAAAAAGATTATTGCTTTTATATCACCTTGAAACAAAGCCCGTCTGATATTAAACTAGGCTAGGTGATGTCGTTCGAATAATTAAAAGTGATCGTGCATCGAACGACTTGACGTTGAGAACAAAGAGCTAGGGAGTTGCATTTTTACTAGCGGCCTGTCTAACAAAAAGAGTAATTTTAAGTTTACGTTTTATAAAATGTTCGTAACCCTTAAATGTCAAAGGTTACTTTGTTTTTGTGAATGAAATAAAGATATGCGTTCCAAAGAAATGTTAAGACTTCATAGGTAGACTGTAGTTTACATTTAAATCAACGCATTTCTGAGGTACCCTTTTACTCATTTTATTCACGTTTTCGCGAAAAGCTGTCGTACGAACCTTTGTGAGACATTTCCAAATTTCACAATAGCTCTACAAAGTGGGAGTTCTTTAATTACACATTTCATATATTTTTTAAGTTTTAGGTATATACTATCAGTTTCTCCTTTTGTCACATACGTTTCACAAAACGTCCTTTGTGTACCTATGCATGCTATCGACTGTAGCTTTTAATGTAGACCGGTCATACGTTTCGAATTTAAGGTAAGAGTTATACCATGGTTGTAAAAGTGAAATCCTTCAAAGTAAACGAGTTTTGTTTTGTTTTCGAGTATACTTTCATTTTGAATATGTTGTACATAAACATTTGATTGCATTTTCGACGATTATTCACTCGGATTTCCCCGTGGAGGAAAACCCACAATTTCCTGTCTCTATAAATGTTTATTCCACGTTTATGGTACACGTGCTTCTTGTTGAACAATGCCCTTTTGCGAACAAAGAACAAGCAGTTTTGACACGTGACAACTGACAAGGTTGCCTTAAAGAGGTTCCTATAGCCTTCTCAAATAACTTTTGTCGATATTCAGTTAGAAGACAAACTGTCCGGAATTGCACCAGACTCCGAGAAAGGTTATCTAATCGTAAAACGGAAACAACCTCTCTGATTAGCTAAATATTGTAGATTATAGTCGTCTGATAAATCCAGCCCTTAAAGGACGTGTTGAGGGTAATATGTCATGAAAATGTCCACAATTTTGATAGACTGTATTGAAAAGGATACACACATTTTTTTACCAAAACAAAATACTATTTAGACCAAAGTACATAACATACAACAAAGGTGTTAATAAAAAAATAACATTTTAAATAAAAAAAAAACATTGAGAGAGAGAGGGAGAAAGAGAGAGAGAGAGTGAGCGAAAGAGGGGGGGGGAGAGAGAGATAGCCAGAACTTCTTGCTCAATCATTCATAAAACCAATCATACAAACTAATAAAATAACGATACAACCTATCAACCAATATACAAATAAAGAATAAGAATATAACAGCAGAACAATAATACATTCCAGCAATTAGTCGAATTTAGAAGCATGCCAGCAAGCCATTCGTCAAACAAGTCATTGAAAGCAATTGTTTAGCTTCGCGGTTTAACTTCAAAAGTTTGCCAAAGCACATAACCATACAGTTTAGACCAAAACGATAGAAATTGTTCCTGTATACCAAAAGCACTGTATGTTTTCAGTGCACTGCTTCTAATTAATGATCTCGACGAAAAATGCATAACGACATCATGCACGAAAGGTCTTCGACCCACATGAGCGTTCAGAACAGTCGCCTTGATAAATCCAGAATGTATGACCTCGTCTTTATGAAGTAATGTCTTCTCGAACCTTGTTTATTCAAAATAAAGCTTTTACGACGTATTGTCTTTTAGGACATCGTTTATTCGAAATGATAAATTTACAACTTCCTGTCTATTTTTAGCTCGTTAACTCGAGTAAAAAAAAATGCGATTCATTTTCTTCCACAGCTGAAGATTACTATTTATATCTTACACGTTTACGTGACTAAACTTTCATTTGAACCATGTTTGCCGAAACAAAAGATCTAAAATGTTCATGACATGCATTTTTTCCCCTTATGTTAACAATTCTTAATGTGTGGTATGTTGCTTTTAAAAGCATATCATAACTATCCATGAAATAATTGGTTCTAACGGTTTCCATGGCATGATCGTAATCTCACCTGTGAACACATCTATTGAAAATGGGGAAAAAGAAACAATTGACACGAACGGAAACATCTTTTTAAAAAGGCAATACAGTCGAACTTGTGTTAAGAGGCCAGCCTATGGGACAGAGTAAATTGGCTGTTTAAGACAGGTTGGCTGCTTAACACAAATTGATTTACACTATAGATCTAACAATGGGACTTTCTGTAGTGGCTGTTTAAGGCAGGTTGGTTGCTTAAAAGGGTGGCTGCTTCACACAAGTTAGACTGTATTCCGATAAAACTGCATATTGATTACTGTAAAATGCCATTCGCAGCCGCTCTAAAATAGAACCAAACGCAAAATGACAAATTGTGTTTGATAACGCTAATTGAATCCTAGTAGGAAACGATGACTTTGGTAATTAGAACCCACATACATCTCGGTTCAACCACACTAATCTTCTCTTTGATGTGATCGCTAATTTGATCAAATAGTTGATGAATCATTTATGATACAGCCAGTCGCCCCAGTAATAGCCCCTTTGTTGTATTCGATGATTCGATTAAGTCAACGGTTAATCATTTGCGTTCGAGTCTATAGTACATACATGTATTTATTATTGATGACAAAGGAATTTGAACACGTTAACTATTTTCATGGTAATTTTTGTAATGAATCTAAATCCACAGGAGTTAATATCAGATTTTGAATATGAACAGTGACTGTTCTCTGTGATTTGGGACAGAAAACTTTTTTAAAAGGGAGACGTTGCTCATTTTATTTTTCTCATGTCTTAAGGCCCATTAACGGAGACTACTGCTTTATCAAAGTAAATTATTTGTTAAACTTTTTGTCAGATTCAAATAGTTATTCAAAAACAAAAAGACATCAGCACAACTTCAGATTGCCTGATTCTTCCCCTCTGACCTGGTCACGCGATACACAATTTTTTTTAACCGACTAATCACTTTAAATATGTAAACAAAAAGATTGTTGGTAGATATTATTGAATTAAAGACAACTTTATCCCAAGCAAAACATATATTTAAGGCATTTATTAAGTAGAGTCTCACAGCATTTAAGATTAGTTTTCACGATTTTTATGAACATAGTAAAAGAACTCCAATATATTTTCATTAATTTCTTTGTACTCATCCTTTTATGCGCATTTAAGATGTAAGTGCCCCATAGGGAGTCACATAAAGCTAAACATTGAGGGATAAAAATGTGGTTTCTCTAACTGAAGCATTCTGTTTTCGCCTCACTGTGTTAGAAGGTACCCTTTTTCTCATTTGTCCGATGTGAAGTCATAACAGTACATAAAATGCCTAAAATCAACTGAAAACATGTAACATCTTCTTCAAACATATTTTCCATTTGACTCTCCACCACTGAAGTAACACTAAATAAAATACAAAGGAGTTCTGTTTATTATGATATGCTACATACGAAAGGTCAACCGACAGTTAGTCGGAACTGGAAGAAATGGTCCCAATCATTTTACCTGGCATGGCCTCGTCATGCATACATGTATGTTCGACTCTTGACGAAATTCTTATTTCAGAAATCCTTTAGGTTTGTTGACAGGAAACTCCAAAAACGACCATGGATGCTGGTTATGCAGATGTCGTTGAAAAGACAGACTCAATCTATTAAATTCTCTACTAGTTTGCAAAACAGAGACACGTATTAACATGGATTAGTTTTGTTATTTTCAACTTCATGGAACATGCTTTAAATATGCTGACAGATTCATAACTAATCTTGGTTGAAGATCTATATTTAGAAACGACCAACCACAGAAAATGCGCATTATTGCATCTAGATACCTGTTCGAGAGAAAGTGTGCGTATGACATTGCTGTTGAATCGATGCCTTTTGATGCGAATTTGGGAAGGGACTTGCGTGCGTTTGGAGCCTATAAATGGTCTAATTTGAAAATAAAACTCAGAAAAAATACATCTAATAACATACGACACAGACACTTTCAAGTTATGTTTTACAGAAACAATGCGACAAGACAGGTTGAGAAATTAATGATTTCATCAAGTTCCATTGGTTTGTAGGGTCTTCCTTTATAGATTTGTAATCATACATTATGGTGTTTAAACAGTTTTGTTTAATGTCTTTGCCATTGTTCTTGCTACCTGTCGTTTTGGCAAATTCTTAAATATATCAAGGCTTTAAGTAATTATGGATATTTTATAACATGGCTCTAAAGATGTGGCACAAATTGCTTGCTTCGGTTACCATATGGAAAGAATGTATACCAATCTGCATAATACCAAAAATGAAGCACACACCTACATTATTCCTTGTTGTGTGATACCGCATGATGGGTTGTCATTATTAAGAAATGTTGCAAGTAAATGTACACCACCCTGTCTTATGCCAAAAATGAAGCACATCCCTATATTATTCCTTGTTGTGTGATACCGCATGATGGGTTGTCATTACTAAGAAATGTTGCAAGTAAATGTACACCACCCTGTCTTATGCCAAAAATGAAGCACATCCCTATATTATTCCTTGTTGTGTGATACCGCATGATGGGTTGTCATTACTAAGAAATGTTGCAAGTAAATGTACACCACCCTGTCTTATGCCGAAAATGAAGCACACACCTACATTATTCCTTGTTGTGTGATACCGCATGATGGGTTGTCATTATTAAGAAATGTTGCAAGTAAATGTACACCACCCTGTCTTATGCCGAAAATGAAGCACATCCCTATATTATTCCTTGTTGTGTGATACCGCATGATGGGTTGTCATTACTAAGAAATGTTGCAAGTAAATGTACACCACCCTGTCTTATGCCGAAAATGAAGCACACACCTACATTATTCCTTGTTGTGTGATACCGCATGATGGGTTGTCATTATTAAGAAATGTTGCAAGTAAATGTACACCACCCTGTCTTATGCCAAAAATGAAGCACATCCCTATATTATTCCTTGTTGTGTGATACCGCGTGATGGGTTGTCATTATTAAGAAATGTTGCAAGTAAATGTACACCACCCTGTCTTATGCCAAAAATGAAACACATCCCTATATTATTCCTTGTTGTGTGATACCGCATGATGGGTTGTCATTACTAAGATATGTTGCAAGTAAATGTACACCACCCTGTCTTATGCCAAAAATGAAGCACATCCCTATATTATTCCTTGTTGTGTGATACCGCATGATGGGTTGTCATTACTAAGAAATGTTGCAAGTAAATGTACATCACCCTGTCTAATGCCGAAAATGAAGCACATCCCTATATTATTCCTTGTGGTGTGATACCGCATGATGGGTTGTCATTACTAAGAAATGTTGCAAGTAAATGTACATCACCCTGTCTAATGCCGAAAATGAAGCACATCCCTATATTATTCCTTGTTGTGTGATACCGCATGATGGGTTGTCATTACTAAGAAATGTTGCAAGTAAATGTACACCACCCTGTCTTATGCCAAAAATGAAGCACATCCCTATATTATTCCTTGTTGTGTGATACCGCATGATGGGTTGTCATTACTAAGAAATGTTGCAAGTAAATGTACACCACCCTGTCTTATGCCAAAAATGAAGCACATCCCTATATTATTACTTGTTGTGTGATACCGCATGATGGGTTGTCATTACTAAGAAATGTTGTTAGTAAATGTACACCACCCTGTCTTATGCCGAGAATGAAGCCTTGGTATTTGATACTGCGTGATGTGTTGGCATTACTTAAAAATGCTGTAAGTAAATGACACCACCCTGTCTAATACCGAAAATGAAGCACATCCCTATATTGTTACTTGGTATTTGATACCGCGTGATGGGTTGTCATTATTTAGAAATGTTGCAAGTAAATGTACACCATTCTGTCTTATGCCGAAAATGAAGCACATCCCTTAATCATTTCTTGGTATTTGATACCGCGTGATGTGGTTGGCATTACTTAAAAATGCTGTAAGTAAATGACACCACCCTGTCTAATACCGAAAATGAAGCACATCCCTATATTGTTACTTGGTATTTGATACCACGTGATGGGTTGTCATTATTTAGAAATGTTGCAAGTAAATGTACACCATTCTGTCTTATGCCGAAAATGAAGCACATCCCTATATTATTCCTTGTTGTGTGATACCGCATGATGGGTTGTCATTACTAAGAAATGTTGCAAGTAAATGTACACCACCCTGTCTTATGCCAAAAATGAAGCACATCCCTACATTATTCCTTGTTGTGTGATACCGCATGATGGGTTGTCATTACTAAGAAATGTTGCAAGTAAATGTACATCACCCTGTCTAATGCCGAAAATGAAGCACATCCCTATATTATTCCTTGTGGTGTGATACCGCATGATGGGTTGTCATTACTAAGAAATGTTGCAAGTAAATGTACATCACCCTGTCTAATGCCGAAAATGAAGCACATCCCTATATTATTCCTTGTTGTGTGATACCGCATGATGGGTTGTCATTACTAAGAAATGTTGCAAGTAAATGTACACCACCCTGTCTTATGCCAAAAATGAAGCACATCCCTATATTATTCCTTGTTGTGTGATACCGCATGATGGGTTGTCATTACTAAGAAATGTTGCAAGTAAATGTACACCACCCTGTCTTATGCCAAAAATGAAGCACATCCCTATATTATTCCTTGTTGTGTGATACCGCATGATGGGTTGTCATTACTAAGAAATGTTGCAAGTAAATGTACACCACCCTGTCTTATGCCAAAAATGAAGCACATCCCTATATTATTACTTGTTGTGTGATACCGCATGATGGGTTGTCATTACTAAGAAATGTTGCAAGTAAATGTACACCACCCTGTCTTATGCCGAGAATGAAGCCTTGGTATTTGATACTGCGTGATGTGTTGGCATTACTTAAAAATGCTGTAAGTAAATGACACCACCCTGTCTAATACCGAAAATGAAGCACATCCCTATATTGTTACTTGGTATTTGATACCGCGTGATGGGTTGTCATTATTTAGAAATGTTGCAAGTAAATGTACACCATTCTGTCTTATGCCGAAAATGAAGCACATCCCTTAATCATTTCTTGGTATTTGATACCGCGTGATGTGGTTGGCATTACTTAAAAATGCTGTAAGTAAATGACACCACCCTGTCTAATACCGAAAATGAAGCACATCCCTATATTGTTACTTGGTATTTGATACCACGTGATGGGTTGTCATTATTTAGAAATGTTGCAAGTAAATGTACACCATTCTGTCTTATGCCGAAAATGAAGCACATCCCTTAATCATTACTTGGTATTTGATATCGCGTGATGGGGTTGGCATTACTTAAACATGCTGCAAGTTAAAGGACACCACCCTGTCTTATACCGAAAATGAAGCACATTATTATGTTATTCCCTGCTATTTGATGTCGCATGATGGGTTCCCATAACCTAGAAATGTAGTAAACGCATGCATACCACCCTGTCTGATGCCGAAAATAAAGCACATGTGCTATTCAATACAACATGAATGGAGTTTAATTAATAATATGGTAAGTTAACTTGACTAACTTCATCGTTTTGCCGTTTCAAATATTATGCAAGTAAATTATTAAATGTAAAAGTGGCTTATGGATGAGTTAAATCTTATAAAATATTAGTAACTTTTAAGTTAACTTATGATTTCTTTTTTCCGTCTCAAACATACTTTAACTGTAAACATATCAAATAGTGTAATGAACCGAGAAAATGAATTGTAAATACTCAATCATGTCCTACCAGTGATTATATCCAAGAAGCCTTGTCATTTGTCTTGGTCTATTAGTAACACGTGGGAAAACATGATTTTTTATCCTTAAATTCGGAAAAGGCCAATGCCTGTTCATTTAAAAAAAAATAATAATGTAATGAAATATTTGAATTTATTTGGAAACCCAAAACTGGTATGACTTTGAACATTTTGAAAAACTGCGTGCTTTTGAAAAAAAATCCAATTGCCTTTGAAAGGCTCCTGTTATACAACGTGCAAAAGCCCCGGAAAATCAACTTCGATAAAAGCAGATGCACCAATGATGCCACCAGTGGATCAAATCGTACAAATGAACAGCCAATATCAAGACATTATGGAAGACTTAAATACATACGATGAGTATTAAACATTGTTTAACAATGATGAGTTGTGATGTTTACAAACAAACTACACGCATGCTCTCTATAACAATCTCCAATGCTCGTACACGTTACACAATGTATCATCTTGACTGCTGTGTGATTGCATTACTCATTATGTCATCAGGCATCAGGCAGAACGGTGAAATACATCTATCAGTCGTTCTATCACATCATTAAGAGAGCACATGTTTCATGTACGTCATGCATGTCTTGTATCACTCACGTTTTTGAAATAGAGAATGCCACTAAATACATCATGATTATTTAGTGCTTTCGTCAGTTTACAAATCGTGATGATATTATTTCAGACAAAAATAAAAGTAGCAAAAATGCTCTTCTTTGACATAAATGCTAATCGTGACAACTATCGAAGTCTGGATCGTTGTGCTTTTGAATAGGACAGTTCTTCTTTGCACTCGTAGAGCATGGGGCATCCGAACTGTCATAGAGGTTCAGATGAAATGGTACTGAAAACCACACGTCCAACAAATATCCTTTCAGGTATTATATTACCATAACTGGTAGTGACTCTTTTCTAAGCCATTTTGTTTGGTTTAAAAGACAGTGCATTGCATCAAGAGACCACGGTTATGTGACCTGTTATTGAGATACAGATGAAAATGTATTGACAACCATAAATCCAAAAACATTATCCTTTCAGGTATTCTAGTACCGCTACTGGTATTGACCGGGTCTTTGGCGTTACCACATAAGCGAACACCCAACATAACGGACCTGCTGGCCAGTCTTCAACAACTTCAACTGAAGACAGCTCAACTCTTACCTGCATACCGAAGGTAAGTACATGTATATGTCAAAATGGTATTATTTTATAACGTACTTTAAGTCCATACCTTGATAATGGTAAAGGTGTGCATTGTACAAAAGACCACTGTATTCTTGAACCATGTACAATTCATTAGTTGTTCTTATATGAATATGACCAAGGGGTGAATTGTATTGAATCAATGAACAATTTTCAATGTACCAGATGAAGTTCTTTAAATATGACCAGGGGTGCATTAATATTAAAGGCTCATTAAAGGAGATTAATGCTATATCAAACTACATTATTTGGTTAACTTTTGGACAGATTCAAATAGTTACTACCATCAGCACAATTAAAAAGTGAAAGTAAACCAGAAATAACCCAGATAAGCAAGTTTTGTAATTCAGATTTCCTGATTCTTCACCTCTGACCTTGACAGTTGATGCACACATTTTTGAACCAGCCAATCAGAATTCGTTATTTTGAATATGTAAACAAACAGGTTGTTGATAAAAATGATTGAATTGGAGGCAACTATATTTCAAGCACAAAATAACTTATTTTTAATGAGTCTATTAAATAGGGTCTCAATGCATTCCTAAACTAATTCTCATGACTTTTATGGACATCATAAAAGAACTCCATATATTTTTTCAGTAATTTATTTGTACTCCTCTCCTTTGATGTGCCTTTAATGAACAATGTATAGTATATCTGGGATTCATGTATACTGTGGTCAAAGAATACATTGCATCAAATGTCATTCTATCAATTAACAATTTATAGTGTTCCATAGGTCCGTGTATCAATGGGGCCAAAAGGTCCATTACACCGAAGGTCATTTTATTAACGTGATGGTTGGTGTCGTTAATCGGAAATAAATTAATGAATATTATCCGATGAACCGAAAGCGAATCAAATATTGATACAAAGCCAAGTCCAATAACAGTTCCTACTCAAAGACACCAACCATCTAATCTATTTATCCTCTTAACTTTATGGATTCAAATGATTAGATAAAATAAAATGAAATTAAAACACTAATGGAATGGAAAACAAAACGGACAGCAAATTTTAGCAATAGTCAACAAGAAAAGAATGATGTAACCACGATATCATAGGTCATGACGTTCTTATGACCTCATAATTCGTCACCCGACTTTATGTTATATGGCTAGTGACGTATATCACGAACAATATAAGGCACCTAGTTATCGGTCCAGAAATGGCAGCGGTGACAGGATGAAATGATGAAAATTCTCTTAATGCGATGAAGCGGTCAATGGCAATAAACAGTCACCAATGTACCAGACGTTGATATATTAATTTCTAAATGAGAAGTGTACTAAAGGTTAGTATTCTGATATAGTCACTTAATGTATTGTATCGGAGGCTTATAGATTTAAATGGTACAATTGTGCAATCTAGCAGATCTTAATTGATCATTAAAGTCTCATTATCTTCATACAAGATATCCATAAAGATAAAGTCATATTTATAATGTCCTATGTACATGTATCAAATCTATAGTTTAACAAATGGTGCATTCATCAAAAGTTCAAATGGTAACTTTGTCAAATGTTGGAATCGTCTTTCACAGTATATGGTATATGATAAAAAAAAATATATTCAATAATTGCTAAACATGTTCCTGGTCTGCAGTATGTGTTCCTGTCGAGATCTGAAAAAGGAAGTCGGCATATTTCCACAGGGCATGCTGTAGGTTGCTATGGGTTATGCTGTCCCTGTAGAATTTAGATGGTATCTGATCCTTCAGCATACAGTATTTGAGTTTATCATTTATACTTCCTTGTCTTGCATCACTTATAATTAATCACCGTGAAGCTTTACCGCCTTTGCGTGCTATAAATATAATCTTTAACCGTCTCTCTCTATTTACAGTGATCCTGCAGGGGCGGCTGCCTTGGCTGGAATGTCGACCAAAGAGCAGATTTTGGCCGCCATAAAAAGGAAACAGCAAGAGACCTCTGCAAGTATTGGAATGGGCACGATGGAACAAGGCAATACAGTTGCAAACCTATTAACACCAGCCGTTCCCTCGCCAACCAGTACTGTGGCTTATCAGGAGAAAGTAACTCAGGGTAATTTCTTATTTCATTTCCAATGTAATTGACCCCGAAGCTAAGTCTCTCAAAAGTCCTGCATAAAGCGAAAACCCAAGTATATTGGTATGTTATTGAGAATCCATAAATAGAATTCTTATCGTTTTATGAATTAATTATGACATGATTGATTTATCTCTCATTTCTTACAACAGTGTACTTTTACGAAATCAGTCATTACTTGAGAATAAAATGTGATTGAATATTAGGACAGTGACTGAGCGTAGTTCTATTCATGTTGGCACTTTAATGGTGCCGAAAATGACATGTTTCTTGTAAGAATAAAGTGCTTCAATGCATTATACGAGGGCTATCTCCGTAAAAGACTTGTCTGATATTTCTCAAGTATTCAGCATCAAATGCGTCAAAATGAGCCCTTGTGAGGTACAGTTTAACATTCTGTCCCAGGAGATCCCCACTTTTGTCCAAAGGGCATTGTTGTTAGAGTGCTTATCTTTGTTCATGTCCAACTATTTATACCGTTATGTTAACAAAAATCTGCAAGTTAGCTTCTCATCTTACATTTTGATTGCTGTTAGACCAAACCAGCTCTACAAATCTTCTTTGAGCAGTTGAGATTTAAGATTAGATTTTCTATCACTGAATATGAGTCGAACACCAAAACTTAACACAACCCATCACTTGATACATTCTAAAGGCCAATCAAAAGCACATACATTAACAGCTCCCGTAGACTCAACAACAACTGGACCGAGTCCGTGGTTTGGACAGTTCTATCTGGGCGGGCCAGATGCGCCAGAACCATCAGGCCCAATCGTCGACAATCCAAACGCAGATCCTGAAGGAACAGTTAATGTTGCACAAGAAGTAACCCCGCCCCCGTCTGATACACAAGTGATAAACATGCCATTCTCGGATTATCTGGAACCTAATCAGATGCTTCCTGAAGGTAAGTGAATGGATGCATACATGTGTATGTAATGGTTCTATGATATTCAGTTAATATTTATTTACTTAACATCGAGTGTGATAAGAGGCTTAGGTTTAATTGATTGAATCTCGATGATCGAATAATTGGTGCATGACCAGTACTCAGCCGACATGTGGGTTAGTTCCAGCAATTCCACCTCGCCTCTAAAGGGGTACGTACCTGGGACTTACGGTGCCAGAGGTCGACGCATTATCACTTATGATAATGTTTCGGATGTAAGACTGCCGAAGAAGTTTGCTTTGGAAGGTTGTTCGCACATATCTGTAAACCTCACGATGTATTACAAGTCTTGAATACTAGTACTATGAAACCACTGCACATCCAATCTGTCAAGGTTATGTCTTTGTTTATCTATCCTGCTGTAAAATAGTTCTTCTGGGGTGCAAAATCAGTGTTCGAGTGTTTGCGGCAAGTTACCAGTGATACTTAACACAATGCAAAGCCAAACTTAATTGGTCAGCAAGAAATCGAACATAAAGATGAACATAAGAGATGTAGTTCATTTTGATGATTTAATTTCTTTTATTTATCGTATTAAACATAAAATGTAGTTCCATCAGTATTCAATAAAATCCGCTTTATAATCATCATTTGTAGATCATATACTGTAATTAGTCGATGGTTATATATATAAATGTCCATTCAAGAATGCTTGCATATTCGTATCACTTGAAGCAAGGTATCTTCATACCGATCGACAAGTTCGGTATCATGTACTAGTGTAATATTCTATAAGTACAATTGTAAGTAAACAAACATTTCCAACGATATTTTCCAAAGAAAATGGTGTTATATAAACACGTAAAACACATACAATAACATTGTGTAAATTAACTAAGTTTGTAAGCTACAGAATAGATTGTGTAAACGTTCAAGTCATCAGTTTTAATGTACATCCTTTTACAGGCCCGGTTCATGGTGGTTGGACCCTGTGGACAGATTGGGGCCCGTGCAATGCTACGTGTGGGACTGGGTACCAGCGTAGAACACGTGACTGCACGAATCCATTTCCGGCTAATGGCGGTTGGGACTGCTACGAACACTACGAAGAGTTCAAACTGTGCTACCATCAAACACCGTGCCCAGGTATGTGTAATGCAGTGGTTGATTAAGTGGGCATGTTTTCGTCGCATCAACGGTATTGTAGTTCTTTGGACCATTACTGTTAATCTTCATCAAACTTGTGAAGGACCCTCGTTTTCCTTGATACTGTAGGCCTTCAAGTTTAACGAAGTATACGGCTGCATCGATTGACCCTGTACATGTCGTAGAGAAGATTTGGTCGAAGATTGAATCGGGAAGAAAACACATGGAAAATAATAACTTGATTTTTAGCACCAATAGCTTTCAATTACGCCATCGATGAAATCCTAATTTGGATTTGCTTTGAACTTTTATTTACCAAATGAGACATACAACCCGGTTAGAATGTACGGCTTTATGTACGTCAGGAGACAGTTTTCTTCTTAAAACTTGAAACATGGTACATATCGAGCGAAAGCATAATGCAACACCGTCAGCAAAGACGAAGAAAAGGCTTGAAAAGAACATATGATCAAACAACCAAAAACTTCCTTTAAACGTGTTTTCGACGATAAAGCTGTCATTGTCTATTCGTATTTGCCATCTTCGTCTTTATATTTGTTATAAATGCCTTAATTACATCAATAAAGTAACTCCAGTAAATAGTAATTCAGTTATTTTGCTTGACTTGCCATTATTGTTCTATTAAGCTTAAGAGAAGCACGGGTTTCTGGAAAAAAAAGAAACAATCAAACAAACATAACATCATTAACATTACAAACTCATTTACAGACGCCAAACCGCAAGATCCGATGCTGATCAACAACCTCAAACCGTTCACCCAGGAAGAAATCCGACTGACGCTAGAGATGCTCGCGGGTCGGCAACAGATCGCCAAGACCGATCTCATGAACACCTCCTTTGTCCCAGACTTCAAGCAGCAGCCGAACCAGATCCGTTCCCAGACGCCGTTCGTCAAACCTGAACAAAAGATGCAGCTTACAAACAAGTTCAAGCAGGTTGGTACCGTCGACGTCAACGCTCTAACAGACCTCCAAAGCGAAATGACGCACACGTACCCAGCTGGGCCGCTAAACACCATGTTCAAAGACAAACAAGCCGGGAACCATATCGATATTTTCCAAGGTCAAGGTCAGGCTGGTCACATGTTTGAGGGACTCGCTACGCCACCTATCGACGTCGTTGCTGGTTCCCCAATGATGACGACGACAACGTCGATGCCGTTGTTTAGTACCTGGTCTCCATGGAGCGCTTGGACATGGTGTGATGTTACGTGTGGGGACGGGTTACAGCAACGCACACGGACCTGTGAAGAACCGCCCTTGGTCCACGGCGGCATTGCCTGCTCTGGAGAGGATACACAGACGCGAGTGTGTAACCAGGAGCCTTGCTTTAACAATCTTGGTAGGTTATACGCCATAAGTTCTTGTTTTTACTACTGCTCCGTGTCCCAGTCGATTGGGATATTAAAACTGATTGATGGATTCTATCCTACTTTGGTGTACATATCTATGTCCCTGTATAATAGGGTTTACTCCACGATGCTATCTTTGTATCTTGCTTAACGGATATTGATCATTGATATGTAGTGATCACACATTGACACGTAAAGATAGTTTGTATTCAGGAGCCTTGTTTTAACTGTCTTGGTAGGTTATACACCATTAGTTCTATCACCACTGCTCCCTGTCCCAGTCGATTGAGATATTAAAACTTCTTGAACACATGAGATACTTCATCAATAATAACTAAATATAAAACGTCATGAAATGGAACAGGTTTAGAATCCGGTAAAATATTTGATGGACATAAAAGCTTACGAATGCAAAATATATTCAAAATGTGTCAACATATTTAAGTAAGAACAGACGTGCGATATATTTCAAGACCGTTGTAGCGCTTTTGTGTCTGAATACGTTTTTATTGAATACAGGCTCTAACAATTAATGGATTTTATTCTACTTTGGTGTACATGTCTATATCGTTGTATAATAGGTTGTGTTTGTATCTTGCTCAATAGATCTTTATCATTAATCTGGAATAATCAGACATTGACACGTAAAGATTGGTGTTTGGAAGGGATCCACACTTGGTAGCCATGGAGCATTTGTCAAACTTGAGAAAGGAACTTAACAAACCAAGGTCCCTTATTTAGTTATGCCAGTTTTCAATCAAAAACAAAACAAGTGTCTATGATTGTTTTTGCATTTTGGAAAACTCCAAAACTAAGGATAATTGTAGACAGAAAACTTTTTATAATGGCTTGAAAGGCTTGCACACAGCATTGCAATGGGTAATCCGTCACTTTCAGCCTGTGTCAATCAGAATCAATTCTACAGGAACTGTCTGCCAAGTGTATGTATTTAAAACCTATATCCACTTATGCACTCAAGTCGTGTGGGCACATGCTAATTCTTCAACGTGAAAAAATCGCCGCCTAAAAACAATGTACATGTATATTCAGAAAACACGATTAAATATATTAATCATTTGAAATATATATATATTTAATCGTGCACTTGAGTCGTGTGGGAATATGCTAATAATCAATTTTAGTTCAACTTAAAAGACTCCCCGTTAAAAAGTGACGTTCTCAGAAACCGCTATTACATCTATCAGTCATTAAAAATTCAATTAACGCTATATTATACTGATATAATCCACGCGTTGTCATTCTAGGCTTTAAAACTGACGGAAGTCGATTTAGAATTCAAGTGCAGTCTAGACGCGTATTAATATATATTTAACCATACTCCTTAACCCTTTACCAAACGCCAAATTTTCGACTGTCCAAAATTGAAAGAGTTTGCAGACGACATTTCAAAATGTAATGAAATTGAAAATTAATCTGATAGAGCAGAACACATTGTTGGTAAAGGGAAAAATGCTCGTTTATAGCAATTTCTCCTTTTCCCACAATGTTTTCAAAATCGTCTGCAACAGACTGGTAAAATGTCGTCATTGAACGGTAAAGGGTTAAACAATTCAATATAATTTCAATTGCGAAAGAATATTAAGCACAATTTGAGTAAAATAAGAGGTCTGCCTTAACATTGCCAATTGAATGGCAGCACACAGTTGACGAATTAGCTAATTCATCCTATATATTCAATAAATGACATCAAGTGGAGGACAGTGGTCCAGGGGTAGAACGTTAGCCTCGGGACACGAGATCGAATCCCGTGAGTAGTGGGATCTACCTTGCGACCTTTCATGAATCCACGTTCGGCGCGAATATTTGTCAGGTATCCAGGAAGCAGAATCGAAATTTACCTAAGTTGTAATAACTTGTATCACAATCGTAGTAAAAGAAATAAGTTTAAACTAAACGGCATTGACACCCATTCAGAATCAGACATGTGTTTTCAGGTCCTGCAACGTGGAGTGAGTGGTTACAATGGGGTCCATGTGACGCCACATGCGGCGCTGGGATGCAGGTTCGAATCCGGCTGTGCCGAGGTCCGTCGGGCCTTCCTGGATCGTGCGGTGGTCACGACTACGAATCCCGCCCTTGCGACTTACCGTTCTGTCCTGGTAGGACCTATTTTCTTTTAGCTTTGTATTATTGAGTTTTAATATTGTATCATCATGTTTTTAATTAATTCGACATGCCCATTGTATTATGAATGTAGGGAAAAATTATTTAACTACATATAATGGCAGGTCAAGACGAAACGAACTATTGCCAAGCCGATAGTCAGCGGAATCACAGCCTTACATGAAATATGAAATCTAGAGATAACTTGATTTGAACCAACATTAAAAATATCACTAGACAACCAAAAATAATCATTGCCTGTACGGATTTGTCATAACATTGGATAAAAACTTATGTGACAAATCGATGAATAGCTCATCATGAGCATTTTATTCTTGCGTCAAAGATATTTCTAATATCCTCTACAGCAAATGCGCCGAATTGAGTGGATATGCATGCATAACAAGCCTATGTCACCCCCATGTGGCAGTTGAAATTTTTAACAGATGCGGTATTTATTTTGCATCATTTATGAAGCAAGTTCACATAACTTTGATTAATCACTCTCGAGTCTATTTTCCGGACACATAACCAGTTCTCGCAAAGAATATAGACCAATGGAAGGTCTCAAGGTGGATCCCGCTTCTCAATGAAACAGGATTCACTCACACTACCCCCATGTCCCAACACCGACGCTCTACTAATTTACCAATGCCCTCCTTTTATATGGACACGCACATATTCTTTATTACCCGTATGTTGTAGTTGACGGTGTTTGGTCGCTATGGAGTGTATGGGGAGAGTGTGACACGGTGTTCCCCACGGAAACAGGATTCACTCACACGACCCCATGTCCCAAAGACGACGCTCTTAACTGGACCAATGGGTTCCTCTTATACAATCGTATCTACTCGGCAATCCCCGTAACAAGTCGGTAGATATACCTCGTAAGCAGTACATGAATACACCAGAAATCCTGGGGTAATTCGCCTTTCTTTCCGGCGGATAACGCAAAATGCACACAGGCACTAAATATGTTTATGAATACACACAAATTGGTTAAATATCACAATTGAATATTTTTTTTACCCTTTTCATTAAAGATGATCATATCAACACATCTTTGTTTCATATTTTGTCAATTGGCTCTTTTCGGCAATCCCCGGCTTGTACCGGGGATTTCCGAGTAGATACGATTGCTAACGGACATGCCCTTCGTTGCTGACCTACTTTCAAAGATGGCTCCCCATTACCTCCGAGGTTATTTTAAGAAATGGCCGAGGTGTTCCGAATGCCTCTTATATTGACCTGTACATATCGTTTGTTACCCGTATGTTGTAGTTGATGGTGGCTGGTCGCTCTGGAGTATATGGGGAGAATGTGACAGGGTGTGCGGGGGCGGGAACTCTATACGAACAAGACAGTGTAACGACCCAGTGCCTGCCAACGGTGGTCAGGTGTGTGCAGGCCCCGAAATCGAAAATCAGCCGTGCAACGAGCAAGCATGTCCAGGTAAACAAAGCGTTGTGATCGCTGTTCCGTCCGTCTGTCTGTCTATATGAATACATAACTATATTGATTGCTATTTGTCTGTACGGATGTTTGTCCGTCTGTTCATTTTCAAGTTCATCCACCGCCCGTCCATGTGTGTCTGCCTGTTAATTGTTCTTTTTTACTATTTGTCTATCTATGTCTGTCTGTCTCTGTCTCCATCCATTTCTCTCCATCTCTTTCTCTCTCACTTCTTCCGTTCTCTGTCACTATGTCTTTGTACTATGTTGCTGTCCTTTTCTCTGACTCTTTGAATGTTTCTCTCCATATAAAAGCCTCTATGTCTCACACCATCCGTATGTTTCTACTCCTCCTTTTCTCACTTACCTGACCCTCTCTCTTTAAGTCCACATACATCAAGTTATAGCGCCTGCTTGTAAGGATAAAATATTACCAAGATCGCAGAAAGTTTGAATTATCTTAAAAAGCAATCGGGCAAATGCACAACAGGAACAGAAAACATAGACATGTATGTCCCCATAGAAACCAGTACTAATGTACTCGTAGTAACAGACACTCATGTAGCCATAGAAAATGTTTCTAATGTACACATATAAACTGTTACTTACGACTTCATTGAGAATGCAGTTTTATCCAACTAAATCTATCATTTTCAGTACCTGTGAACGGTGGCTGGTCAGCGTGGACCTTGTGGGGAGAATGTGACCGACCATGCGGTACCGGATCGACCACTCGCACAAGACAATGTACCAATCCGGCTCCAGCACACGGAGGGGCGCTCTGTCAAGGCCTGAGCAAGGAGAGCAAACGATGCAACGAGCAGAAATGTCTAGGTAATTATGAGTTTACATGATCCTAGGTCGCTTTAGGACCCCTGATCGATCAAACCGGAAGTTATTTTACATTCTGGGGCTTCCGAAGCCCTTTGGTTAGATTATAGAACTTGAAATCACAACCTATTTCAGCGTGGGTTTAAATTTCGGCGATGCTTTTCGTGAGAGGCAGTCTCCCGACTGACATCTGGAGCGTCGATGGGTTTACCTGGCTTGATCAGTTTTTATTGGTGGTTGAGTATAGGTTCGTCCTCAATCACAAAGAGTCGGGCATCGCAACAAAACTTAAATAACGTTGACGCGGTATAAAACCCATATAAATAAATGAATAAATAAATAGATAAATAAAACTTTTACATTTACCGATCGATATTGTTACACAGACATCATTCATTAGGCATATGAAGAACCCAGTCTAAATACTATATGGCGTCTTAACCGGAACTTCTTTTGATCTTTGATTGGAATAGCCGCGGTTATCTATCTACTGATGTATTTTGCCTATATCATCTGTATACAGTTTTTGAACGCGGACATATACTGCTTTGGAGCTATAGTGCAAGGACACATTGACAAGCAAGAAGAAGTTTACGTTAATACATCTTTTGTCTTGCAGTACCGGTAAATGGCGGCTGGTCGATGTGGAGTAAGTGGGGAAATTGCGACAAATCTTGCGGTACAGGAACGACCTTGCGTACAAGGACGTGCACTAATCCAGTCCCAAAACATGGCGGAGCTCTGTGCATGGGCCTGGACACCGAAAGAGTAGCCTGCAACCAACAACCATGTCCAGGTGAGTCGTCAAAGTCAAGTGTTTGTTTGTTTGTTTGATGGGTTGGGTTTTTTGCCTATTGGTACCGTTTTAGTAGTATTATAGTCATATCGTTGCAGTCTGTTGTTTGTGTTTTACCATGCCCAGGCCATTCAAGTCGTGTGTTTGTCTGTTTGTGGGTTGTTTTTGGTGTATTTATCTGAAAAGTATTTAAAAGTAATGCAGGCATATCGCTGCGGTCTTTTGTTTGTTTTCTTCTATGCCCTGGTGAGTCAAGTCGATTTTTTGTTCGTTTGTCTGATGGGCTGGGTTTTTTGTTTCTGTCTATCTATACCGTTTTTGATAGTATTATAGTCATATCGCTGCAGTCTTTTGTTTGTATTCTACCATGCTCAGTTAATTCGCTTATTTGTTTGTTTGATGGAGATTAAAGGTTTTTAGGCCGAGCCCAAATCAATGGGTATTACAAATTAGTGCTGACACGTGAGAAACACATTTATCAACATCTTCCCGTATGACGTGATTGACAAGGGAAGCTAGCGAAAAATCAATTGGTAAATTTAGAGGACAGAATAGCCTCCCTTGTTAAAATCTGCATTGTTACTATGGTTTTTGGATTGATGTATATGCTTTGAAGGGCATGAAATTAGGTATGAAATGATGGGAAATATCGTAATAAGTTATTAATTATCCAAAGTACTCAAATCACAATTTGGTAATATCATATGTGATATTTTTGTTTAAGGGAAATGGAGGCACAGTACATGTACTCAAATTGTGAAGTTTAACCTGAGACCCAATATACATACAATCTATAAACGTGTACAGTGTGTCTTTTGTGTAAATGTCAACATAAGACAACATATCAAGCCATTTTTCTACTTTTTCGCATTGACAATCTAGTTTGATTAATGCCATTACATGAAATGGAATTATCAAACAAACAAAAAGAAAAGAAAGGTCTAAATATTTTGTATTGTTTCCTTCGACAATGTACCTACAAGCTAATCGTTTATGAACTGAATCATATCTTAGATATCTTAGCATGCGTGTTCATAGCATTGAAGGTCGCTGGATATACGCAATGAACCTGTTCAGCGGTAAAACCGTATTGACAAACGTTTCCTCTTTAAACAGTTCATGGTAAATGGAAACTTTGGTCGAAATGGTCGCCTTGTGACGTCATATGCGGTAAAGGGACCAAAACACGGACCCGCACGTGTATCAGCCCGAAGCATGGAGGAAAACCTTGCCAAGGACCCAGTATGGAGAGAGTACCCTGTATGACGGGTCTTTGTCCAAGTACGTTGACTTTTTTGTATATGTAGGACTGGGTGGTGAAATCTTATTTTAATGTATTTGTCCGTCAATGCCAAACCTATTTCCTCACTTGTCCGTTCAATGTTTATAAAGTTATTTTCAGTAGAAATTCGCTTGTCAGTTAAGACGTTTGGACATTATAGGCAAAACGGACAATGGATAAGATAAAATTACCCACAGCCGAAAGTTAATGTTAGGCAAGACGGACAAAGGATATGATATAATAACCCGCAGCCGAAAGTTAATGTTAGGCAAGACGGACAAAGGATATGATATAATAACCCGCAGCCGAAAGTTAATGTAAGGAAACAATTTTGACACATCTGCTAGTCATGGCGAGCCAATTTCCTGTCTTACAAATGTGTGTAACATTGATTTCTTTGTAAACGCAAATATGAAGAGGAAAACGAGCACATAAGAAACGCGTTAACATAGAAGTAAAGGTATCATGAGCCCTAACTGTGAAATCGCCAGGGTACTTTTAAAATGCATGTCTAACTTTCACTCACAAAACAAAGTATGTTTAATGATTCAACGGTTAAGACAAAGTTGCAAACATGAACGTAAAGTTACGATGCTTTGTGAGACAGGTCATTGATCTCATTTTTCAGGCCCGTCAAAGGGTGTCAATAATAAGCAGTCAGGTTGAACACTTTATCTAACTAGCATACTGTATTGTTGCTGATTGTGTATATTCCCACATGCGTCAATGTTCTTCTGGTCTTAAATTGAATGAAACTTAAATCTTTAAACTTCTTTCAGTAAACGGAGGCTGGACGCTTTGGTCTGATTGGGGCCAGTGTAACAAGTCGTGCGGCCGGGGAATGCAGACTAGAACTCGTCAATGTTCGAACCCAGTACCAGCGCATGGTGGCGAGCCCTGCGACGGACCTGACACGGACTACCAGCCTTGCACATTACGAGCTTGTATAGGTATGGATTCTTGTGATAACTGGTTAACATTGCTCCGATGCGAGCCATTTGTACTAGGGTTGATATATTTAAGTTATGAATTTTAGCTTATTGGTAACTTGATATTAGTAATTTATGACTTGAGGCTGCTTGTTCACAGATGTGATGAAATAAAAAATGTGAAGTGAAGTTGAAATCTAATATCTTTGAATTTGTACAACATCTATACTCTTGAAGCATTGACATTACAACAGTGGAAACAAAATTAGCTCAAATTCGGATTTCGGAGCCTGTATGCAGTGATTTCTTTTGTATCTAAACCCAAAGGCGTTTCAACAGTTTTGAGATCTAACACATAAATGCTGTAGATACGTAGATTCATTGACGATTCCTGAATTAATTATGCTAATCGACACTTTTGATTGTGGTTAAAAAATTCTGTAATGTTTCAACGGCAATCGACGCATCATAACTCGATTCGATACCTTTTCTCTAATTGATAAATGGCTTGAAACGTGAAAAAAAAGCACAAACTCTTCAATTTCTCTTTTCCTCTTATGTTTACATATCGTGTTCAGATGCATACTTAAGCCCAGGCTATATTACTTTATACAAATCAATATCTAGTAATAAATCGTAATTAAGAAAGAGTTTAAAACATGGGTTGGTCATGAAAAATACAGTGTCGTTTTCTAGATTCAGTTAACTCGATAGTTCAATAAATCAAAGTAACACATATATTTGAAACGCACGACCCATGACGTATTCGATTGGTTTCCACGAAGAAAACGTTTAATGATAACAGGCGTCTTCGTTGATTTGCCACCGGAAAAGGCAAATGTTTCGATAATTTGAAATCAGTTACAGGACTCCCAAAACACTTATGCATGATATACATCGAAGCGGCGCAGACGAAATCAATACTTCGACAATTTAAGACGTTGCACTACGGACAAAAATCAATCACTTGGCAATTTAACGGATCGCATAACAGACAACATAAATTGCTTTGATAGCTTTACACATTGCTGTACATGAAATACATTTATCGATGAACTCATTTACTGCATCACAGACAAAATAATTCATTCGACAAGTTAAATGACGCAAGCACAGACAGAACGTTTCTTCTTTTAGGCAATTAGATAGATAAAGATAGAAAGATACCTTTTATTTGACCACCACGTATGTGTACAATCATTTTTTACAATTGAAACTTATAAACATTCAATATATACTGGTAAAATTCCAATACTTTCTTTCAGTCGATGGAAAATGGAGCGTGTGGACGAGCTGGGCCAAATGTGACGTCACATGTGGAGACGGAACCCAGACAAGGACGAGGGAGTGTAACAACCCCGCCCCTAGCGTCGGGGGTCTCGACTGTGTGGGCTATGGACGACAGATGCAGTCTTGTCACAACGGACCCTGTCCAGGTTAGTACACTGCGCATGTCAAAGAGGCTACTGTATTTCCGGTCGTCTTGGTTATGGTATTTGAGTCTTCTTGGTTATGTTTCCTCGACGGAATACATGCTAAGAATATGAAATAGTCACACTGCTAGCGTCTGCGGACTCGACCGTGTGGGCTATGGAAGACAGATGCAGTCTTGCCAGAGAGGACCCTGTCCAGGTAATCTTTTAACACGAATGCCAACCAGGCATTCATACTTCTGGTTTTCTTGTTTAAGGTCTTTGGTTTTGTGTCCTTGACAAAATACTAGCTTAGAGTATGAAATAGTCCACCACTGGCGCCAGGAGACTCGACTGTGCGGGCTATGGAAGACAAAGACAGTCTTGCCAGAGAGGACCCTTTCCATGTAATATTTACCACGAATGCCAATTTAGATGGAAACTTGTTATGAAGGACAGTGTCCAGGTGGATGTTCCGAACAGCAAATGTGTACTTCCGGTTTTCTGACTTTTCTTTTGGTTTCTTTGCTATGCATTATGATTGGACTCGATATGCGTTAAACACGCTTCAGGGGTTTGATTGGTTACCTTTGTAGGGAATTCTCTAGATGTTAATTCTTATGCAAACATAACATACTTTATGGATTGCGGGTGTTCGATTTTAGTGTGTAGTTTATATCCATACACTAAAAATGGCTGGTTTTGTCATGATTATACCATCATAGTTCGAATCCCCTCTCCCCCAAGCTCTTACAGGAGCAACACATGTACATGAATGGAATGCTGGAAATGGTATGTACTCTTTACGTCTCCCCATTATGTTGCATATGGTGCAGAAGACTTTATAAACAATCGTTAGAAAAAGGATGAATTGGTCCCATTGAACAAGACACCCTTCTATTCAATGGGGTTAACCTTACAGCATGAATAAATTGCTTAGTGTGTATATTTCCCTTTATCCGCTGCTGGTCTCAATTTGAACCAATAACGTTCCTATTATAGAGGCTTAAACATACTTCGATACCTAACATAACCTATATAAATCTAACCTACCGCTGTATTTTCATTGTGTTATGTAAACATCAAAATGAAAACAAGTCTCTTATTTCCGAAGGAAAGCTATACGTGTATATAAGAATTGGCGAATGAAAATTGTTTAACATGAATACATAGAAACCAGCCAGAATAAATACACAGAAACAGAAAAACCTGAAATCGCACACTTTAACGCGTGCAGTGTTCTCTCTCTTGTCGCGAAAACTCCGTTTTTTATATCACGTGATATCTCATTTGATTTAGATTTATGGATTTTCATGACACAAGTGACAGCGCATATCCCACAATACGCCACATTATGCATGATGTATACCTGCTCTTGGTGTTTGTATAACAGCGCTTGTCATTCGGAAATCGACATAATTCTATATCGGTTTGGAACATTGAAGAGTTCAATCATAGATGGATTCCATTCCTTTGTCTTTATGTTTTAGCAGAATTGAACTGCCATATACAGAAGCTTTTAGAAGTGTTGATTTTCAAGAAAGGTATTGGTCGTTTTTCTTCGTTAAAGCAAAACTGTGTGTCAGGATAAAACAACGGTTGTTTATTTAACAATTTAAAGGGTCGCTCTACCGCAGTTGCTTGCAAACTTAACTGACCATTTTTCTTCATTAAAATGATATACCATCTAAGGAATGAATAGACTATGTATGTTTATTTGTTCATTAAGGTCTAAATTACAACACGAAAAATATCACGTTGTATGAAAACATAAAGCATTTTAACACTGAAAGTGTCATATATGATTTATTGACTAATAAAGCTTTCCTTAGGTAATAAAATACTTGTTTTCATTTTGATGTTTACATAACACACTGAAAAAAGCGACCGTCCGCATTTATCTAGGTTATGTAATGAATCGTATCATGTTTGAGCCTCTATAGCAGAATGAAACAATTAAAGGCATGCTTTTTCCATTCATTATAATGTGATATATTCGGTAAAATAAAATGTGTTGTGATTGTGACTGCTATGAGAAAGTACAAAAATAGGAACAAGTACTCCATACATCGCTATTTGGTTTATAGTACTGTTAAAGGTACATAAAAGGAGATACGTACATATATATTACTGAAAAAATATATGAAGTTCTTTTATGATGTTCATAAAGGCATGTGGATTATTTTACGAATGTATTTAGACCCTATTAAATAAACTCCTTTAACAAAATGTAGTTTGTGCTTGAAATATAGTTTTCTCCAATTCAATCATGTTTATCAACAACCTATTTGTTTACCTATTCAAAACAACGAATTCTGATTGGTCAGCTAAAAATGTGTGCATCAACTGTCAAGGTCAGGGGTAAAGAATCACACAATATGAATTATTGAAATGGCTAATCTAGGTTATTTCTGGTTGACTTTCACGTTTAAGTTGTGCTGATGGAGTTTTCTGGTGATAACTATTTGAATCTGATCAAAAGTTAACCAAATGATATAGTTCGATATAGCATTAGTCTCCTTTCATGTGCCTTTAACTTAAACAAATTAGTGTATCGAAAATCAGCAATTCAAGAATTAGAGTTAAATTCAACAAAATGATAAACAAAATACGGCGGATTCAAGGCAATTCGTGTTTGTAGAGGACCAACACTAATCCTGCATTTGAATCGTGAAACACAGTTTGTAAATTAAGTCTCAATAACATACGAAGAGTTAAATATAATACTAAAGTAAGTGTTTCTTGTTTGTGAAGGGTGAAAATTAGTCATCCATCGGAACCTAGAAACACAGTCTGTAAATATAAGGCTAAATGGCATACGAGGAGTTAAATGTAATACTTTAGTGGGTGTTTCATGTTTGTCAACATAAGTCTTCCATTGGATCCTCGTAACGCAACCTGTAATACTTAGTGCAAATGGTATAAAAGGTTCAGTACAATACTTTAGTAAGTGTTTCTTTTTTTTCAACCGCTTACTATAGTACTATATTGAACCCTCGACACGTCTGTCTCTTGTGTCATGAAGAATCGAGAGTGTTTTACCTAAGTTGTAAGAACTCGTTTCACAATCGATGTAAAATAAATAAGTTTAAATAAACTAAATTGTGTCTTTTCAGTCCCTATCAGTTGGGCTCCCTGGGGTAAATGGGGCCTATGCAGCGCCCCCTGCGATATCGGACTACAGAGACGCCAGAGGGTGTGCAACAGCACGTTTATCGGTCGTTCCGGGTCCGAGTGCGCCGGCGACACATCTGACTACCGGATATGCATGCCGGGGGCTTGTGCAAGTAAGTGACTTTTGTAGTGTACGCTTTAAGAGAATTTTAAGATCTTAATTTGTATTTTTTCAATTGATATATGTCTGTTTATATCTGGTTTAACCCATTACCAAACACAACCGTCATTTAACCAGTTTGTTATAGACCACTCCAGTACTGTTCACCTCAAGAGCATTTTGAGGTCTTAGTTTGTATTTTTTTTTCAATTAATATATACGCTTGTTTATTATTATATCTGGTTTAACCCATTACCAAACAATAACGACATTCAACAAGTTTGTTCAAGACGACTTGACTTGAACATTATGGGGATGGAGACATTGTCCTTAACGAGTATTTTAGCTATATTAAGATGCCATGTTAATCCTTGACTGGCACCTGGTCGTATGGAATGGTCGAAGAGATAGAAATCATTGGTAGTCCTCAAATCATTCCGAATCTGATATGCGAATGTGGGCAATTTATGAGCCTTAGCGTCATGGTAATATGTATTAAAAATATGTGTTCCTGGTTTTATTTCGATTTGTTTAAACTTTAGTTGGGGTGAACGAGTTTATATGATGTGTTTTAGACAGTGCATTATTCTTTAGCCTTTCACTAGTTAGTTGAACAGGCATTTTGTTTGTATAAATGATGTATTGCCTTGACCTAAATGAAATACTGTTGACAAGCCGTTTGAATTGAATTGAACAGGGAAGAAACAACAAGGTTGTTCGCAGTATGATATAAATCTTATTTTCGCCAATTTTCTAGTTTCTTAAAATTGGCAAAACCTTCCTTCCGACAGTATCAATTACATGCGATTTATGACGTAGATATGTCAAAAATCGCTATCAGGAAGAAAAGTCTCAACTGAGAAAAGGACTGAGGTCTCATATTTCCCGGAGGACGTATGGTTGCATATCGAATCAGAATGAGCTTTATCATGCCATTATACAGCGCTTAAAACATACAGCTTGTGATTCAAACTCTTTGCTGTACCCAGATACCAATTAAGAGTCTGTTTACCATACACATGCTTAATTGACAAACGGATGCATTACAGAAATGCAGCTCGAAATTGTAAACAACTGTAGACCGTATAAACATACATGTACCAATGCTTAATGTTGAACCACACCTAGTATTTCAAACTCATTATAGGGCTTTTTCAATCATTTAACAGCAGCCAATTAAAGGCATCTTCCCAATTGAAACTTTCTTTAAAATTAAGAAGTTTTCCCAACTTAAAGTTACACAAGATTTTTTGGCTTCCGAATTCAGCAATTTCATCGATACAAATTACCAAAATCAGCAGACCTAGGCCGTATCCCAATTTTGTTGAGAAAAACCCTGCATTAACATCTCAAAGACTTAAACAACTGCAGTCCTTATAGACATGTGCCAATGCATAATTTGAACCACACGGCGTATTTAAAAAAAATCAGCGGCTCGAAATCTTAAACCAATGTATACCTTACGATCGTGTATCAATGCATAAAGTTGAACCACACCTAGTATCTCAAACCCATTAGCAGCTCTAAGTCTAAAACAACAGAACTTGAAATCACATGGCCCCTCTCCGCGTGGGTTCAAATCCTGAGAGGGATATGGATTTTCATGAGAGGCAGTCTCCCGACTGACTTACGGAATGCCGATGGTTCTACCCACCTTGACCAGCCCTTGTGGGCAGTTGAGTATGGGGTCTTCCTCCGTCATTAAGAGTCGGGCATCGTTACATTACTAAAATAATGTTGATGTGATGTAAAACGCATAAAAAAAAATTAAAACAACTGTAGACTTTATATTAAAGTACCAACGCATATTGTTGAACCACACCTAGTATTTCAAACCCAATAGCAGCTCTAAGTCTAAAACAACTGTAGACTTTATATTAAAGTACCAACGCATGTTGTTGAACCACACCTAGTATTTTAAACGCTTAAGCAGCTCTAAGTCTGAGACTCGTAGACCTTATATCCAAGTACCAATGATTAATGTTGAACCACACCTCGTAATTCAAACTCATTAACGAATCCATTTACACATTTCCCATTGAACAGACGGCGGTTGGTCCCTTTGGAATAATTGGTCCACATGTTCCGCCTCATGCGGTACTGGTACCCGCTCCAGGGCCCGGCTCTGCAACAATCCCGCACCATCGGCGTTAGGGCGCCACTGTGACGGGGAACCATCCCAAACAGAGATGTGCGTAAGCAGCAAATGTCAAGGTACGTTCGTTGTCAGTAAGGGTGTTTTGCCTTGCAAATGTGTGCCTTCAATTGCTGGTTTCAGTTGTACAAACGCAGATTTTGATATTGATTTAGGGGATAATCATGACAAAGTTATTTTGTTATGCTGACCTTCCGTGCTATGACAAGGATACTTCATAATTGTTTCTTCCCACATTAAAAAAGTAAAATGAATTTTTATTGACAAATGTTAGTTAAAGTTAAGATGTCAAAAACCTTTGGCTAATATTTCATAATCTAATAAGTCGTTTTCTCATGAAATATTAAGTTGATTTACACTGGCAATATGCGTAATGGCTAATATGTCGTAAAATCGTATTCAATCGTTACAAAGTTGATCTTACTGGCACCATGTCCCTGCTTACTAACCGAATGTGATTAAAAAGAAAGCCAATAAGTGGACACCGCTACTTAACCTTTAAGAGAGGTTAAATTGACGTTTTTATTGACCGCATTTTGTAGAATTATGATCGCTAGGCTTAGCTAGGTTCCAAAGCTCAATTGTCGGCCTTTTGGACATTCTATTTAGATCAACATGAATTATCACATACCTGCACTTTGTAGGAGATGTACCGTCGTTCACCGTTGAGAAACCTGCGACGATCATAAACGGGAAGCTTACGTTCTCTCACGTGATCTTCAACCAGGGAGACGTGTTTAGTCCCCTTAGCGGAGAGTTCGTCTGCACGCTTCCGGGTACCTACTTCTTCTCGATGTCTCTCGTCAAGAAACGAGACTTCATGCGAATCGACAAGGTGTTCTGTAACCTCAACAGGAACAATGACACGATCGTTTACGTGGGCATCGACCCCACGGACGACGACACCGACAAGGGCAATGCGCAGGCGCACAACGCCGCCATCGTGCACCTGCGCAATGGAGACGTGGTGTCGCTCCAGGGCTGCAGCGATCCGCCATCTTACTACATGGAAGAGTGGTCGTCCTTCAGTGGCTTCCTTCTACGACCGGACTCGTAAATTTCCGTCGAATTAACACTATTCTTATTATCTTAATAGATGTGAAAGGGATATGTTTTGCGTAGGGATTCGCAAATTTCCGTCAAATTAACTTTATTCTTTTTAACCCCATGGATGTTAAAGGGATATGTTGCGTAGGGATTCGTAAATTTCCGTCGAATTGACAATATTTCTACTGACCTTATGGATATGAAAAGTAAATATTGTGTAGGGATTCGTATAACTCCGTCTTGTTGATAGAAAACTTCATGGATGGTGTTCAAGCTCAATTTTTCTATCAGACCTCTGACTATTGAGCATTTCATTAAGTGCATTGATATGTTTCTGAAACCATCGGACTACTTTTTGTATGCATTGAAATTAGGTACTGTTGGGCAAATATAAATCCGTATGGATAACATTATTTGATCGCAAGGGAAATTAATTCTATACGACTACTTATCTTGGCCTCATTCTATCTGACATTATACAACATTCTACTATGCCTTTCATGTACGCCCGTATTTGTTGATCTCCGTAGGATTCATATCAAACTAAATTTTATTAAAGCCTTTCTTATATTTTATGTTCCTTTGATCTATTTGTTCTTACAAATACATGTTTACTTTATAAATGTAATACTGTTATGGACTTGTATGTTGCAGTTTCCTTTAAACACTATCTTTGATCGCAATAAAATGTTGCCAACGGACTTGCTATTCCAAATTTCCTCAAATGATTTCTGAATTCATCTTATATTATCTTATGTAAAAACTTTGTTATAGGTCCACAGTGCTCCCGAAATGAAATCGCTTATACCGAGAACGATCGAAGCAATCCGACGTATGAACAATTTTTAAAATGACAGATTATGGGTATTTTACATATAGGTCTACTGTATCAGATCTAAAAGTGCTGACATAATTGGTTGATCATAATCGACACTGAAGCTAATGTCGTTACAAATTGTTGGGTCGTTTTCGGTTTCCTCGGTTTAGATACGTGTTTTTGATACGGGCCCTAACTTTATGTCTCATGAGGAAACATCTGGAATGATTAAAGCTAATTAACGGTTGTTTTGTATTGAATTAACAATAGCGTTATACAGCTAAGCCTCAACTTAAGTTTAAAGAGAGGATGGACAATGAAAACTATGAATTTAGACAACCCCATTATCCCTCCATGTATATTTACTTTGTTCCTTCTACAGCATGTGACATTTAAAGTAAAATCTACCCATTTGCTGGTTGCATTCAATTTAGAATAGTTATATATTCTGAAAGTAATACAGAAAATAAAACAACATAGGTAGTACTCATGTGAATTTATCTTTTGAAAAAGGTATCTGTTTTGAGCCTGACGACACTTGAAATAAAGTTATCTTTCATGTAGCAGTGTGATATTGCACCAACTGTCGTCGCATGTCCTGTTTATTATAATATGCTGGTCATGAATGATTTACAGTCTGAGTAGAGCAAGCGATCAAGCGAGCAACCTGAAAGATATTCAATTAAATGTTTATAGATAGATAGATATTTTATTATGGTACAAATGTCTCAGGCATATATCATTTTAAATTACACAAAACAAGTCAATAGCATGGTATTATAACATACTTCTTGTCGTTGTTTGCTAAGAAAGTGTTAAGTATACTGGTTTTTTTTTTATCCTTCTTTATAACATGACATGTAAACTTGAAGTGAGATGTATACACAGCTGAGCTTGAAATATATTAATTAAGATAGATGTTGAAACCATGGTGTATAGAAGCAAAACTACTCTATCATTTAATAATAAATTGGAATATAATCACATCGGAAATAAGCCGATGAAAGATATAAGGAATTAAAATATGCTTTTCCATATGATATGAGTTGTCTTGATGAATATTTCATAACAATCGCTCATTCTGCTTCGATGAAATTAAATACCCTGTGAAAAGAAAGAACTGGGACTTGTTTGCCTTACACTGCCAATCTTGTAGGGCTTCCCTAACCTAGGGTGTGGAAAACAGTATAATCTGAATACCATATGATTCCTCAGATATTCATAGGAGGAAGATTTAAGACGTATATGTATTACAGCATTCTAAGTTTATTTGGCAATATTTAGTATTACAACAGCAAGCAGTCCCATCATACCTATTGTGTTACAGTGTTTTCAGTTGAGATTGGTATAGTGACATAATTCTTCTAATTTCCATTGACAAGAGAACAACACTTTTTTTCACCAAGCAAGAGGATAAAGCCCTCGTCTACTCAACATCCATATAGATCTATACCATCGAGGCTAACAAAACATAAGTGCAAGTCTGGTGTTACGGTAATGATGTCCACAAGCCTCCCATGGGATACCAACAAACGAGTTTTTATTTTGTATCGTCGCCACATCCATTGAAACATTCTGCGGCGTTAGCGCCTAAATCCATCTAATCAACTACTGTGCGACACGGAAGCAAACTACATACGGTGTCTGCAAAACTTCCCTTCATTTTCACGATTTTGATTGACAATATCTTACGCAGTAGCTTCAAACATACCTTACAGTAGAACAGTCAGTTTATGTCATATACCTGCATTACACACATCAGCAGGATACATATGTCAGGATTGTAGAAGGGGATGCAGCTCACAGATTGGCCCTCACAGCCACAGAATATGCTCCCCTGCTCTCTCAAATAATGCTAATCCATAGTTGATACCAATGATACGACATGAAAGATGTCTACAAGGCAAGTGGAACAGCCGACTCTTCATTTCTTGAACCCGTGTATGATAACCAGCGTTTAAAGCTTTTTCCATGAAATAGGAAGACAATAACTACCTTTTTATTGTCACCATTGCCATTTGGGACCGAGAACAAGGTTCCATATGACATTTGTGATAACGGCATTAACTATATAACACGCATTCACGTGACGAATCATGTCGTCATGAGTACGTCATGACATGTGACGTAATCTATACACAATTCTCTACGTGTTTACTGTGGGTTTTTTTTCTCGTTTTTTTTTGTTTTCAATTTGTTTGTTAATAAGGATTCATAAAGGTAACAGGTTGAATATAATAGTTTGTGTCTGAATATCGCGCAAGGAGTGGGATTATCATACGATGAGTTGATCAAAGACACCAACCATATATTCTCTATGTTTCTTTGCAAAGGTTGCCCAGAAACATCTCTTAAACATGTTTCATTGGTGTTTTTGTTTCGATTATGAATGCATTTGGAACTAAATAGCAACTACTCGAAACTGAATACAGAAATGATGGTAGTAAAATCTTACCTGTGTATTGGCTTTTGAAAAGACAGTTTTAAGATATAAAATTGTTTAAATTCGTTCTCAAATGTACTCTCTGAATCCGATGACAGTATACCTTTGGTGTGTTAAGTCGAACTTTATCATCAAAGCCTTTGGTATGTCTAGGCGTGATATCGGGAAAGTTGGACAAAAATGCGTCGTGGTTCTCTACTGCGCCAAACCAAACTTTAGGCAGGAATACAGTTACAACCATTGACATTTACGCACTCGTAAACTTTCATCCCGACATACAAAAGCGCGCCAATTCATTTCGGCAAGACCAATTTAGAGCGTCAAGAAATAGGAACATGCGTAACACGTCTGCTAAAACCATCTCAATCAGATTGATGGAAATTAACTGTTTACGACACGTTTTCCATTTTGTCTCCGAAAAAAGAAATGTCGTTAAAACCAACGAGGTACGTCCTTCAGGTTTTACGAGGATTTGCGCTGTGTACAGAATTTAAGAGAGCTTCGGAAAACCCCAGCCTTTAACATGATGAAACAATCAAATAGCACTTGGTTGTCAAATATATACTGTGCTGGAAATTGGTATGAGAACATACTGTTTTTCTTAATTTAAAACCCACTGCTCATCGATATTGGCATGAATGTTAAAACTGCTTTTTCAAGAGGCAATGACAATATATTTCATTAAAGGCGTAAACTCAACGATTTCTTCACGTAGTGTAAACACAAATGGGCCATCACTGTACTATGGTAATTTGTTTATAAAAGAAAATCATACCATTACATTT
This sequence comes from Cerastoderma edule, assembly GCA_947846245.1. Lineage (NCBI taxonomy): Eukaryota > Metazoa > Mollusca > Bivalvia > Cardiida > Cardiidae > Cerastoderma > Cerastoderma edule. Next base: position 7,868,133 of record OX401422.1, read on the forward strand.
ATATTGTTCTTAACTATTAGATGATCAACTACCAATAATGTCATTTATTATATTCAAATGCCCTCTTTTCAAAGGAAGGTGGTTGCCCTTGTGACTGTCGAAATGCTGTTGGTTTCTCCTAGTCGGGCAGTTCAGACCATAGTCAGACCATGGACTATTCAATTCATTGGTTTATTTAGTAAATTAAGGCCTCCGACCAATAAAACATGATGCATAATACATAAACTGGGTTACGGTATGATGTCAGTATAAACATATTTAAAAACTTCGTATCGATAACTTTAAGCAGTCCATATACAATCAGTAATGTGGGTTTCATTGTATCTGACGTCAACAAAAATATACAAAGAATAGCCTAGAACATAATATCTATATCAATAAAATGCCATATAAAACGTTAAACAATATAAATAACCTCAAATAATTTGGACATGAAGAGATTGTTTATTACACATTTAAACGCTTTGTATCAATAATCATCTGTTCATAAATAATCGGTTTTGGTTGTTATCATTAGAATATCTCTAGTATAACACTGCGATGGATAGAATGAAATTATATACATTATACAGATCACACTTGTAAAAGCAGTTGTCATCCGAAAGGAATGAATTGAATAAAAGCATGGCCCATTTTTGTCTACCTGTGCTTGCATAATGGTTATATATAAGTTTTTTGAATAGTAAGCATAACAGCTGAACAAAATGTTGGAGGCAATAATGAATAACAATAATTTGACCTTTTACTATTTTGACAAAACAAATAATGTTAAATATAGCCCATCATAACAACATAGCAATGATTTGAATTATTAAGCATCTCGTCAAAACAAAATATTTCGTAGAAACAAAACTGTGTAACAATAAGAGCAACGCTTCATATAGATAGTAAATCGATAAAAACAAACCTTTCATAGATATAAAGCAATATCAAAATAAGAGCAAGGACTTGAAAGAGTTAGACTATCGACAAAATAAAACATTTGGTCGATAAAAAAAGATATAACAATATTAACAATGTTTTCATATAGTTTGAATTTCGAAAAGACAAAACATTCAGTATATATCAAACCAATAACCATGATTTGACCGCTTGGAATATAAAGAAATATTGGAACAAAAATATTAACTCGATAAAGTAAGCATTGCGACAGAAGTAAGTATGTGGTAGATATAAAACAATATTAGAATAAAAGCAATGGTTCGATATAGTAAAGATATCGACAAAACACTCGGTACGTATGAAACAATGCCTCAAAAGGGCACATAGTAAGCACACCTGCAAAACAGTTGGCAGATATAAAACAATATCACAAGAATCAACGTTGTGTTATAGACCATTTTGATAAACGGCTAACTTGTTAATGCAAGTCTGTTGTGTAATGCGCGTCAATGATTTTCGAAACATAAATTCTGCTTTAAGCGGATCTCTATAAAAATGCATTATTAATTCATTGGTAAACTTTGCCTGTTCGTTGTCACAAAGCACCATGTTTGCCACGACCTAACCACTCTGGTTTCTATTGATTCATAACATACACAATCGATGCCATTTATTAAAAATAACAATGCAAATTTGCATAATTTATAAATGAATATTCAAAGACCGTCCTTTGGACGTATTGCAACAAATCCAGCCAGGTGAGAAATGGCTTGACTAGTATATATTAGAGGCGAGTGGGGTAATGCTACTTTCATTAGAAATTCCCCTATTCATTGAGTTCAGATCTCGACTCCGGAGACCTTTTCCATTTTTGTGGTGCAAAGGATGTATAATTATTTTAAACAATTGATTCAACACGTTTGTCTGTGGTATCCGGGGGTCTTCATCTAGATAGAAAAATAATAGGTGTGAATAGTAAAGATGTCCCCTAAAAGCATATTCTCGAGGAAGTGAGTATGGTGATGGAACAAATGTGAACAAAACAGTAATAAACTATGATCATTATTATCATCAGATAGCAGCTTATAGAAACATAACAAAATGTGAAACAGATCTTTTAAAGCAGTCTCTCCTTTTGTCACGAATGTTTGGACTCGCCTCATACAGGTTCGAAAAACACGTCTATATGAAGAAAAAGGTTGATCATGTTCCATGTTAATACGTAATGACTTCGTCGCCATACGCGATCGCACATAAACAGAGATACAATTAGCTATTGTTTAATTGGATTATTCGCACATTGATACCATGGGATTTCAATACAGGAAATGCCCTTTTCCATGTTCTGTTGTATATGTTATATCTGTTTGTCGGCAATTTTATCCGCATGCGTTTGGTACCTTATCAAAAGATTACTGAAACAGTTTCTGGAAGAAAGTGACATGTATGTAATAAACTGGAGTTTATAAAACAAATAAGGATTACATTTTCAATGCATGTTGTTTTATTTAAAATGAAAATCAATATTGGAATTTTCATGGTTGATCATTTAATGCAAAATTTCAAAAATGTGTGAATCTAATGAATGCAAACAATACCTAAGCGGATAGTGTGTTTACAAAGCCATTAGGTAACTTCATATATGTGTGTACACGTGTTGTTTATTTGACATTAAACGGAATGCAATTTTGTTAGTTTAAAGGCATGGAGTTTAATATTTTGACACCTACATTTTGGTAAAGGTAAAAGATCTTTTGTATATTTTGCAACAAATAATAATAATTCAGAAAGGCGAAGTGTCAAATGATACTCATTAGGACAAACATTTCAGAAGGAGTAGAAGACGTGTATAGATATAAACCTTCCAGATTTGTGAACTAAATTGACAGTCTTATTTGCAGAAACAATTTGCGTTTTAATAAAGTGTACCAACTCATTTACTTGTGTTGATCAAGTAATATTTTAAAATGGTTCAAATATAGTTGCAAAGAACAAACTCGAAAACGTGATACCCCCAGAGGCCAAAGAAGAAAACCTGATATAGCATTGTAGTTTGTGTAACTATTGTTATGACTAAAGCTCATGAACAAACAACATTATTTTAGACTGAAACTATAACAGAAAAAGTTCAAAACGAATTTGATATAGTATTTCATTTGATAACTACTGAACCAAAACACATTTACAAACGAACTAATTGACAGTCTTATTTGCAGAAACAATTTGCGTTTTAATAAAGTGTACCAACTCATTTACTTGTGTTGATCAAGTAATATTTTAAAATGGTTCAAATATAGTTGCAAAGAACAAACTCGAAAACGTGATACCCCCAAAGGCCAAAGAAGAAAACCTGATATAGCATTGTAGTTTGTGTAACTATTGTTATGACTAAAGCTCATGAACAAACAACATTATTTTAGACTGAAACTATAACAGAAAAAGTTCAAAAAATTTGATAAAGTATTTCATTTGATAACTACTGAACCAAAACACATTTACAAACGAAATAACTCGGGACAATGACTACAACAGAAATAGTTCAAAATAGTGAGCAGTGCTACACCAAAACACAAAAGAAGTAGAAACAACATTATCTAAGACGAGAGCGGATAAAACCCTGTTAAACTGAATAAAAGATCTGAGTTTTTTGTTTGACACATGCTTCACTTGAAACGGAGATCTGCACAACATCTACAAGGACTACAACGGAAAAAGAACAAACTGTTGATTTATTTGAAACTGAGACAGTATATTCAGCAGCCTTGGTCTTCGAAGCAAGATGCACGCTGTATCATCTTGTAACAGAGAGGGCAGCGTAGACGTCCAGAGTAACCATGGCAGCAAGAGGACTTCCGGTCATACCGTGGCGCCGAGGGAAGGATGGGAACGGAGGCGCGCCGAAGCCATGGATGAAATGGTCATCATTAGAAACAAGTACACAAAGGAGGTCGTTAACTTAGAGGTAGGTCAATATTATTTGAATGTTGAAAATGTTGGTATTATGAATGCTCATAAAGTACTTCCAATGCTATTTGAAGAACTAGCCCTAATAGTTTTTAGCTGGAAATGTTTCCAATTGTTACAGTGAAGTAAGGAAATTGTGTGTTTCAAATTTAGTAATATTACGGTTTTCAAGGAACTATTAGCTCTATGTCTAGACTTCTGAATAAATGTTGGCAAAGAACACGCCAAGGAAACCAGGAGTAGGTTGTGAGAAATATTTGATGAAACTATTGCAGAATTCTTATCGAGATGACATCGACATCTGTTGACTTGTTTATTATTTAAAAAGTTTCAAGCGTCAGTATTTCCATTGTTGAAATGCATGCATTCAGTTCAGCTGTAACTGTTGCCTCTTCCCCGAGGAAAGGCATTATGATTTGAAACGTCTGTATGGCTATTGGTTGGGAATAAGCTTGGTTGAACAATTGAACTTAAACTGCAATGGATCAATTTAGAGATGTGTTTGGCGATTTGAAATAAGTTTGGAATAGCACATATCACCATTAATAAGATGCATTTTTAAGAGTATGACATAATTTCACTCAAATAGATATACCAACAAGATTCGGTTCATTATTTCATTTTATAGTTAAAGGCACATAAAACGAGATAAGTAAAAATAAATTACTAAAAAAATATATGTAGTTCTTTTATTATTTTCATAAAAGAAACTTGACAATTAATTTACGAATGCATTGAGACCCTATTAAATAGACTCCTCTTACATATTATTTTGTGCATGAAATATAATAGTCTCCAAATCAATCATGTTTATCAACAACCTGTTTGTTTACATATTCGAAAAAACGAATTCTGATTGGTCGGTTCAAACATTTGAGTATCAACTGTCAAGGTCAGTGGTGAAGAATCACACAATTAAACTGGTTAATCTGGGTTTATTCTTGTTGGCTTTCACTTTTAAGTTGTGCTGATGGTTTTTTTTGGTGATAACTATTTGAATCTGACCAAACGTTTACCAATTAATATCGTTTTATATAGTATTAATCTCCTTTTATGTGCCTTTAATGAAATGCAACAAGAAAACAATATTCATTCGATGACAAAATGTTCAGACTGTCAGGCAAAGCGATTTCAATCGAATAGTTTGGTTTAGAGTTGCTATCGGATGTTAACGTGTTGCGTGAACAAAACAGAGCTAGAGGCAGCTTTGGGATTAGAGCGTCATGTGACCATCTATGTTTGATGTCATACGTACACAGGGGACTTGTGTGCACGCAACCGGAGACAATGGTCTATACCATCTGGCTTTAAAACATGATTACGCACATGTAACGCACGAAACGAAGCTTTACTCCCCATTGTTTGATATCATTCCAGAGAAACCAAAATGATGCATTTGCATCATGTTAATGATTGAATAATAACTTCAAACTGCTTGCTACCGATGCTTTAAAACCGGAACGATACGTGGCCACCGTTTTAATCATGGGAATATTGCTTCTAATATGACTGTTGTAAAATGCTATGGATTCATTGCAACTAATTATGATGTCAGTTGATATCAACTATTGGATAAATTTGAGTAACGCCTTTACTTTAGAGATATCTCCGTTTGCACTCTGTAGCCTCCCCAAGCCTACCATGCTTATTGTTTATCGGGAGTAGGCATGTATGGCTCTTCCAGGGCGGTCTGTTTGCATTTTCCAGTCATAAACCAGGATTCGAGGACACACTACAATGCAACCAAAAACTTCTATCTTAAGATATAAATAGGTAGATTCATTATTATTATTAAAAATCGTGACACGTAATCTTGCAACGTCATAAAAGCAATCTAGAGAGTTTAAAGTGCAGATTGTCGTAAAAGCCAACATTGAACGCATATTGCGGTTTGACCTCAACAGCCAAGGGGGTCATTACCGAAACATTGACATCCGGTTTAATTGGGTGATAACGCATGCGCCATCGCGAGATTGGAATGTTAATTCCAATAATTTGGCCTAGCATTTTGAAGCAGATGGCTATCGAATGCTGTCGGAAAGCTTAAACAATTTTCGTTCCATCATTTCTGTTGGACTGGTCCTACTCTGAAATATCTGAAGATAAATTGTGAACATCTGTGATGTCTTTTCTAAGTGGGGGGATGGGGGTATTTGGCAGACACTTTATTTACACAAAGGTGAAATTGCTCGTTACGGACAATTTCTTTTTTGTTACAGAGGTTTATTAATGACGGCTACTACACGTGCCTCAAATTGATTGACGTTGATTTATTTTTACATTCATTGTGAAACAAGTTCTTACAACTTGGAAACACCCTCTCTATTCTGCTTCCTGGTTACCTAACGTAAACTCGCGCCGAATGTCGATAAATGAAAGGTCGCAAGGCAGAGTCCGCTACTCGCGGGATTCGTAAAATAAATATCAGAAAAAACTTTATATTATACAGGTGTTTATAAACATACACTGACCTTTTTTACCTTCATAAAGAAAGCTTGCTTCAAATTTTGTCTTGGAGCCTAACACGATACAAGATACCTTCCTTCTGTCTGCTAAAGATGAAACGACTTAATAAACTTGCTTGCATTCCTGAAAGGGTTATAAATGCCTAGAGCCAGTCTCTTGTTCCACATTATGATAGTCTTGGGTCACATTTAGATACTCTATGCTGATTAGGTTTGTGTTTCGTGACCCAGATTTCGTGATCTTCAACCGTTTGCCAGACAAAACTGTTCCATTCGTTAGTTTCGTGGTAACCTTAAAAGTAATTAAGACAACTTAAATCCCTTTTCTCATAAATAATCAGAAATCATTATAAGAAAATGCAATCATTGAATAAAGGAAACCACTGTGATTAAATGGAAAGTAACTCCAATGTTCTTAATATTACATGAATCTTTTTTTCATTTTAAAAGACGGTTGGTTTAGAGTACAGAATAGGAGTGGCTTAATATGTTTTTTACTAGTAATTTGGTTTGATATATTTTAGTCATGTGTATGGAAAATATTCTTCATTAAAGGCCCTTCCGGTAAGTATTGGACAAAAGTATTTTTCAGTAAGTTTTACAGTCAGTAAAGGTCTCAGCATCTTAGGAAGACCGTCATTTTACATACAAGTATTTAAGCTGGAAGTAACTCCAATGTTCTTAATATTACATGAATCTTTTTTTCATTTTAAAAGACGGTTAGTTTGGAGTACAGAAAAGGAGTGGCTTTATATGTTTTTTACTAGTAGTTTGGTTTGATATATTTTAGTCATGTGTATGGGAAATGTTTTTCATTAAAGGCCCTTCTGGTCAGTTTTGGACAAAAGTATTTTTCAGTAAGTTTTACAGTCAGTAAAGGTCTCAGCATCTTAGGAAGACCGTCATTTTACATACAAGTATTTAAGCTGGAAGTAACTCCAATGTTCTTAATATTACATGAATCTTTTTTTCATTTTAAAAGACGGTTAGTTTGGAGTACAGAAAAGGAGTGGCTTTATATGTTTTTTACTAGTAGTTTGGTTTGATATATTTTAGTCATGTGTATGGGAAATGTTTTTCATTAAAGGCCCTTCTGGTCAGTTTTGGACAAAAGTATTTTTCAGTAAGTTTTACAGTCAGTAAAGGTCTCAGCATCTTAGGAAGACCGACATTTTACATACAAGTATTTAAGCTGGAATTTTTCATGTACATCAAGAGCCTGTATTTCAATTGTACATTCATAAAGTCATCTTGTAATACAATAGCTTAGCACAAGTGTACTTTTCTGGGCCCTGACCACAATGTTTTGTTGCTGTGCTTTTTTCACCGTCGTCCGAAAAGAACAGACATACACTCCCACACAGTACCATGTATCGTATAATATTGTCTGGAATAGGAGGTTAGGGAGACAGCCCTAATTATATATTCTTGTTCCTTGTCGTTTTGTAGAGTTTATGTTAACCCATTTCACTTCTTCATTCATTATTCGAAAATTCTAAATCAAATAACTAAAGAAAACAAGCGTGATCACAATATAGTTTGTTTGAAAGGAATAATGTCTTCTTTGGCCACGATGGTTTCTGTCCAAAGAAAGAACATTTTATTAACTTTATCATATTTTCTTAATCAATACCTGCAATCTTGATTTGAACCAGATAAAAAAATTGTATCAAGGAATATAATAATTAATGTCAGTTTTGTATATATACGAGGTTGCATACTCCCTCTTGCCTCTACACGAATATACCATATGCATTACGACTAATGTCCTTGTTTTGTCTTTTTCCTTATTTTTTTACGAAGTCTTGTTAAAACACCTTAAACTTGAGTTCAAACCAAACCACTTAGATACCAAGTGTTGATAACCACACCGATCCCTGAATTTTAAACGATTTCATCGATGGTAGAAAGCAGGCAATCAACACGTAATGGGTAATTTAAAACCATTGATCTTGCTTGGCAACAACGCAAATAGAGGCATTAACTGTCTTTAATGGCAACTAAAAAGAAAAGTCTAAATGGAAACAAAACGAAAATTGGTTTCTAAAAGACGTTTAACCATGCCTCTTTTCTTGTATCCAACAAACACTTAACTGATAAAGACATCTAAGATTGAAAAGATATCGTTGTACGAAACATATGAGAAAGTGTAAGCATGAAAAGAAATTATAGAGTATGTTTTTATTTCATCTTGATCGATTGCTTCTGTCGTATCAAAGACATCAAATTACTCCATTTATGTGTAGACATGCATAGCAATTTATCTGTTAAATGGAAAGGGTCATTTATATATCTTCCGTATATTCCAACCCCTGTTGGGAATAAGACTTCGTCGAGTCTACTGACAGAGTGTTTAAAGAGTAAAAGTATAGATACAAGACTTTCATGAGAGGCAGTCTCCCGACTGACTTACGGAATGCCGATGGTTCTACCCGCCTCGACCAGCCCTTGTGGGCAGTTGAGTAAGGGGTCTTCCTCCATCATTAAGAGTCGGGCATCGCTACATAACTGAAATAATGTTGATGTGATGTAAAACCCATATAAAAAAAAAATAGATACAAGATTAGAAAATATTTAGATAAGATACATTTGTATGATGTGCCATAAATTTGTTGAATTCCCGATAAAAGAGCTGTAAACAATACGGATTGTCCATCTTTCAATTAAGAAAAAACACTGTTTTAATGCGGTTTAGGATATGTAAATGGTGCCTCTTATAAGGCAATTGATATAATCGTAAATATAGAGAACAGATGGTAGTGTCTTGAATCGGTAATGTTATCGGGCAAGGCGTAGGAATATCCTCCGGTCCACCGGAGGCGAATAGGATGACAATTCCAAGCTGTGCCGTTAAATTTTCCTATTCAAAGACACCAACCATCTATTTTATTTATCCTGTTATTTCTATATAAACAAACAAAATAAAAACAAAAAAAAAACGAGAAAAGAACCAATCACAGTTAACAAGTAGAGAATAATGTATACATGACCTCATATGTCATAACGTACTTATGACGACATGATTCGTCACGCAACTGCGTGTTATATGGTTAGCGCCGGACATCACAAAGGTTATACGGAACCTTGTTATCGGTCCAAAAAGGGCATTGGTGACAGGATTAAATCAATTGATAAAAATCACAGACCACATGTGACTAGGACCTGTTAACATTTAAAACGGAAGAAATGAAATGATGAATTATTTAAAGATTTTCCGTTGGTTGTTAACGAGTTCAAACTATATTTACTTATTCAGTATGATTGTACATGGCTTTGAGATTATTGGATTGGTATTTTTATTACTTGATTGAAACATTTTTAACCAATATCGGGTACATTAATATCATAGATGCATCTTTTCTAGTTTCTCAGTTCCATACTATACAAATGTTCGATCTCATTGTACCGATATATAAATTCGAACAAACGAACTTCAAAGATAAACATATTAAATGCCTTTAATCGCTATGTTCTAGTCATGAGCATATGCATTCATAATGGCCAGTTTTTTTTTCGAAAAATGTAAAGTTGTCAAAACAAGAGGTGTTGTCCCCTTATAGCACTGCATTATGGAAGACAGGAGTGATTTAGTGTTTTGTCCGCTTGAATGAAATATTCATCATACAGTCCGAAATATTGGCAATGCAGTCCGAGAAATTAAACCTCGTTTATGCTAAAGTTATACGCGTATAGACAATTTGAACACATCAAATGGAAGCATAAATTCCTTTGCAATTTTGAATTATTGCGGATGAGACTTTTTTAGTGTATTTCAGTGTCGTTTGCCATGATTTCAACTGTACTGTGAAACGATGTTTTTTATCCTTATCCTAAAAGACTTATGAATCCTTCCCCATTTTGAAAATTGTCTCTTCATTTTGATAGAACAAAATGTAAATCAATCTTAGAAAGCGAAGCTTTAATTCTGTTGAAGGCATACAAGTGAATGCGATATCCGATTAGAAGCATGAAGCACCGTGCAATGTCTCGTCAAAACTCTTGTTTGAACATTAACGATTGATCTTAAAGACTATTAAAAAATGATTCAGGAAAGAAAGAAGCCTTTGCAGTCTGCAACAAAAGCTTTCTTGTAGGGGGAGATATATTCCGCCTTGGCGGCGACCGATTATTTCAATGAACAAATGCTTCTCTTCCCTGTATAATCTTTAATAAAAGGCGGTTTTTCTATTAATATTTCTCCATTCAACAGTCAGCCGTTAAATTTGTGTTCTATATAAGCAAACCAATGCGAGGATAAACGACTTATTTCATTTGTCAATCATACAATGGGAGTTACACATTTTTCAGATGAAGTCAGTAGTTTTCTTCGTATATCTAAGTCCGTTTTTCTTTATGGTTTGTCTTGATCAAAGACCACAATGAGCTAATAAAAGGACACGCCGATCTTTATACGGTTGTCATTAAACAAAGACGTGAACATTTTGACTTTTGTTTTTCAAAACTTCCAGTTGTATATAATTAATCCATTGGAAAGGATTAACAATTTATTCGTTTTCAATCTCTGCATTTGCCAAAATCCTTTCTGTTTTTCAACACAGTTACTAGTTGACATGGACAATTAATATCAGCAAACGAACGCATTGACTTAAATCATTGGTGTTGCAATAATGGTGTGAGATTTGTTTTTCATTTGTATATTATCGAATAGGCTTTTTGCTTCACTAAACATATATGATGTCTTCGTTTCTGTCGGAATTATTTTTATGTTTACCCACACCATTGTCTAAGTGGTAAACACCACGGCCATTGATTGATTGATTAATATTCCCTTTATTTATCGTTAAGTAATACCCAATTTCCCATCATGTCCTAAAACACCTTTTTCTGTTGACAAATGGAACACAACAGTGACGTGATGTATGCACAAAAACATTCAAACATGCATAAGAGAGGTTTAGATAGACTTAAAAGGCGTAACCCACCCCCTTTGTAAATTTCCTGGTTTTTCTATTTTGCGCCATAAAATGAGGTAACAATGCACTGGAACGGCATACATAACAGTTTCATCGATTCACTACGCGACATATTACGGCCAGCCATTTATCTGCAAGAAGCCTGCTTCCTAAATCGTCTGGACAGGGCCTTGCAGCACGATGTAATATCCTGATAATTACACGGCAGGTGTTTCTGTGGTGCCGTTTTACAGTGCGCACCCTCGTAAAGGCAACGTCACTTTAAAGGTGCTAGACCGTTTTAATTCCTTAAAAACAACTATCCCCACAAAAAGGGTATGTAACAGACGTTAGATTGTTGATATAATCAATCAATTCATAGTCAATTAACAAAATATACTTTCTTATTTCATTTTTTTTATAGGTGCTGAATAATTATGTTTTCATGTTTAAGAAAGTGAAACGAGCTTCAATGCATTTCAGTGCTGTGATGGCAACCTCTATCTATTTCGATGATTTGTTATGACGGAAGTAGTGTCTTAAAGACCACTACCTACACATGTGTTTGGTTGATTGAAGTGTAGGCCATTATTTACTATGTAAACCGTTTAAAAGTTAACTGGAACATCAACATGTTATGTTTCAACCACACCATTTTGAAATGGATATGCGCGCATCAATTTGAGCCAGCATGTTCTCTCGACACTTTACGTAGATTTGAGTCATTTTTGAATATTCATCTTAATCTATCTTTTAATAGTTGTGATGAAGCTTTAATGTTTGTAACGGTTACAATCCACATATGGCATCGTGTCAAATTTGGTTTGTTATTGCAGTAGTCCATTTCTGTAATGTCTGTAGGTATTATATCGTCTGTGAGAAACAAGGTCGCACATAAATCACTACGAGAACAAGACTAAGTCCAGACAGAACTTTTTTTTAAAATCAGGATGCACTTTACTTTTGAAATAGAAAAACAACTTAGTTCAAAGACCTATTTCAACAATGTAGTTGTGCGATGGAATGCTTTGGATATCCCATCATGGCTGAATTTTTTTTTTACAGAAAGACATTTTGAACGTCAAAATAAAATCTCGTTGGAACTATACAGTTTTACTTTATACAGGCTTTAAATCATTAACAAAGATCAAACTCTAATTACTATTCAGTTCGTATTTTATAAAAGTACCGATGTTGTGAAGGTTTAAAGAAATTAATTTCCAACTTCCTTTATTTTCTCTCATCTGTTAACAAGCACCTTTAAACCAAATTATTTGTTTTTGCATTGTTTCCAATAATGTTCAAACCAGAGTTCATTAACTCAGCCTTTTGAAGTGATACTGATGTAATTCAACCGTCTTTCATAATGGTTAAGGATATTTTGCATTTGGGCGATTTCGCTTACAATGAATATAAAAAAAATCCATTTTAGATGTAACATACAAGAAGCTTCATCAATAGATACACAAACAGACCATGATATAATTAATATAATACTTTTACATCCATATGGTTGGAAATTGCAGTCGATGTCTGAGAGAAAAAAATCATCCATTGAGAGTTCTTTTCATGCCACACTTTAGGAGGATATCTCATTGGTTGGTTTGTTTTGAAATGAAGAATTTAAAAAAAAAATAAACTCAGGATTTTTTTGCACCTCTTGTTAAGTTCCCAAACCGACCCTAAAATCGGCATCCGGCTCTGAATTATCCCGATATTGCCAATAAACCCTTGGTCGGGGAAAATAAATGTTGTTTTCATTGGAAGAGATAGCGACTCACAAGCATACCCTCAACTGTGGATGCACGGTAATGTTTCCGAGTTATATTGGAATAGTATAGTAAAGCCGCGTGTATCAATGGATTTTAACACGGAGCGGGAATTATAAATCGTGTTTCGATATTCCGTATGTGAAAAATCTTCATTATTCAGTCAAGTTTTTATTTGTCTTCGTGTTCGAAAGTCGTTTTATGACTTCATGGAAATACCTTGCGACAGTTGATAGTGCTTAACAATGTTTACGTAGCTGCACTTTTTTTATTTGGTCAATTAGAAAGGATTCTGTGATGTTGGGTACATGTTAGAGCGCAGACGTATAGCTTTGTATATTAAAGTTGATATCTTCAGCATTATATAAAATTGTGTAAGTGATTCTGCACATACAAATTAAGTATATTCATCATTTTTGTTATATGAATATGTGCATTGAGTCCCTTATGCGACGCACACGAATTTGTATTTTGTACCCCTGCGGTCTAGTGGCTAGAGTAAAATTTTTTAAAAAACATGGCCTCTCACTGCGTGGGTTCAAATCTCGGCGACGGTATTTTGATTTTCGTAAGAGATAGAGTCTCCCGAATGACCAACAGAATACCGATGGTTCTACTTGGCTTGACTAGCCTTTGTAGGTAGTACAGCATGGGGTCTTCCTCCATCATCATGAGTTTGGCTTCGTAAGATAAGGGAAATGGTGTTGGCATGATTTAAAACTTAAATGAAAATGTCATTTGTTAATTATTTCTTTCAGGCTACGTATTTATCTCAAATATATTTCCAATTCTTTAAATCAACATTGAACAATATCATACTTTTTTACTAGACAAGAACCAGATATTAACTTAACCACTTGTTTCATTATATCCAGCATTGTAGCATCTGCTCCAGGAAAACCAAGAGACTATTGTTAACAGATGATATTTTGCTCTTGACGAGCAAATTATTCTTTATCACGATGTTCAAGTCAAAATCATGAAAATAATCCATTTGTTTTTCATTTATGTTGTCGTCTGTTTTGCCATGAATTCGGATCAGCAAATTTCCAATTAAGGGAAACATGTTTCTTAATTGCCTAACCCATTACCAAACAATAACGACATTTGACCAGGTTGTTGCAGACGACTCTGGAAAGGAATGTGGCAAAAAGGGTAATCGCTTTTAACGATCAATTTCTCCTTTTCACACAATGTTTTCTGCCCTATCAGTAGATTATCTTTCAATTTCATCACATTCTAAAATGTCGTCTGCAAACTTTCAATTTGGGACATTCGAAAATTAGCCTTTAGTAAAGGGTTAACCTAGATATAGAAAGCATGTTAATGGTATGCGTGTCCTGTGGGACAGGGACGTCTGTTTGAAGATTTTTCTCAATCCACAAACAACATTTATATCCCATTTTTTTATATGGGTTTTACATCACACCAACATTATTTCAGTTATGTAGCGATGCCCGAATCTTAATGATGGAGGAAGACCCCATACTCAACTGCCCATAAGGGCTGGTCAAGGCGGGTAGAACCATCGGCATTTCGTAAGTCAGTCGGGAGACTGCCTCTCATGAAAATCCATATCCCTCTCAGGATTTGAATCCACGCGGAGAGGGGCCATGTGATTTCAAGTTCTGTACTCTAACCACTAGGCTACGGAGGCCCCTTATATCCCATTACTGGACAAGTATTTTGTAAATAGTTAACATGATGTATACTTACAAGCAAGTAACTCAGATGTTCCTTTTTGTTATACGACCCATTGCTGACATTTAGAGACAAATAAAAATAATCAAACATTCAGTTAAATGTTTCATGCATTCTACATTGTTATTTCATACTGTCTGAAACACTTTTTACAGCAATTTTCCTTCTATAGTGATTCTTTTGGAATGTTAAATAATTTCTAAACATATTGCTAATTCTCAACGATAAGTGTTCTGACTTTGCCAATACAATTTGATACAATATCTTTATTGCCTCTTCCAAAGTATATAGTGGAATATGCTCCTCTATAAATTTAAACTTAATCCTGAAATGGCATGCAGTTTTTTTTTCAACCGCGGAGGAATATGGTGTCATCGTTATGTTTCCATGAATATTCATTAAGTGATGCCAGGTGGGAATTCCCTATCCGTTTTGTCTATCTCTTTCTACACGCAACAGTCTCGTCCCCGCTAAATATCTGTTTGAATGAGAAGACACTGGGATACCACAACGTTGTTTGAATTATCTTTTCTCCAATTTTTGCAAGACAAAAAAAGAAAGCTATGTGTGTTTCCTTCCATTAGCCTAACATGGCCACCAACTTTGTTTCTATGAAAATGCCCCGCCGCCTTATCTTAAATACGGCATGCTTATGAAATTATGTACGAATTATGTGCCATTTCCGTCATGTTCTTATACCGGTTTGATACTAACTTGCATCATTTTCTCCCTAGTCACAGTGGCATTGGCGGTAATTTTTACTCTTTTTGCTTTTAAATACTTGTGACCTTCACAGTAACTAGAAAAGTATTAATATAACACGTTACTTAAATAAAACTGCACCATACTGGTATCGGCTGGGTACAACAAGACAACTGTAATATAATGTCAAAGCATTGGTTTGAATCTCAGGGCAATAACGAATTGATGTCATACAAGGATTTATCATAAATACCTTCTCCGTCCGTTAACGTATTTTGCTTATGCCTGCAACCTTATACGACCCTAAATAGACTGCTTTTTGTAAGACAACATTTCTATCTGACGCTCTGTACCTCGTAATGTCATATTGCATTCTATGCAAGGAAAGAGGTACGGCGTTAATAGCTGAACTGTGGCGATACTCATTTATAAATGATGCTTTGGAACTTGAAACTGGAATATTAAGCCATCGATGTCATGTGCTAGAGTTTCTATTTTATGGAATAATGCTCCCTGTTTAATAATGCAGACAACTAGGATATCTGATCAGGCCTGTCGATTTATAAACAATACGACAGAGACCTCGAGTATCGATTCAACGTAACAAGTTTGTTAGGTGTTTATTTTCCGTCAATTTATTTCATATATCTTTCTTGGATTGACTTTTAAATTGAATACTCTACTATTACATATAGAAAATTTACGTTGACCATACGGAATGGATGAATACGTAATCATTGTTCGTACACATGAGCTATCTGAGTCTCATGTAGGGTGAACCATCGGTATTTGACGGGGATAAATTCAAGTATTACGCTTCATTTGTAGAAAATGCAAATTGTTGTTTTTCCCGGATTGTTGGGAAACCCCAATTAAATAAAAAACCTTCAACACATCTTTTAAATAAACAATGCCAATAAACTATGAAGCAAAATATAATCAAATGACAATGAAAGTGTAGATAAGTATAATTTTAATGTATTTTTTTTTAATTGTTTTACGCGATCGATTATTAAGGCATCTGATACAAGTGCGCCTGTACGTCTACGAGAAAAAAACTATGGTCAAATATGATGATGAAAACAGTTGTATCTCGTAAGTCATGATCCTCATTACTCAACGATAAGAATCAGTAATTGATTATTTTGCATTCTGGGCTTTAATCTGCTACCATGAAACCGTTTCCATCGAAATTTGTATCATATGATAATTTGATATCTGTTAAGCTCAAAATCATTGTCGGGTTATAATTGGCTAAGAGTTTTGTTTGCAAGTCAATGAACGAAACTAACCTTCTAGTGTGAACACTACTTTTGGTATTCTTGCGCAAATTCGAAGACTGGACCGATGGATTTATTGGACGAGTGTAGTTTTGTACTTTGGGATTTGGTCTTATTCCTGAAAATTGCACTATCGTAACCACATGGGTTGCATTTTCATAACCACACACGAACCTCTAAAACATCGATTATTTATTTGGACTGGAAGATATAAATCGTTCTCTTGCATGTTGTAGGTAATTTAATCGAAGCACCAATGAAGACTGCATGGTGCAGCATCAATTATGATGTACCATTCAAGCTCATGCCCCTGCATGCTACGGCATCAAATAATTAGATGTATTTATGACCCTTAGTGTACACCATATCGATGACATTCACTCACGAATGTTTTTGTTTGTGTGTTTAGCCATGCACGAAATCTTTGATTTAGATAACCTCATCACTAATTACACTGAGTCGGATAACATTTAGTCCGTATCTTTTTTTATTTAGTGGCGTGTTAAATGCATTTTTAAGTGTGTATGTGGAAGTGTGTCATTAACAAATATGGACTTAATGGACCAAGATTTACTTTACCCCAAGGTATGCATACGCTTTCACGATGCATATGAAACAATGATTAATCGACGTTAGACACCGATTGAAATATCAATAATCAACCGGAGAAGGGTTCATTGAAGCACAATTTAAAACTGTGCCGTAGTTCTAAGTGTACCGACAACGAACATCAACCGGACAGACATGCATAGTGCGATTCAACATAGGAGCTCGGACGCAGCAAGCCGCCATAAATACGTCAAGGGTAATAGTGGTGGCAAGGGACCTGGTAAAGGTGGCAATGGGTTCAACGTCAAACGTTTTCGTGACCCGGAAATGGTTATAATACGGAATAAGTTCACGAAGGAGGTGGTTGATCTAGAGGTAAGATGTATCAAAGTTATTTCATTTTATCTATTTTTGTTTGATCTCATTGTTGTGCGATTGCTAGATTATTTATATAAAGTTAAGATGCCATTGTGATGCAAAGTAACGTTATACGTTACAAGCGTATCTTTTATTGACATGAACATCTATTTGTTGACATTAATATAAAGGTAGAATTATGTACAGTATATGCCTTTAAAACATCTTAAAGCAATTTCACGACCTTTTTAACAAATGCCTTTTTAACAAACCGCAGATGCCAGTTTCTACCAAGCTTGATCTCTGACATGGAACGCAAGGGTTAATATGTTTATTCACATACTGTAGAATATCTAGACCTCAAAGTTCTGATTGTCTAACCCTTCTATACCTCGAAGTAAATACAGGCTTCGAAATATTTCTTCTCTATTTCTACGTCTTGATATCCTATATCTATTTGATATCTACATGCCGTCCTCTCTATATGTCAATATATTCACAAGTCCCTTCAACTTAGAGGGAAAGCGATTCTAATGTATGTAATCCAATGAGAGATGTGTGAATAGAAATGGCAAGACTGATCAATTATCTTACATGATTAGATCTTATTACGAGGGACTAAGTCGAATGTACCTGTGTTTATTGATCGCAACTAAATTAAGTTAGAATACCAATTCACCGTCATTTTGAAACTCATTATTTCATCAGAATACTATTGTCGTTTTCTATATGCATCGGTCATGACCGGAATAATATGCATAAAACCGAATACCTCCGGCTCCAATCGCTGTTTACCGAGAGCGTCCGAAGTAATCTAACGAACAATTAGTTTAAATTACTTCGAGGTAAAGAGATGCTAATGCATGTACTCCAATGAGAGGTTTGTGAATACAATTGGCAACACTGCTCTATTTTCTTACACGGTTAGGGCTCATTCTTCTGTACCTTCCAATATCGCATCTATTGAACTTTGCGTAATTAGCTCGAAACGTAATTGCTAACAGGGGTTATAATTATCTCAAATCGATTAAACGTTAAAATGGAATTCACATTGTTAAAGGATGGTGTACGCGTGCAACTGTATTTAATGGCGTACATTGCTAATGCTTTAAACGCTACCATTTCGGTGAAGCAACATATTGCTTTACTATAACATGTATGTCTTTGTCGAATTTATTGTTCCCAGGCTTTTAAAACTGAAATACGAGCTAGATTTGGTTGCATCAGCGCATACCACACAACTATACAGCGGTTGTAAAGTTTAAATGAAACCAAGTTTTTACACACACATACATATGACATTCACAAAAGATTAAGCCTATGAGAAGATCAAAAGCATAGCAACTATGTCTTTACCCCCCCCCCTTCCCCCGCCCCCAAACAAATGAAAATAAAAAAACGCAATAGACAGAAGATAATGCTCTCTTTCACTTTTTCTCTCCCTCTCTCTCTCCCTTCAAATCTCTCCTCCTCTTTCCCTTTGTTCTCTCGTCTCCCTTTCTCTACATGTCTGTCTCTTCTTCTCCATCTCTCTCCCTCTCCTTTTTTCTTTCGCAAATCCTGAAATTCTCAGTATATTGATTTTGTATTACCCTTATTGTACTTTTTTATACTTGGGTTTAGATAATGTAATGTTCTGTATAAGGAAAATCAGAATCAACTTCCTTATCAAAAACACTTGTAGCTGAAAGCATTAAGTATCGTAGCTGAAAGCAATAAGTATCATAGCAGAAAGCAATAAGTATCGTAGCAGAAAGCAATAAGTATCGTAGCAGAAAGCAATAAGTATCGTAGCAGAAAGCAAATAGTATCGTAGCAGAAAGCAATAAGTATCGTAACAGTAAGCAATAAGTATCATAGCAGAAAGCAATAAGTATCGTAGCAGAAAGCATAAAGTATCGTAGCAGAAAGCATAAAGTATCGTAGCAGAAAGCAATACGTTTCCTTGCAGAAAGCAATAAATATCGTAGCAGAAAGCAATAAGTATCGTAGCAGAAAGCAATAAGTATCGTAGCAGAAAGCAACAAGTATCGTAGCAGAAAGCAACAAGTATCGTAGCAGAAAGCAATAAGTATCGTAGCAGAAAGCAATAAGTATCGTAGCAGAAAGCAATAAGTATCGTAGCAGAAAGCAATAAGTATCGTAGCAGAAAGCAAATAGTATCGTAGCATGAAGCAAATGATATCGTAGCTGAACGTAATACGTATCGTAACAGAAAGCAATAAGTATCGTAGCAGAAGGCAATAAGTATCTTAGTAGAAAGCGTTAAGTATCGAAGCAGAAAGCAATACGTATTGTAGCAGAAAGCAATACGTATCGTTAGGAAATAGAGTGCCATTTTCATAGACTCGTTACTAATGTTAAAGAAAATGAAAATTGCTAAAAAATCCATTTCAAAACTTCTCATTTTTTCAAAATGTTGTACCATCCCGTAGGCTTAGAGGCTGAAACATAATACGATGTATATCATAACTTATATAAATGCGGAATATCGCTGTATTTTTATTGTGTTATATAATCATCAAAATGTAAAGATGTCTCCTATTACCAAAGGAACGCTATATATGTTTCGGATCATTTAGTAAACCATGATATAGTGATTCGCTATTGCGTTTCTCTGTTGTAACGGAGTCGATTATTACTCTAGAGGGTTTGCGTAAATCAATCACCAGTTTGTTGAAATGTTAAACCGTTTAACGTATAACGTTTAAGATTCATTTGATTAAAAAACCCTCGGATATTGAATACTCTATCAAAGCATAACGTGTAAATAAACGATTTGTTTTATCAAATAATGCATTTGGCAAACGCATTGAGCTTCTCGGGAGAGTAGAGTTTCATTAGCGTTAGAACGAAATACTTAAACAAATCGGGATAGGAAATTGTTTCAGATTTCGACACCGACAGGATAAGCAACTAGACACGCTATAAATCTATTTTTGATATGGTTTCTAAAGGTGCTTGATCACAATTGGAACAATTTGAAAGTCTTAATAAATATGTCGTTGTACCAATACAGTTTATGTATCAGTGTATCATGTACATGCACAATCAAAGTAGCCACAGAGCGTCAGAACACGTCAATTTATCTAAATATGTATATGCTACATTTGTTTAATCTAAAAACGTCGCAATGCCTTTTGATTCTGGTACGTATAGGTTCACTGTGGCTGGATTTTAGATGCATGGAAACGACCTTACGCTGCTTCCACTTGCTTTCCCCCCGTTAGTATTGAATAACAATACAACTTTTAAAACGTTTTAAAGAATTTTAGTTTAAAGGTTCATTAAAGGAGATTAATGCTATATCAAACTACATTATTTGGTAAACTTTTGGTCAGATCTAAAACGTTATCAAACAAAAAAAAACCACATCAGCACCACTTAAACATAAAAGGCAACAAGAAATAACCCTGATTAGCAAGTTTAATAATTCAGATTGCCTGATTCTTCACTCCTGACCTTGTCAATTGATACACAAATTTTGAACCGATTAATCAGAATTCGTTATTTTGAATATGTAAACAAACAGATTGTTGATAAGCATGATTGATTTGGAGACAACTATATTTCAAGCACAAACTAACTTATGTTAAAGGAGTCTGTTTAATATGGTCTCAATGCATTTGTAAATTATTTATCATGACTTTTAAGAACATAATAAAATAACTCCATATATTTTTTCAGTAATTCGAATGGACGCATCTCCTTTATTGCGCTTTTAAGCTTTCACATTTCCTCACATCTGTAAACAAGGAGCTTCAACTTACTGTGTTGTCACGCATAGGTATAGTCGCTGGAAGACAGTACTAAATAGCTTCGACTATATAGTCATAAGATTATGATCTTGGGACTTAACTAGGCGATTGCTCCCCTCTTCTATACATCTGATGGTGTATAGATCATTGAAACTCATGTGATTAAATGCCGACTCACCTGATTAAATGTCGTCTCAAAGGATAAAACTCGATGGATAAAGGCGACACCAATTCGGACAGACACATTTTATAACTACCTGTTAATCGCCTTTTACGTCACAATCTTATCACAAACGAGACAGTCAATGGCCTGTGAGAATTGTTTGATGTATTGCATGTGTTGCCAATTTGTCATTCACCAAGGCTTCTATCAGACGAAGCTATCCTTTCTTTCTATTAAATCCCCATCAAATGACTTATTGTGGCACATAGGTAGAAACTATACAGTAGAGTCCCAAGAATATCTGATGTTTAAGCATATATATATACATTGTATATGTATGTTTGTTTAGGACATTTTTCTCATATGTATAAAATAAATAAACGTCATAGCCTTTAACATACGAACACATTAGCAAAGGAAAAGACGCTTAAAGCACATGTCTAAATGGATGAAAGGCATCAAAAGCATGGCTCAGTGGTTAAGGTGTTGGACTAAAAATTTGGGGGTTCCCGGGATGAGCCCAACCGACACCGCTGGTTGGCTAGCCTAGCAATATATCATGTACTAAACTATTTAGACCTTGCACTTTGTCAAAAGATCTGAAATTTTCATAAAAAACATTAAATCAAAGCAAACACATTTTCTTTATCTAATAAATTTAACAGTTTTAGATTAATGAAAAAATACAACGACAAAATTTAGTTCAAATAATCAAAGAAAGAAGTTGTGTATTATGGGGATTTCTAAATACAGAAACATCAATAGAGAGAAAGCGGTAGGAGAAGAAGTGGTACTTGTATAACTAACCGTACAGAAATTCATGGACAGGAATCCAGCATCTTTTAAAAAGCACAAGTTCAGAAATTCTTAAAACATTACATACACGATACATGCATGCATCTATGAATTTAAGAAGTGAAACAAGCCAACTGAAAAAATGCAATCACCTAAGCAACATTACATCAAGTATGTATGCTCACCTACCAGTTGAGTGGACGAACTAGAAATACCGATTTAAAATGCGCTTGTTCACAGTTATATGGAAACTTGAAAAGCAAAATTTCATTTCTTTAAAGCCGTATTGAAGCTGTACTTTTGTATGGAAAATCATGGAGAATAGGCATTGGATGTTAAATAAGTTGGTATTTAAGTAGTGAATACATTCATATATTGAAGGAATATGTATTTATATCCCAAAGCGTCCAAACGTTCTTTTTTTCAAATCCATCGCATAACGTATGTTCAAACTTTGATATATTGTCTCTTTCTGAAACAATATATTGAATATTATACTGCATTACAAAAGCTTCATTAATTCCAACGACTTTTGCTTTTGAATTTATTCTAAAGTGTCTCATTTGTGAACAATGCACCTATGATACTTATTGCATTTTTGAAATCCAAATCATGCCGTTTTCGAAAAGTAGATAAAACTAAATAAAGGACTTTGAAGCAATATTGAACCCTTTCACAGCACCAATCTTTTCTTGTTGATCTAGATGTAATTCACTCACAAACCTTTCTCGGTTTGTAATCTGCGTTCTTTCTGTAATTGTATATAATTAAAGATTTTTAATCATGTGGAAAAGAAATAAATCAGTTCGTTCAGAAGATTAATCGTGAAGTATCAAATATATGTTCGATTTTTAGCTTGTCAGTTATGTAATTCCGGTATAAGGTTGGTGCGGTTTTGTACACATATCTTTTGAAAGGAAGTGTCAATGAAGGAAAGATAAATTCTTCCTGGATCTCAATAACTTTGTCCCTTTTTGTTCAGGTACTGGATTTCTAGTTGTGTTGTTACCCCATTTTCTTTTTATAAAATATATGGGTGATTTTATCTAAACACTACATATACGTTTAGACATTGCTGTACACCAAAACATATAGAATACACATATATTGGTCATTTATCAAAGTATAATTTGAATACAATTTTTAACAGTGCCTTCTATATAAATGTTGATTTACTGAACGAGTTCAATATTTTTGATGAACTAGAACGTTATGTTAACTTCTGTAACAAAAATATCTTTCTTTCCTATGAAGATGTAGTAGGGATATTTCAAAACAAAATGAAATAAGAGTACTATGGAAATGAACCGATTACTATATTCATTGGTTCCTACCACAAGGGTCGGTATAGGAAAATCACATTGGGGATGATATGCTCTCAGAGATGCAAGTAAATCCGTTTAAAACAGATTTATTCCATCAGTCTGGAAGCACTTCGTGCTAGACATATTAAGCCTTTTTAAAAGGTCAAATCTGGCCCTCATACTGATTCCTGCACGTAGATAAAGGCTCTTGTCGATACTTGATATTAACATGGAAATGTTCCTCTTTGAAAGACAAAAAGCATAGATTGTTAGTGGCATGAATCGGAAATGTAATCTTGGAAGGCGTAGTAATATTATCCAGTGTGCCGAAGGCCTGGCATGATAACATTTTCTATTCAAAGCCAACAACCAACTATTGCATGCATTTTGTTACCTTTTTAGATCTATAAAACAAATACAAAAAAATGAAAATAAATCGCACATAAAACGGAAACAAAACGGTAAACCAAAAAATATTAAGCGACAGTAAACAAGTCAAGAATGATATATATATGACGTCATTTGTCATGACGTATTTATGACCTCATGATTCGTCACATGATTGCATGCTATATGGTAAGTGTCCTTTCACAAATGTTATACAGCTACTAGATATCGGTCCCAAAATGGCAGTGGTAAAAGGATCAAGACCTTTATGCGCTCCTTAAGAAATCAAAGTGGTTGTCCTATTCGGAATACAAATAGTTTATGAATACTGTCGACTTAATCCCAGAAACTATATCCACTTCTTTTTGATGAAGGAGTTTCGACCTTTGGATATCATTGCGATAATTCTATGACTAACAATTGTTTTGAATATTTCTACCTCCTTCTCGCTCCTCTTTTAATTCCTCATCCCCTCTCATCACATCCTCCTTTTCCCGTTCATCTCCATCCTCTTTGTCTGGCTCTGTCACATTAAATTGGCTGATTAATCTACCTAGTGTGTGTGCGCAAGAGAAGATAAGTAAAAGTAAGGAATACACTGAGTGCAAATAAGTGCCTAAAGACAAGTGAGGAATACAAATGTTTTTGCTGACAAACGTTTATCGATTTATAGATGCTAAATCAATCGCTGCAAGGTACAGTCTTAATTGATGGATGCATTGAACAATTAGGAATGCTAGCTATTGACTTTGCCGAGCCCATTATCCAATTTTCTGTAAAACAAAAACAATATGACCATACTCTTATTTCAATGGTTTACTAGCATAAGTATTTTTACCTTCTCCGTGTATGATTTAATTGAATAAAACTATTTAGTATTAATTTACGTTGATATCAGTTGTGTTGAACAAATATTTCTGAAGTCTATACACCAATTAATATATCGTAACAGTAACTTTTATCCATGCTGGAAACATTAGACTGCTTTCTTAACGTTTCGAGTATTTTAAAAGCGAGTCTGCTCTAGAATACAAAAATTTAAACCTTCCACTGCATTCCTCATAACATGTCTTGTTACCTTAAAGGCACATAAAAGGAGATTAATGCTATATCAAACTATATTATTTGATAATTTTTTGGTCAAATTCAAATATTAATCACCAAAAAAAAAAAAAACCAACAGCACGACTTTAACATGAAAGCCAACAAAAAATAACCCATATAAACCAGTTTAATAATTCAGATTGTCAGTTAATACACAAACGTTTCAACCGACCAATCAGAATTCGTTATTTCGAATATGTAAACAAACAGGTTGTTGACAAACATGATTGAATTGGAGACAACTATATTTCAAGTACAAAATAATTATGATAACGGAGTCTATTTAATTGGATCTCAAAGCAATCGTAAATTAATTATCATGACTTTAATGAACATGATAAAAGAACTCCATATACTTTTTCAGTAATTCATTTGTACTCATCTCCTTTTATGTGCCTTTAATTTAATATGAATCATTTACGCCTTGCATTCGGGACAATAGGATACTGTGAAAAATCAACTGGTTGCTCCAAACCCATAAAATCCATAATGTGTGGTTTTATGTGTAATGGGTTAAAAACCTTTTCACCTGAATAGCAATCATTATTTTATTTTGCGGCTCTGGTAGTTTATTGCCGTATCGGTTACTTGAGTTATAAGGTAACAAATCGTTGCGAAAAATATTGTTCCCTAGAGACGTCATTGAATTGAATACTCAAACAAACGTCCACGTTTATGATTCTTTATGTGTTGAATATTGTAATTACATTGACATTTTTACCTTAAAATAGTCCATAATGTACTGTTTATGTTACGTTTGAATTGTGTAAGCTTTATTCTATAGGGGTTTCTATGTCACATTTATGTATGTGCACTTAGTAATCCATACTAACTGCTTATGTTGCGTTTGAAATATTTGCTTTATTCTTAAGAGGTTTATGATACATTCAAGTATGTTCACATACATGTAAATTAGACGTTCGCTTTAGCTTTTGCTCCGTTTAGATTAGTTTCGTGTAAACTGTTTTTCGGTGTAGAGCGACGGTAAATGTGCTGCAATTTATCCGTGCAAAATACAAAGCTGTTTAGCTTTTATCATTTACCACTGGGAAAATGACGTATTTCCCACTCTAACACAAAATCAGTAACCTTTCCATATTGATTTTGACTTTTTCACTTTTCTATTTGGCGAATAATTCTGTGTGTTGTATATACAGCTTTGTAGATTGACCTCTGCTTATGATGCATGTGTGTATTGGTAATTTATGTAAAGGAGTGTCATTAAATAAACGTGATTTTGTTAATGATTCAAGGGGTGGCAATACGTCTAGTTATAAAGTTACATATATTATATATAGCAATAATTGGAGTTAAAATGTAGGGGTGTGCCCTTTCTAGAGATGGTTGAAATGGCCTTGAAATCATTCAACAAAATTATCTGAAATGAATTGAAGGCCGGATCAACTGTATTATTCCTATTTGAAACAATATGTATACACTTGTCAATATTCATAACAAATGAGTTTATGATATGTACTGAAGTATCAAATAGTTAACAACAAAACAAACATTTCATCATCTTTCAAAGGTTGAAACCAGATATATTGGTACATGTATTTCCGATTCTATTTCTGGCAGCACTCATGAAGCATTCCTCGGGTCCTCAGGTGCTGTGTCAGTCTGATATCAAAGCTCATTAATATGGCACTGCTTATCGACAGGTCAATCCGATAAATGCCGTATTACATTCCCCGAGTATTGAGAGGATCTCTGTAATGAAAGCCCATGCTTCACTATTTTTGCAGTCAAACACGACTTGTAATGCAGTGGCGTCATTAAGACCGCTAGTTGGGCGAGCGCATGAAGGCATTGTACCCAATTATGTTAGGTGTTTGAACACGTATCTAGAGTTATGGATGCAAATGTTTTAAAATGGAACCAGTCACACCATTTAGGTATTGCTTACACTGTTGGCGATTGGCAACCTTTTAGATTATGTTTTCATCAGAATCTTGCACTGTTTGATTGACTGATACTGTTGTTGTTTCCGCTTAACGATAAAAAAATTATGTAGCTATCTCATAGTATGTATTAGTTAGAGGCTAGATAGTGAAATTCAAACGATATAAAAACCCCAAGGAAGGAGCGAAAACGACTGACGGGGTTTCTATATCGTTTAAATTTTCCTTATCTAGACTTTAAATAACTTAGTGTTTAACCTACATTGCCATAGAGCGCTCTATCTTGCACTGGTAAACCACGCCTCTCCGGGTATGATCGGCGAATGGCATTAAACTGCTGCTCAGTATTTTGAAATTCGAAATAAACCACGCCTTCCGCGGCTGTCAATTGCATGCCAACAATATGCCATACCATATTTGGATGAAGAAAACTGCACTACCCAGTGATGTAGATTAAAACGTCATTTTTACGTCATATATTAGCTTGCTTTCAATTTGTTCCCGTCATATTATTCCTAATGGGGTAAAAGGTTTATATAGTTTAGTTTCTCTTTTTCACAACGATGTTAGGATAAAGGATTAAACCCTATAACCCAGTTAATTGTAATTCCGTTTTATGTATTTCTGTGTCATAAAGCTTTTTAAAGCATTGTGACGAAAGGGGAAATTGTCCGTGACAAACGGAATCTCCTTTTATCACATTGTTTTAACATTTCACATGTCATAAGGAGTTCAAATAACCCTTCATTCTCCCCCGCGACGTCACAGCGATCTTTCAATCGCTAAGGTAGGCTAGGCTTACACGTGTCATTGATTTGGAGGTGGAGCCTAAAGCTACCTATTTATGCGCATGCGTGATAACAGAGTAATAGTCTCATAGACCCCAGATAGAACACTAGAATAGTAGTTTATGGAAAATAAACCTACAGAAAATTTCAAATTGACGCATTCTCATTGGATGAAAATGTAGGTTAAACTCTAATTATGAAATAGAATCAGTGATTATTCATTTATCAACTTGTATGTAAAGCAATGGCGATTTCTAAAGATGACTGGTTGAAAGAAAAAGGCGAGGAATGAAGGTTCCTTATTTCGGCAAATTCCGGATGATGACTTCAATTATGTCGTTATTTACTTAGCGCCTTCTCGTTTTCGTTGAACAGCAAAACTATCGTTAATTACCCCCTTCATTGTTCATTCTTGTAATTGGGAAAGATAATAGATGTTCTATCAGATATTTTATTGGACAATAAGTAGGAATACTATCCATTGAGGCGAAGGCGATTCGGATAATAATCCGAAGCCGAGCTCGATAACATATCCAATTTACAGACACCAGTCGTCTACTTTTTATGTTACATTTATGATTTTTTTAAAATAAAGAACTATGGAAATTAACCGCACTAGAAATGGAAACAAAACGGAAAAGTGAAATTAAAGACTGTAAACAAGTCAAGTAGAGAGTGATGTTTATAGTGACGTCACAAGTCATGACGTTATTGTGAACTCTTGATTTGTCACGCGACTGCGTGTTATATAGTTAATGTCGTTTATCAAAAATGTTATACGGCACAACGTTATCGGTCCTTAAATGGCAGTATATAGTGACATGATGAGTAATTGCAGCTGAAAAAGTCTTAATAACTAAATAAACAAATAATCAACTTACCTAAATGATGAAGAAGTGGGTATCATGAAATGACCGTTTCGAAGAAAAGAGAAAGTGGAACAAGCTATTCCCGTTAGAATTCGGATAATAGCAGGAATTAGGTCATTATTTACACAGTGTCCTCGTGTTCCGCCGCTTTCATTTGTTCAGTAACAGTATTATCAATGAGTCTTTCCATGGCATTCATGCTAATGGTTATGTCATTAGAGATGGAAAAAAAAGCCTGATTTTGTTTACGTTTCTTTTTTAAATCGTGATTATTTTATAGAGTAAACAAAGTTTTCTAACGAAATAGAATGACAACGTTATCATTAATCTTCCGCATTATTTATCCTAACTTCTGTTTAATACAGAGAAAAAAAAACACGTTTAATTCACTTCCTAATTAAGGTTTAACACTGCGGCTGCAACATATCAATCATTGTGCGACAATGGATTTACTGAAGCATAGTTTCCTTGTGATCATGTTTTGATGGAACGCGTGCAACAGTTTCCTACCGTATCCTTCAGGAAATTGAACTAGAGATTTCAAGTTTCTGAAACTCTTAAACTGTCATCCATGTTAGAGCGACATATTGCTTTCAAGTTCAGTTTATCTACCACAAGGCCAAGAAGACCAATAGTTGTCTTGGCGTGTGATGTACAACCTTATTCGCGCTTACAACTGTTTAATAAATACGATAAAGACGATCATTTCACAATCTACAATTCGTCCAATTGATACTTGAGTATTAAACTCGCATTAGCAGTTGTCGATTGACCTGATTTGTTACACGTAAGACACCTTTCGATCAAAAACGATTCTTTGAATAAAAATCACTTCTAAACTTCGTTTGTCGACTTGGCCAGCCCCTATCAACTTATCTACAACGTCACTTTACGCCTCCAGTGAATAAAAAGATAATATCGTTAAACACTATATCATCGAGGAATCTTTCGAAAGTGCTGTTCCAGATATGACTGTGTGTATAGTCATAGCTAATCCGATATGAAACCTTCATGAAGGTACATTTTATTGAAGCCGGTTTGTGCGTTCTCCGTAATCTAATGTTACAGACAAGTCTATTGCCCTATTCTCTAGAGACGTCAAGGTATAATAATGCGAACAATAAATTCAAATAAACGTCTATTGAAATGCAACAGACGTCTGGAATTGCAACAGTGTCTGGTTACCTTCGGGATAGGCACAACATATTTATTGCAAAGCGCGGGAAAATGAATCTCTGGAAGTCAGCCTCGAGTGTTGCTTCTACATTATGTACATATACTGAGGATCAAGGTCAAATCAATCATTTTAACGAAGCCATTTTGTCACGAAGGTTTCTGCATAACATCATACACAAAATAGTTATTACAAAGCACGGAAAACGAGCCTCTAAATATCAGCGTCGAATTTTGCCCCTACTTTATGTACATATACTGAACATCATAAACAAATCAATCATTTTAACGATGGCATTTTGTTACAAAAACTTATATATAACGTCATGCACAATATACTTATTGCAAAGCACGGAAAACGAGCCTCTGAATATCAGCGTCGAGTGTTGTCTCTACTTCATGTACATATACTGAAGTTCATGAACAAACTAATTTTTTCAATAAAGGTATTTTGTCACGAATTTCTTCATAATGTCATGCACAAACTATTCATAACAAAGCGCAGGAAAGTGAGCTTCTGGAAAGCAGCCTCGACAGTCAACTTACAATTTATACTGAATAGCTCGAATATTAGAAGGATTTCAAAAAGCATTTTGTCACAATTGTTTCTAGATAAATATCATACAGAAGATGTTATTAATTGAATTTTAACTACTTATCATTGCCCAGCTAATGAGCTTTTGTTATTTGACCATAGGCAAAATCAGAATTTGAATCTATGAATCAAATCAGAATGAAAGAACCCAATACATCGCAGTCCTTGATTTGTGTACGATTGCATTTCTACAGATGCCGACATAGTTGAATCTTAAGTTAGGCATTCAAGCTATTGTCTCAATTAACATAACTCTAAGATTCAGTAGTATGGACATCAATGTGAAAATCACAGACCATATTCGAATACCAATCCGAGCAGAGCATGCGCAGTTTCATCAAGAATACAAACACCTGAGTTCAAACCTCATAGCCTGAATACAGAGGTATATGTTTCGTGTCTTTAAAAATGCACCTTCGAGACAGCGTTGTTTTATTTAAGAACACATAAACAGGAACACTTGGTTATAATGACCTTCCAGCAGATTCACTTTTTATGAAAAGAATTTGTCTAAGGCTGGAATTTAAGATAGGGGTTAATCTAATATAGTGTATCGATATGTCGCGTTTTATTCCGGTTTATCGAAATGAATTGTGAAATTCGATTACTCGAATTTGATTCTCAGAGGAAGAACTGTAATCACATTTAGAAATCAGGAAAGTGTAAGGAACCGGGTTTGAATTAATCGCAGAACAAACACTTGATGAAATTAAATAACTTTTTCGATGGGACTTGTCACAAGGCCTTTGCATAGATTCTGGTTGTTGCACACGTCATCGACAAAAATGCCATCGAGCGACATACGCTCAGTCGGATGCGTGTCTATACTAGGAATGCAGGGGTTTTAAGGTAGAAACGGTGGCCTACGGGTTAGTATGCAGGACTTCCTGTTTCCGCGTTGTTTCAAATCCCGTTGAACGGCAATTTGCTTTTCATGAAAGACAGCCTACCGATTGCCTCATGACTGACTCAATGCCATTGGCTCTATCTGAATAGACCAGTCATTATGGACGGATACGTTGAATTTTTCTGCATCACGAAATGTCAATGGGGTGGTATTGCAACATACGAAAATTAATGTTGACGCGGTAGAGAAAAACAAAATAGATGAACACATAAGGTCCAACCATGACTCGTCCGATGTGTATGAAGCTAAATGGAGACAATGTAGTACCACTTAACCTGCTTAGCAATCATATTTAGACTGGATAAAACAGTCATTTGTTTGGACTCACCTTGTTGCAGTACAACCCGATTTGAATTTGCAAAGCAACCATATCGCCATAACCTTTAAACGCATATCGTCGATTTCAAGGCTATATCAGCATGGCTTCAAGATGCGGCGACTGAACACGCATGAGATAAACATCAAGAATCTACTACCAGAGAGATTTGTGAGACGGCCTATAACAATAAAGAATCTCACGGGAACAGTTTTGATAACAATCCGTACGTGACATTATACAATATGTTAAATAAATGTTAGGCCAGGATAGATGGGAAAAAGTCAACGGCAGGAATAGGGGGGTCGTCCCTTAATTTCTTAATGTATGTATTAACGTATTTCGAAAGCTTAGTTCTAGACACATTAATGGGTATTTGACCTCACAGTAAATGTACTGCTTTGTCTATGTCACGGAATAATGTCCAGTATGCTCATTCGAGTAAATAAACACTTTTTACTTTGCCTTTGCTAAATCACGACGGTTGAGTCAGGACTGTGTTATGGTCTTTAGTCCTACTTTAAAGCATTTTGGAGATGAAGATTGTACCTACCAACGATCCTGCGATTGTTGATTGAAATTGTTTTTACAGAAATTGCATGTGCAAATCGTTAATACTTATATCTTCAGATCACTTCATTGAAGGCAATTAGTACATACAATCGACCGCTTAAGCTGATATTGTGACGTATCTTTGTTTTAAGCATTTGGAGACAATACATGTACCAAACACCAATGCTTTCATGGTCAACTACCTTTAATTCAAAGCTTTTTGCAAGTATTAACCGCACCAACCATCAGTGCTCCTACAGGGGTTTGCCTTTTTTTAAGATATGTTGCATCCAAACACCAATGCTATGGTCATTTAGTGCTGAGTAAAGAACAAATGCCTGATACTAACTAGGATACCTAAGGATATTATAGGCTGCTCATCGTTTGAAATTACAATCGCATCACCTTACTTCAAATGTGGGGCCTCCGTGGCCTAGTGGTTAGAGTACAGAACTTGAAATCACATGGCCCCTCTCCTCGTGGGTTCAAATCCTGAGAGGGATATGGGTTTTCATGAGAGGCAGTCTCCCGACTGACTTACGGAATGCCGATGGTTCTACCCGCCTTGACCAGCCCCTATGGGCAATTGAGTATGGGGTCTTCCTCCATCATTAAGAGTCGGGCATCGCTAAATAACTGAAATAATGTTGATGTGATGTAAAACCCATATAAAAAAAAATTACTTCAAATGTGGTCATTTAATATTAACGAAAACGATGTAAGAAACCACTGCGAAGAGAAAATATTGCTTAATAAGGCTATGATATTTCGAAAGGTTTCAGTAGACTACCGTTCAAGGCCAAGGAGGCTTTTAACACGTTACCAAGGCTACAGACGTTAAGCACTTGTTTTTCAGACATTGAGGTAATAAAGCTCGCATCTTATCCAATAAAGTTGAAGTACATTGATCATATGACCTTATCTCATACTACACATTTTAATTTGTTACTTCTGGCTTTTTTAATCGTTATTTTCAACAATCTTTGTTATGACGTACAATCCAATGATCTAAACAAGTGTTGTCGTTTTTGACCTGGGTATGGCTTCCCCGGAAGTTATAGTATTACAGTTACCCAGAATGCAATTAGGGGAAGCCACAACTGCAATTGGTCTTTCTGCTCTTTGACATGACCCGTTTCATTTATATTCATCCTGCCACCAGTGCAATTTTCGGACCAATAACTAATTGCCATATATTCCTATAATATTTGTGATATCCGGCACTAACCATGTTACACACTATCACGAGATCATGTGATATGTTACGTCATATTTGTTTACTGCCGCTTACTATTTATTTTTCATTTTGTTTCCATTGTTTTCATTTGTTCTTGTCCTCCAACCTTTCCTGAGTTGAATACTTGTGGATTTCACGATAAATATCGCAGTTGGTTGGTATCCTTTAATAAAAATTACACTCGGATTTGGCTTCGGATCATTATCCGATCCGCATTCGGCTCAGTGGATGATACTCCTGCGCCTTGCCCTATAACACTACCGATTGGAGACACTTTACCATTTGTTCTCTCTCTATATTTTTATATACTGGCCATGCATTGCTTACTCTAGCGACTGAATAATTCAGGAATTAATCCGATATAAATTCGTCCAACCGATTGGTCGTATGACTGTAGGAGAACTTGAGACAAATTACGTCTATCTCGTCGCGACAACAAGGCACAAATCAACCGCTTAAATATCAAATGGGTATCAGACTAATTACGATTTTCAGTGCTTTGTCATACAATACTATAAAGCTACTTTGTAGAAGCATCGCCAACACAAATCAAGCCAGTCATTCTTTTCTTCTTAATGTCCTGTTTAAAGTGCCATGCGTCCAGTCCAAAGGCAACTCTGAAAGATTATTAATCTTTTTTATATTTAACATCAATTTTGAAGCTATTTATGACAACTTCAATTCATCATTCTCGTTCCTTCTTCCTTGACACGCCTTTCTGTTTCCTGTTTGCGATTCTGCTTCTTGGAAATGTACTCACCAGATTGTCAGAATGAAGTATCACCGAATGATGAACCTGGAACCTCCCGGGACTTCAAATCTAGAAACTGACACACTCTCACCACTCCTATTGATGTCCCTCTGTCCAACAAAATGATATTTAGCAGTACTAGTAAAGCATTCACCGCCATGAGCAATGATATGCGCGTCGTATATCATGAAACTACAGACAATTGTTTAAAAGAGCATTAAACCCTAGATAAACAAGCTAGTTACATAAGTTGCATAAGCTCTTACAAGGCCATCGATTTACAAAGGTTAGCCGAGTACAGACGTAAGCTAATCGAACCCACCTGTCGTTCAATTAAGGCGTAACAAATGTCTCTTCCTCAATGAAACATGCTGTCTCAGCAATAACAGAACGCCTTCCGCCGTTTATTAACTCATTTCGCCACATATGGAAAGTATCAACTGGTTCAAGAGGAAATGAGCATAACCAGGTAAAATAAAGGAGGTGAAAAACGAAATATTCTTTCTACATTTACATGTGAGTCAGATAGAAACCATCTTGACAAAAATTGTGAGTTGAAGGGATGCATTCCGCCATTTTTTGACAATGGTTTCGTTATATTCTCCAGATCAAGCCAACGTGAGATATTACTGGGTAAGAGATGAAGCAATTAACTACACGTTAGCGCTGATGGGTTTAAGCTTTACAATCAAGATTTGGTTCCCGACAAAATTCAAATTATTCGATGTTCTTTATGTAAGTCACTATTGCTTATCATAGAACAAGCCATGGTTATATACTGGGAAATTGTATGTTACTGAGAAAGTACTGAAATAACATTAAATAACAACAAAGACAACCTGAACTTTTAACCAAGATGCAGTTGACAGTTTTTATGTTTAATTTATGACTATGTAGAATTCAACACATACTGATTTAAATCAATGTTAAATAACATTTTCTGTTTTCAAAGGACCTATTCCAAGATTCATGTGTCCAACTAGAAAAACTGTAAATAGAGAATAACAGCTATATGTCGTGATACTGTCAAACAATAATTTCGGATGGCGATGGATGGTGGCTAATATTTTGATTAACTGTATGCGTTAAAGGCCCATTATATTAGAAAGATAGAGGCCGTTCTCTAATATAAATGTGTTTCGAGCAACAAACAAGAACGTTAATGGCATTTTGTTCAATTGACAAACGTTGGCATTGCCAATGTGAGGAAAACAAATTGTGGCGAAATAAGTGCTTTATCTATACCTAAAGGTATTCTAAATCTAACCAAACTTCGTTTGGCATTTCAGTGTGATGGATAGTTTGGCATTTCAATAGATACACGCAAGCTAAACCAAATAATAAACGAACAATACTTACAGTCTTCCAAAGAATGAAAGGTTAAAGCATTTCAGAAAAGTCATAAAGAAATTACTTCCTTTACTGATCGATTTTTTATCAAATGAACGAGTAAACAACGTGACAAATTGATTGAGTGACATTTTACAATAACAACCGTTGCGTTTTTGCAATAGTTAACAGAATACCCAGAGACACACCACAATCCATTACAAACAAACAAATATCCTAAGGAGCAATCCATCAATGACGTCTGGAGAAAAACACCGGATTCGGAGCACTAGAGTCGTTTATTTAAACCAAAGCCTCAACATAGTAAACATTCAAATTATTTACATAACATCAATTGTGAAACAAACTCTTCCAGCCTAGATTCATCACTCTTCAGTCTGCTTCCTTGTTACTGCTTTTCCACCTCG
Organism: Cerastoderma edule; assembly: GCA_947846245.1. NCBI lineage: Eukaryota > Metazoa > Mollusca > Bivalvia > Cardiida > Cardiidae > Cerastoderma > Cerastoderma edule. The sequence goes on from OX401422.1 coordinate 7,904,072, forward strand.
TCGCTAACAGAGATCGAACCAGGAACCATCGGTACAAAAGGCCGTCGCTGACGAACGCAGCATTGTCGCAAACATTGGTTCACACGTCCGGATTGAAATATAAATCAAGGAGAATATTGAAGAAATACGTTTCTTACAAAATAACTTCTTTCAATATTGAGGCCAAAGCCTTTGTTACGAAGATTATTATAGACTCGGTCGGTCTTAATCAATTTTTAAACTTCAAATACCATACTTTATTTTCAATTTTTACTCTTACGTTATCTCTCATGGTCAGCAAACATAACCGATTGGTTTGCTGACCATTCAGACAGGTCCTGTTGTAAACCAGAGTTAGTCTGTACATTATCGTATTTATTACACTCGGCAGCGAATTCAATATGGCGCTTGTCTGGGCTGAGGAAGAACCGACTGATTTATATCAATATAAATTCAAGAGGATGTGTTATTTGTTTAAAGTCTGGAAATGACATCAGGATATTGTCAAATAGAATTTAAACTTGAGCCTAGTATCTCAGATCCACTCAGTTGGTATCGATATTGTATTTTCAAACAGAAAAACAGAGAGAGGACGAGAGGAAAAAGAAGGAAACAAACAGTAATTGCATACACTTATTTTACTCTAGTGATTTTATCTTTATAACAGACACCATTGACACGTTTGATATATTTGACCAGTATACAATACAATAAATAATATATATACCTCAAAGTTCAAAGAATCTTATAGAATGTTTGACATAGAGAGACTTCGACGTATACTTGGCTAAAATATAAAATCTTAAACAAGAAAAACAATCGGGACCATGTACTTACTTCGACGTATAGAGGAGTTCGCCAATCATATGCTCGATGTAAAGACATACTATATTTTGAACAGAACACTTTTCATACACTCGTTTCTGAACAGAACAAATCCAAAATATCATTTCTTGTTTGGAGGCACATCAGAGGAGAGGAGTACAAATAAATTACTGAAAAAATATATGGAGTTCTTTTATTATGTTCATAAAGGTCATGAGAATTAGTTTAGGAACGCATTGAGACCCTATTAAATAGATTGATTTAAAATAAGTTATTTCGTGCTTGAAATATAGGTGTCTCCGATTCAACTTTCCTTTGACTCCATCTGTTCTAATCAATTCTATATCATCATCTGGAAAATGCTTACCAATCGAAATGTGATCTCTTGATTTCCCAATATGCCAAAGGGAGAAGCGTTCCGTACAATAAAAAAGGCGAGAGGTTTAATCACGGTTTTGCCGTCTGTAAAAGTCTGTGAAAGGACAAAAACGTGAATTGGTACGCTATCTGTCATCTCAATTAGGCATTTGTAGGCATCGATACACTAATTGGTAGAAGTAAGGCTTTATTTTTTCCGTCCAAAAGTAGACTATTGTGTCTAGACTAATTTGGTTTACGTTTCGACCATTTGTTAAAAATCTTCCACCAAATAATTTACAAGTTTTATTTGTTGAAAATAAGAAATTCAGACTTTGATAACAAAAGGTTTCAAGAAAATAACTTCCTTAACAGACACACGCGAAAGAATGGCTGTTCATGAACAAATAATACTTTTTGAATATGCCCATGACTTTAAAATTCAGTTCCATTTAAGTATTCTGGGGTATGTCTTTGTCCGTGAATACATTTATAGGCATTGTCTTGGTGCTCACAATCATGTTGTTGAAATTAATGAACTTGTCCAAGAACAGCATTATCTACATTAACGACCTTTTTCATGATCCTTTCATTAAGTTTATAATGACAGTCCCTTAATCATTCCCAGGGAAAATGTTCAAGGTGATAAATTTCATCCCCTGTCACTGTATTGTGATAAATAAATTACGAAATGATTCAAATAGTTCAATGAAAAATAATGTTAGCTTTAGGCTTCAGTACACCGAAAGATAGAATCTTGATATAAGCAAGTACTAGATTATGCTTTGACCTTGACATGGTCTACGGTCTACTCTTCATAACATTCACACCACCATAATGCTTTATTCCACTTCGCATTTTTGTCTGACAAGACAATTTTCCCATTCTTGTACTGGGTTCTGTATTACAAGGAAATGTAAAATGTCGTCTACATTTACGTGTAAGTTGATCGTACAAATGTCCCTTGCGTGTGGTTGAAAAGTCCATCTCCGAGTGTATACTCACAGGAGGCAAACCCATTACCTCAAGTCATGAGGCTGAATCTCAAGTCTAGACACATTGAAATTGACGGAAAACTGGAATCTTAGAGGTGTTATTTGAAAAGGAACCCAACTGTTTAGTCTATTAAAGGAGCTATAACATGAAGTGTATTATTTGAGTAACAAACGTGAAATGGTAATATAAAACAATTCATGAATGAAAACTGTTATTTTCCTTGATTCAAAGATGCAAAAAAGCAGTTCTTTATCATTTGAAATGCAAAACGATCATACACAACCCGTTGTGTGTTGATGGAAATGCAAGCTTTATAATTAGAGCTAAATTGTCATCTTATTTCTAGTGTTGTGTGATAAAAGTGTTGGCAACTATTTGAGTCGGGGTTCCAGACGCTCATACCACTATCGACGGTTGCTATTTATATAATAACCCGTTTAAACAGTTAACTATATCTGAAAGACAGTTGTGCTATACCTGAAGTGTACCAAAGGGTTCTGTTCAAGGTTGTGAAGCATATCAATCATAGTTATATTTAACTTAATAGATCTTTGGTGACATTTCATTTGAGGAAGATAATTCGTTCTTATGTTTATATGTTAATCTCAATATTTTAAGCCATACTTGCGCTCATTTACACTTAAAAAGGTGAAAGTTCTAGAATAATTGAAAATCGAATTAAACGTACTTTAAATTCCCTTTTACAGAGGAATTGAGACTGTAAACACGTTCACATGATGATTTTAGAAAAGTGAAAATGAAAAGGTTTGTTTACAATTAGCCATAAAACAAGGTCAGCCAAGAAACTTTGGGAACCAATAAAACCCAAGAAATACTTCATTTTGAATGTTCACGTTGTTAGTTTCTAACCAGGTGATCGTCACTTATCAATCCGATCGCTTTTTGCTATTTTTAATGTTACTCGAATGTAAAAAATGAAGTTAAATTGGTGGGCACCAAATTTGTGTAAATAGCACCTTGAAAAATAGATAACAAATATTGCAGGCGTTATATTGTCATATTCCTGTGTTTTTACTCTATGTTTCAACATGTTCTATCATAATTTATAACTCATATTACCGAGTTTTGCAGTTTTTCTGGGCGCTAGAACGCTTCTAAGGTAGGCCCTTTATATCTGATGCCTTGTAACGCCTTACAGTATGACAACAGATCGAAATGAAAAAGTCGTAGAGGACGATTCTGCTATTAAGAACGACATCTTCTTATGGTTCGTTTACTTTTTAAAGTCTGATTGGGTCAGACTTTATATAATTTGAAATCTGTTTTTATATTTCAAGTTAATCAATTTAGATATATTTTTGTTTCCGTCTGCAACACAGGTGGAAAATTCTTTCCCTTGGGAAATCAGAAGTAAAAATCTACTTGTCGTGTACTAAGAAAATGGAATGTTTGATAGAACAATTTTTTAGTTTTTGTTATTCGTTCTTGTATACCATTTGATAGAAGGTCTTTTATGCCATAGTTATGCTTTTTCATTTTACAAATCCTTTCACGCAAAACTACACATTTTACACATTCTAACAAACCATTGGCTGAATATTATAATTAAAGGAGGAATTGCCATCTTCTAGTCGATTTAATGTCTTAACCTCAAATGTTGTGGATCCTAAAATATTTCCTCAATTTCTGTTTCATGAACCTTTTTCTTAAGAAAACTCTGAGATTATTCCTCAATATTTTGGGTAGGTTTTGACATAAATGGTAAGAAAACATGAATGAAAGAGTGAATGGAGAAACCTAGAAGACTTCATGCTTTCACGAAAACACCGGCAAAATTACTTATTATTAATTAGAAACTGCTTAGTTGAACCGCCTTAGCACTGTAAAATTCCACAATTCATTTTGTGACCTGGGATGCTCAAACTTGGGTGTTCGCTGTTTCATGAGTGCCCAAATAACAAATAATGAAATCAAAGCTGAGTGAAAGGTTGGAGTTGAAGACGTCCTGAGCATGATAAGTTCTCTGAACCATTAGCCTGGTATCCAAACATGAAGATTGCGTAAGTGCACAAGTTGTGAAACCAAAGCTGTTTGAAAAGTCGGAAGTTAAGGACATCCAAAGAATGAGTATTTTTAAACGTCGACATATTATTCAAATTAAATGCACGATATATGCATGTTCTTTCAGATTGTATGTACTTAGAGCCCAAGTAAATGCTACACACAAGATAAAACAGCGTATTTACAAATTAGAAATTCTAAATTGCAAACGCTCTTTGATCGTTGATTCAATTATGAGATATATTCATCAAAATGCATTCGTGTATAACTATCACGAACCGAGCATCATTGATTTGCAATTCCCTTGGACCCTGGTGTCAGTCCTCTGTACCCGACGACCATAAAACACGGTTTAAGCAAAACCGCAATCCCCTCGAACAATTAAAATGTCGTTTCATCATTTCTGTAGATTGCGAATGAAAAGCGAAACATAAACATTGAAACCCAATGCGAGTACAGATACAATATCCTCAGATATCTTATCAATGTTTCTATTTATAGATTTTTGTTAATTGTTTACAACGCAACGGGAATGAAAATTATGGTGACACGCCAATTCGCCTCCATTCAATACTTTTGAAATTGATGTATCTGCTGCAAGCGGCCTCTGTGGGTGGTTTATCAGTCGATTCATCAGTATAAACTATCTACTTCGTGTATACAGACTAGCCTAGAAAAAACAAAACAATATGAGCATTCAACTGCCACATAGTGTTCGAAAACAAAATACTTAGTATTTTTACCTCCCTGTACATAAAACAAAAAAACCTTCAACAACGCCAATAATTTTCACATTTATTGATCGAAAACATTATGTCTATCGTTTCAGCTTGAGAAACTGGAAAGGGATTTAATGTTTTCTATAGTTAAACTGCTTTGTTTCCAATTTCATCCTGTCACCACTGCCGTTTTGAGGCTGATAACTAGGAGTCATATAACATTTGTGATATACGTCACTTGCCTTTAAACACGCAATCGCGTGACAAATCATGAGGTCATAAGTACGTCATGACATGTGACGTCATGTACACATCATTCTCTACTTGTTTACTGTCGCTTTATATTGTTTTCCGTTTTGTTTCCTTTTTTTCTGTGTGTTTTATTTCCTTTTTTTGTTTGTTTTTTTAGAATCCATAAAGGTAACAGGATAAATTGAAAAGTTGGTTGATGTATTTGAATAGGAAATCTTATCAGGCCCGGCTTTGAATATGTATCCGTTTAGCCTTTGGTTCACCAGATAGTTTTCCCGCGCCTTGTCCTATTACATTTCCGTTTAATGCCACAAACTTATTATTCTCCATGAACGAAAAGAAAATCTTCTCAACGTTGAAACCATTAAGTCTGACTCTGTGTTTTGTTTCAGTTAGGGGCAGTGTCAAACCCTATCATGCGGGAATTGATTAAAAGAAAAAAGGAGTCATGTTATTGCCACTGTTTTTCTCAGTAATTTACTGTTTGCGTTTGGTAATGTTCCTTGGACCCCTGTGTATTTGTCACAATTTATCGTTTTTATTAATGGATCGGCTGGCCTCGGGACAGGCTCTCCTCCTTGAATGGTTTACTCCTAATTCCATGAAACACTCTTGCGATTCTTATGCAGAAACATATAAAAGTCTCTATGTCAAAATGATGGATTGAGATTGTTTCTAAGACTTTAGAGTTGCATTGAGCCGTGAACATCACCCATTTCCAATAGCCTTTTCTCAAATCAAAGAAGAAAGGTCATAGGCTTGAGTGAAATGACAGGTAAGCTATTACTACCAATATGATAGTTGTGCTTGGGTATTATGAAACATTGTTTTAAGCGGGAAACCTGATCAAATATACAATATATTCTTAAGAATTCTAAACTCCATATTAAGCAGATACTAATGACTAACCAATTGTTTGAGGAAGGGAGTCCTCCTGAGTGATTCTGATGTATGAGCAATAGATGACATATCAAAAAGCAATAGGCTAACAAAATTTGTTTTTTCCACAAGTTCCCCATGAATGTTACAATGATTTCTTCTGGATTCAAGGAAATGGTGACTCCATCAAACTTCATATGAATAAACCTGTTGAAAACCATCATGTAACATTCGATTTTCCACACATGAACGTTCCATGAAGTTTCCGTCTTTTAACACAGAGCATTTGTGTTCACCTTTGAAAATAGGCAATATCTTGCAGAAATCTGAGTGTAGTACTGAGGAGGATATATATGGATGACAAAGTAATATCTTCCTTCTGCTTCTGAATACATTTGTGTAGCAAGACCGAACTCAAAGGTTATTATTTATGTCTTCCAATGATGTAACTCTAAAACCGATTTGTAATTCTCGAATAAGGTCGTTCATTAACATACGCCTGTGAGTAAATTGACAAATGACCTGGTCTGACGAAATCGTTAATGGGGACAAATAGCGTGTTTACAATGGATGATAAGTCCTCCTTGGAGAGAACTAAATATCTCTTAGCTTGGTGATTGCCACCGCTCGTAAATCTAGCATTGTCAGACGATGTGAAACTACAGTATAGTTGTTATCATTTTATTGAATTCTGTGATTGTTCTAAATTAAAACAATCAAGAATAAGGAAGTATCACAACGTAAATAGAAATACTTCTTTTGTAGGAAATATTGAGGTTAATTAGGGAACCGTACATAAGAGGGCATGGGTTCTTAAGGGTCGTCGTTATATGTAAACATTAACATATACCACGTGAGAAGCTACACAAAGAAAGGTTCAAGAACACAAGTGGTTGAAAACAGAAAACAATTCGTTAATTCAGAAAGGTCAACAAAGTTATTAGACTTCGAGACAAGAGACCTATTCTTCTTAGGAATTAGAGGTTGTGGCCCTTTATTAGCTTTGCAGTGGTTTAATGCACATGTCTTTACAGCAAAGGTACTAAATGATAACACTATATGTCGAAGGCCAAATTCAAGACTAAAAGACTACTATTCATTGTTTACATTACAAACAACAGCCCTACCCGTCCTAGAACTATTTGATTATGTTGACAAATCACCGACTCCCAAAACGCACCAAACAAGTTGATTGATTACCGAAAACAGTCTGGTTCCACAGACGATTGGTCTTCGTGGAGCAGACATTTTACGATTTTTGCTCTTGACTTTTTTTCGGAGAGTGTTTGGAATAAACAACAACAGCATATATAAATGACAAACCATGATTAACTATACACCAACCAGTTTTGTTTATTCTCATATCCAAATGGATCAATATCAACAAGACAGATATTTTAGAACAAATTAAGAAAACTATTATAACAACTCAATCTCCATCCTAATAGTATTAAACCGATGTTTTGGTTTCTCTGACTTCATTTGCAGGAGCCATTAATTGCCTTTTAGTGTTTGTTGGTTCATGTTCATTCTCAGTGGACATATTTTGTTAAGGAAGCTTGCATGTTCGATTCCCGTACTGTGTTACATCAAAGACCATACAAGCGATGGCAATGTCAGACGTACCAGGAAAGGATGCCGAATAAAAACCACGCACTTGATTAAAAAGGAAGTACACACATAGATTATAGAAAGGTCATTATGACCGAACATTTGTTGAATACGGCAAGAACACAATGAAATGCTCTTTAGAATGGCCTGCCAAATCACTTGAATGTATGAAGTAACAAATCGGTCTTTTTTGTTAAGGGAGCTCATTCCGTGATTACTTCTATGCATATTCGAGTTGCTCCCCTTGCTATATAAAGGATCGATCGCCAGAATATAGCTTGATTATATCCCAACGATTACCGCACCTTACTCGGCTGTAGATTACAACAACTTTTAATTTTGATGGATAGTAGAGTCTCACCCATTCAATCTAAATATCTGTTTTCCAACAATTCAACGATTTCACAAGAGCAATCTCAACACATCGGGTTTATCCAATGAAATGTGTTTCTTATCTCACGGAAACAACCGAGTAATAACCGATTTCTACTGCAACTTTAGCTGCAACTATTATTTTCATAAAGCTTTGAACCCACACAGTTTCGGATGTATGATCGCTCTCCAAGGTTCTAGAGGTGTCCGAATGATAACGGAATACCTCTTCAATCTTCGCTATGCCTCCAAAATGCTTACAACTAAATACATGAATACAACCTTTAGATTATATATTTAAAACATCGCATTGCTGTTTAAATAAGAGATTTTGTCAAAATTCTACCGTTTCATACTGAAACTGTTCGTACCTACAAACAAGAAATAAGAAGCATGTTTGATAATCAATTATCAAAGCTTTTTCGACTCTCTTGTAATTGTTTACGAACTGCTTTTATTGTTACAAACAAACGGTTGTTTTCTGAAAACAAGACTGTAAACAAATGGAACGATCCAATTACCGCCTAGTTTATGACCACAAGTCGACAAAGGCAACCGTAAAACATAGCGCATCCCGTTGGTTTATTCCTTTGGAAGGCCTTATTAGCAATAAAGATTTTTAATGTCTCATTCCCCACATCAATAATGGGAACAAATTAAGATGTTCATTTGTTTATCCCAAAGTCCGGCAAAAGGTAATACAGAGCGTAACATAACATGAATGAGATTTTGAAAATGGATTTGAACATGAAAATGTGTACCGCCCATCACAATTCATTATTATTTACAGATATTAACACATTCGAATACAGCTTAAGAATGATAGCACACGTCCATGTGTGTATGCATTTATTGCGAAATAATGTTTATCATATATAGGTGGATATGTCATTTCAAACACGATTATTATTTACATTTTTTTTTATCACAAATATTTTACAATAGCCATGAAGAAAAACAGCATCCATATTGTGTTTGCACAAAGAGCTAAAAGAACATTAACAAAATCAAAACACATAGGTTTTCTAACCCATTACCAAATAAATAAAAAAATGAAGTCTCCTATTGCAATACATTTGAGAGAGAAGGACGAAATTGTTTAAATTATCTCTTTACATTTAATTGTGTATGAGGTACATTATGCGGGTTTCATCTGTTTTATTTTCTTTTAAACGACGCCTTAATGCAATGTTTTGAACGGTTCACAAACACAGGGGGCAGTCGTTCTTGTTAAGAAAGTCATCATTGAAAATGGGGATATTTTGGCCCTTGATTATGATTTGCTTTGCAGAACAGCAGAATGGTAGTTTTTCATTAGTTTAGATAGGTATTCAACCATAGGAGATATACAATTAAACCTTTGTTTTCACACATAACGTTCGAAATAAAGGCTATGTAAAGATAGTGACAGTGCAGCTTTGTTGATTTTTGGGAATGGTTTTCGACAAATTCTACAATCTCAGCCTTTTGGAACCTCTAAATTACCGATTCACGGCAGGGCGCCGTCTGATTTTGTTTTTATTTTGAAATCGTGATTATTTCTATTGTTTAACGTATATTCTAAGGTCCATGCCCAGCCAGACTAATTAACCCTTGTATCAGCTAATGTTACTTTCTGACACATAGATCTGTTCTAGTCATCACTCTATACCTGATATGATTAACAGAGAAATTTAATTCTGTTCATCATTTCCTGCTTATTGGGATTTCCGCAGAGGTACTGGTTCCTGTGTGGCCCATTGGCGGACTTAGAACTCGGAGATCCCGGTTTCGAGTCTCTAAGACACTTCTGGTTTCGTAGATGCGACATTTCGCGAGACACTTCAGAGCCCTAGCCTTGCACTTGTGGATGCAGGCAAGCCGTTGCATAACAGAAAATTTGATGTTACTGTTTTGAACACCAAAATTAAGCGAGAGACTACGCTGAGACAATCAAAAGGAATAAAAAGGAAATGTTAAAGAAATCACTAGGTGATGATGCCTCAATAAGATTAAAACGTTCTAAAACTGAGAGTCAATTCAATTGTTTGCTCAATGTCACTTAGTTTCTCAGCTGAACAATTCCCCGCCCTTTCAACAATAATTTCAAAGACATGCCTGTTTAATTTTGATGAGAGTTTGTATTTTTGCAAAAAGGCTTGAACCGACTTCATGCTTCTGCAAACAGGTTAGATCACAGGCCAGCCGCCAAATAAATTGGCGGCTGGCCTTTGATCTAACATGTTTGCAACTCTGGGTATATGTCCTCATCAAAATTAAGCATAGTTTTACGATTTTGAAAAGCAGACGAAACAAACACCTTTTTTAAGAAAATTACCCAGAATTCTAAGGGTTAAAGCGGCCATATGCTTTGCCAATCCAAGCCACTTGTCAAGCCTAATGGATGGCGGCTATCGAGTTTTCTGCGATAGAGCACAGCTATCTAATAGGCGCGACAGGCTAGCTGATGCTATTTGTTACAAAACGGTTTGTTCGCCTGGAAAGGGGTTATAAAAAAGTGCGTGTGTTGTAAGTGTAGATAAAGGGGCGTGTTTCAGCCATTATCTTGTTTGACTTAGATTTTCTTTAAAGGTAAATCTTACTTTTAGTGATATTTACAAGTATGCTATTTGTTACAAAACGATTTGTGCGCTATGAAACGGGGTTAAAAAAAAGGTGCTTTAAGTATATGTAAAAGGGGACTTGATACATAATCGAACGCTTGCATAGCCTTGTCTTTCATTAAAAGGTAAAGTCTTTGTTGTCAGTTATCTTGCCAATCGTCTTGGCGTTACGATTCTATTGAATTTAAGGATATTGAAATAATAAAAAAGTTTATACGAGAGTGATACCCTACTTACCTTAACAGGTATTGCTGTTTTGTATTTTGGGCAGATATAATGGGATTTAAGCTATTGTAGCAGTTTGGTTGTTTGTGAGTTTCATTTTGAGTTACATATCAGTGACTCCTTCTTCTTAGTTTTAAGACTGTATCTTCCAAGTATATTTCCCCGAAGTTGACGAATCACCTTATATAGATACATCTTTCAATGGGTATGCGCCTTGAAAAGGGAGTACCTTCAATATGTTTTCACATGCATATTGAACGTTGGCTAAAGAAACGTATGTGTGTACACGTATGGTATTGTTTGGATGCATATTTTTCGTTCGAATCTAGTTGCGATGGTTTCAAGAAAGAGGCTCGGGCAACAATACCCTTTCGACGTAACATGAATTCAAAGCAACTTTATTCAATTGTCTCTGAAATTTGACCTCAAACATGTTTAATTGAAAATGAATTGAAATGATATTTCTATGTACTTGTGCCGTGTAAAAAGCAACATAAATCAATGAAATGAGTCCTGCAACCGTATCACTTCAATGTAACTGAAATATTGTTGAAAACCACTTAATTCCAGGAAAAACAAACAGAGGGTATTCAATACGACATAAATGTTTGCATATACTTGATGCAAAACAGGTCGATTGCAGATTCAGTTAATGGCCCACTCGGCACCTAGTTACTAGCATAAGTACATGCACATGATAATATAATATCGGTTATAAAGAGGCAAAGAACTTTCTGAATGTTCGCGTTTAGGCTGATTTATCTGCATAAAAACGTTAAAAAAACCGGCTACGAACCCAAATCAAGTTGGCCCTTATAGTGCTGGAACCGACTTCAAGCTTATGCAAAGGGTTAGATCCAGGCCAGCCGCCAAGTAAATTGGCAGCTGGTCTGTGATCTAACCTGTTTGCTAAATAGGGTATCTTTCCTCAACAAAAACCAAACTTATATTTAAGGCTTTGGAAGCAGACAACACAAACAACTATTTTTAGAAATTACCCAACATACTAAGGGGTAAGAAAAAATCGTATTGCTACAACCTTCGGAAAAACAGTACAGCACTATGCATCAGGTGGTTAACAACCACAACTCAAGCAAACACGTGGACTGTAGTTACCGCGGGATAAACCATGCGGCCCTGAAAAAGTTTGGGAAGGCGTGCGACAGGCGCCAAAACGTGGTGGGTCTGCAGCTAAAGAAGATCCGAGAGCCACAGGTGATCATCATACGGAACAAACACACGAAGGAGATAGTTGATCTTGAGGTAAGAGTCAGAGTGGTGGTTCTATTTCCAGCAAGCAAATTTGAAAGTGTTGCTTCAATGGGAAGCCTTTACTTCTCTAATAGTGTCTTCAGCTTGAGATAAGAGTCAGTGTTGGTTGTATTTCTAGTAAGCAAATTTGAAAGCGATTTTTCAATGGGAAGTCATTACTAGTTTAATGATATATTCTATAATACTGTGAGAAGTGGGGTTTACTTTGCAACATTGCATTAATCTTCATTTGTCCATAAACCTCGTTATTTTTTAGGAAGCAGAATTGAAAGTGAAACGTATATGTTGTGAGAAGTTATTTACAACTGGTGTTGAACAAATAAATATGTAAAGAACCGTTTTTTGAGATTGAAGTAGATTTAAACAAATGAGTAAATTGGCTTCTGCAGGTTCTATCGATACATCTGACGGCTTCGGAACACATATAGAACTTTTAAAACATTTCATTTTAACTGAAGCATATATAGATTGACGAAGAATATAACAATAAATTCATTTCATGCGTGCGTATTCAGTAGATATGGATCCAATTGACTATGATTCACAGGTATCTAGTTCAAAATTGGTCTTGTTGCTTTAAATATTAAATAATTCAGAAATGTTATGGCCATTAATCGGGGACAGGTTATTCAGGCTCTCGTTGGTTGGCTTATCTCGTTATGTCAGTGTTATCAGCATACGTCTGTCTCAATGCCTTAGCTACCCCTTGACCCCGAACATTTTACGAAGTATAACTATTGAACGAATGCACACTCCATGTAAAGAATCCAATGACATGAACAGACAAAACATGCTTCATTACTAGAGCGTCTACGTTATTGAATCGACTTAATTTGATTATTGTTTGCATTGCTTCTCTTGCAATCAAATTTTCCATATAACATGCGTATGATTTTGATTGTTGTTTTTTTTGTATTTGAATAAATCAATGTTTGCAACTTCGCCACCATATGGACAACTTTTCTATACTTCAATGTAAACTTCTGGTTGCACGTTAGCTTAGATAATGAGGTATTCTAGGTTGAAACTTTATTTGTCTTGATTTGTCGGATACGTTGGTTTTTTTTCGATTCCGTGTGATATTTCAATACATCTAAACACATTCAATTTGAGACATTCCGCTATCTTGTCTGTTTGTTACATAAAGCTATGTGCGAATTCGAATTCATGACGGCATCTTCTTGGATGACAAATGGGTTGGAGACAGGGGTTTAATTAGTTTTGAAGTACGGACAGCCATGGCTATAAATACGTTAGATCAAAGGAGAGGTAAACCTGTTAGATTCTTTTAAAGGTAATTGGCGTTGTCATATCTGCTGAAAGCAAAGCACACGACTCAGTCAATAAGTAAGTGTACTTTACGGTTATCGGGTGTCCTAAGTCCGTGCCCATTTTGTACCACTGTTTTCTGTGGGAGACACGTTAAAAGTCGGATATCAAGGAATAACATGAACAGTTCCAACGAGTTAATTGAATGAGATGCGTACTCAAGGCTTTGCAGTTATACAATATTTTAGAGAAAGATTAAGTATGGACGAAACGAACTACAGTATACTAAAGTTCAGACAAATCCCTTTAGATATCGACTATTAAGCCGATCTGTTGATGCTATCAAGAGAGCTGAATCGGAGGTCTTATAGTACTGATGGCGTCAAAAAAGCGCTTGGAAATGAAATGAGGATGCCAATCAAAGCGTTAAGATCGTTTGCACATTGGTCTTCGAGAATGATAATGGATTATTTTACCTTTGTATATTCCTTTTTGATGACAGACTTTATATCATCAATTCTCCATTTTACATTAATTGAGTTCATAATTATGTGTAGACAGACCAATTCTTTCAATCATTCAGATAGAAATGACCAACAAAACTGTAGGATTATAAAGTTGACTTATATGATTATTTAACATTCTGCGTTGCGTAAAACATGAATGAAAATAACTGCTTGTGATGGAATCTTATAAGAATAAAGTGTAGATATCTGAAAGATACATAGTGTCAAACTGCATCGTGAATGTTAAATGAATGTATGTACTTTCACACCATTTACTTATGACATATATTAGATACTCTTTTCAAAGAGTCGGCATTACATGTAAACGAATACCAGTGTTCAAGCATACTATTTTGACCAATCAAAGTGCTCGAAATCGGCAGGTAAAACTATAAAAGCAAAATTGAGCGAACCGTTGAGAAGACTGGAACAGGAAATAAAGACTTCAGGTAAAGTACAACCCATTCTTTCATTTGATATATTGTGCCTTGAATAAATTGAAGGCTTTTTACATGTAAATTGAAGAAATAATTGACACTTCCATTTTCTTTGAAAATACTGATATAAATTAGTGTGGCTTGAAGAGTAATTCTCATGCTGAGCAATATCTCGTCATGCAATAACCTTTTTTCAAGTCTTCTGGTCCAGGTACTTTTTGAACGACTTCATCTGAAGGAAAGCGTTGATTAGTTGCGTGTCGACTGGGTAATGAGATTTGCACTTAACGACAGACTTTGGTTCTTAATGTGCGTGACATATAATGATGTAAGACATAGTGTTAAGAGAAATCAGTTGATCCTTATGACAACATAAGGTCATGGGGGCACTTCTGGAATTCAATTTTTGGAAACTTTTAGACGGTCGGTCTGGTATCAGTAATACGCCCTTTAAGAATTAATTACGATATTTATACGTTTAAGGAGACTAATGTTAGACACAGGTCAATAATAATCGCCCAAATCAAGCTGTTAGCTCTTGTATCGCTTACCATGTATCTGTTTAGAGAGTAAGAGGGACATTAAAGGAAGCATCGTTGCATGATACGACTGTATAAAACAAAAACCGGGAATTAGAAGCTCATTTAATGGCAAGATAGGAAACTCGAAATGTGCATTCAGACTTTACGAACTATACAAAAGTGCTCTCTACTTTAGTATCACAATGACCTATATTTCAATGATGCCATCTTTGAGCGTGTTTATTGAACCCTCCGAACAAATGTGATTACCAGAAAAGTTGAGATTTAACCGTGAATTTAACCGTGAATGCATATCGTAGATTCAATGTAAACATGCAGCTATATGACATATCACATTTTCAACTGTTGATTTTTCATTTTGTTTTTCGTTAATTGTTAATTTTATTACTTTTCCTTTATATTCTTATCATATTTGTAAATATTTCTTTAGTAACACACGACACATCCTGTCAATGGCCATGGAACCAGTGAATTCTGCTTCTAAAGAAAATAAAAAAAACCCATAAAAATCATGACATTTGGTGTGTGGGAGCCAACATTTACATACCTAAGTGGTTTGACTTCATACTATATCAAACATCTTAATCTCCATTGTTTTAATGCACACATGGAACTCATCATTACTTATATGTTTGTAGTATCAAAGACACTATGTCCTAGCCGAAAATAGAAACCTTAGTCAACGAGCATGTGGAAGTCAACCGGCACCGCAACTTAGATACAACGTTTGAAATACCTCGTTAACGTATACATGCGACATGTTTTGTCCTTGATATTCTGCTGGTTTCGTTTGTATGAATTTGGACGATAAGTAACCAATATTCAATATGTTAATATTATGATGTATGGGAGAAACAACATAATGTTAAAGGGGTAACAATCAATTCCACTGAAGGCAAAGTCTCATGATTCCTTGGCAAGTATAAATGGTTATTACAGTATAATATCAACCCAACTCAACTCAAAACTCTTTCTTAGGCATGTCGGCACTTTATGTGCCTATGGCCAATACATATACAATATAAAACATAATACAACATGCATGAAAACATGAAAAACAATTTGTAATACACAGAGAGTTAATAATAATATTTTTCCAAATTAAGTTACATGTTTTCTCTATTGCGAACCAATACTTACTAATCTTGATTCCCATTAGACAAATTAATTATATTATTTCTTAATACTAAAGATTCCTTGATAAACTTACACAAATTCATTTGCATCTTAATCTTTGAAGAAGACATTATGGATAAAAATAATGTTAATGAAGGAAATGTGCAATTTAAATATTTAGTTCTCAAATTTCTATAGGCTGGACATATAAGTATAAAATGATATTCGGTTTCAATTTGGTTCTGTTTACATACTTCACAATATCTTTCCTCCCTATTTATATTAGTGTATCTGCCTGTTTCTATTGCTAATTCATGGTCCGAAATACGTAATTTTGTTAGCAAAATTCTTTGCTTATCATTCTTTACATTACTTAAGTATGGTTCAATTTCAAAATGTTTTTTAAAATCTTTATAGTAATGTAATTTCCTGGAATTTGAAATATCAGAAAACCATTTCTGTATAAACTGGTCTCTAATACGTTGTTGTATCAAAGGAAAATAATTCTGGTTTGTGTAAAATCTGTCCATATAAATTTCAGTCCTAAATCATTCAACTGCTGTCTTATTTTGTATTCCCAAGAGGATTTAAGATTTAAAAGATGTGTGCAGTTATCCAAATATGTATCGTGTAAGATTTTAATTGGAGTTCGCTTAATTTCAAGCCAATATTTAAAAGATTTTTCAATACAAATTAATGACAAAGGAAATCTTCCCAGTTCACCAAGGACAGCATCATTTGAGCTTTGTTTACGAACACCTAAAATAATTTTGCAGAACTTAATGTGCAGAGAGTCTACTTGTTTATACTTATATATACCCCATACTTCCGATCCGTATACTAAAATTGGAACAACTAGTTTATCAAATAAAGATAATTTTGTCTTAATATCCATTGGATTTCTTTTAGAAAGTGCTAATAAATTGAACATTGCCTTTAAAGCTTGGTCATGTAAGGATTTAACACCTAATGCAAAGGTACCTGTTTTAAAAAATCTAACTCCTAGATAGCAAAAGTTGTCAACTTCTTCAATTCTTTCACCATTAATAGACCATTCGAAATTATGTTGGCTACGACGTTTTTCAAATACGCATATTTTTGTTTTATTAACGTTTATTTTAAGATCCCATTTGCTCGAAAAAGTGAATATGCTGTCTATTAAAGATTGTAAACTATTACTGTCCGTTGCAAAAACAGCTATGTCGTCTGCAAACAAAAGCAGATATATTGTAAGTATATTACTGTCATCTAAGGTGAGATTATTAAAATCAATATTGTCGCTTATATCATTCATAAAAAGTAAAAATAATATCGGTGAGGGTGGTTCCCCTTGTTTGAGACCGAGTACAATCTCGTAGAATTCCGACAAATCATGATCAGAGGGTACTTTAATACATGCCGATACCTTTCTATAAATACTTTTTAAAATCGTAATAAATCTTGTACTTACACCCAATTGAATAAGTTTAAGCCAAAGTGCATCTCTGTTTATTGTATCGAAACATTTTTCATAGTCAATGAATGCACAATAAAGTTTCTTTTTGTTATTTAATACTTTTTGAATAAAGCTTTGAAGTAGGTATATACAGTCAACAGTGCTTCGTTTGTCTCGTAAACCAAACTGTGTGTCATTGAAAACTTGTTCTTGTTCACACCAACTATTCAAACGATTACGTAAACAAAGAGAGAATATTTTTGCCATTGTGCTTATGAGAGTAATGCCCCTGTAATTACCAGGATCACCCTTACTTCCCTTTTTGTGTATAGGCACTATAACACCCTTTGACCAAGACTCAGGATAGACACCTGATTCAAAAATATCGTTAAAGATTCTTACCAAGTATGGAGTAATAAATGCCTTGGCATCGATGAAAAAGTCTGAGGGAATATTATCAATACCAGGGCTTTTATTACGTTTAAGAGAAGAAATCACTTTTGATATCTCAGCATGTGAAAATGGTCTGTCTAATTCCTCGACATCTAAATTAACAGTTGGACCGTTTTCATCTGAGTTAAAAGAGGATATAACATTATCGGTTAAATCTGAGAAATAATTAAAGAAATCTTCTTTGCTTAAAACAAAATCATCTTTTTGTACCTTGGACTTATTAATTATCTTCCAAAATTGTCTTGGATTAGATATACTCAATTTAGATATCTCTTCTTTTTGCTTAGTTTTATATTTATATTTACATGCTTTTCGTATTTTACAATACATATTTCTGCTTTTCAGAAAATTGTTCAAATTTTCTTCACATTTATTATTGTTATATTTCTTTTTACATTTCAAAAAGTGATTTTTTGCAAGTTCACAATCATGGTTGAACCATTCAAATTTCTTCTTATGGTTTGTTATTTTTTTCGAATTATTAAATGATTTACCATAATTCTCAAAACAACATTTATAAACCACTTCCGATAAAGATTCGACACATTGATCAAGAGAAATATTATTGCTTTCATACTTTGTAATTTTTTCCTCAAAAACATCCGATTTATTGTTTAAATGTTGAAAGAACAGATCCTTACTTTGGTGATTCCATATGATTTTATCATATCTTTTACAATTAATTTCGTTTTTAAAACTGTTCACATTGACTCTAATGTTAAAAGACAATGCACAATGGTCTGAAAATTCATTTAAATCCAAAACTTCGAATTGATTAATATAATCAAAATTCTTGTACTCAGTTATGACATAATCCACGGTACTTTTACCTGCTTTTCCAATATCAGATAAACATCTTCCTAATGCTAACATACAAGACGACACCATTTGCTTGTATGCTTAGAGCTACGATGCGATCAAAACACTTTTCTAATAATTGGTCGCGATCGCTAATTGGTAAGGGATTACTGTCACCCTGGAAAACATGAATATTACATTCGCCAATCAACCTGGAGCAGGATATGGCTCCCTTCTGGCTTTGCGTCAGCACTCTTTCATCATTTGGACAGTTTCAATCATCACTATATGGTACTGAAGTATGTCGGCATTTGAAACAAATTACGTTGCTGTTCTTTGCAGTCTGTCAAAGTTTTATTGATTTATTTTAACGTATTGTACATAAGACAAAACAAAAAACCGTGTCTCAATAAAACCTGCTGATTTTGAATGACTCAAATGAAGATATAATTAAACAAGTTGTAATGTGTTGCCCTTTGGATGAAAATAGAATATTTGACATACCATTCTGTTCTATAGAGTCGGTTGCCATCCAAAATTTATCCTGTGAACAAAATTTGATCATCATGTAATCGTCATCATTTTAAATGCCAGCTTCATTTCATGCCTTTCATTTATTTAAAAAAAGAGAAACCTTGTACCATACGATAAGAAATATTAAATCATAAATTTGATGCAATCACAAAAAAGGTTTCAAACTCTACTTATCTGGAGAGAAAAAAGTTAAATCCCTTAAATCCTGTTATCAAAGCGGAAATGTCGTTGAAAAATCCAAGAACGAAAGTGATCGTGATATATGACTTGGGTCTGTCACATTCGTCACGAATGCTTCTGTCACAGTGCGCGATGGGATCTGATTATATCTGATTATATCACTTAATGGGACCACTTGTTGCCTATATAGCCCAATAATGTACGAACAATAAAAACGAAAGTGACATATAGATCGGGTTCTCTTCCAGAAAATTACATTATCTAACTGATCTGTATTTCCAAAAAGCTCCCTTCGGGCTTAACCTTTTCGTCTAGATTCTAGATGTCACGCCTTTCTCTGTTTCAAAATGAAAATCATTAAAGATTTGCACAGAAAGACTCATCTATTATGCATTTCTTTTTGTGGCATTATATTCAATGGGCATTTTCATGGGATTGTGTTTTATCTCTGACAGTGCAGATATGGAATTGAAAGTTTTTTTGTATGATATGAGTAGATGTGCATGTTCTTGTGTTTGATGAAAAGTCATCCATTTAACTTGGAAATGGTCAATAATCATTGTCAGCAACTGCATTGCATCTAGGATAAGCAAGAACTGAATTTTTACTTGGACTAAAAGGTCTAAGGATATGAGGACATAGAGTCAGACCTCTTTACCTAAACGGTTATTTTAATCATATTTGTTTCTTTGAACTATGGCAATAAGATAGAGATGTATGTCTAAAGCCAACATAAAACGTTATAATCAGAGGTTTCATACATTCTGAACGGGGTTCTGCAATATAGTCACGACACAATAGATGCTCCACAAGGATACTAGAATGGTACAATCTTTCTAGAATCTGCAGTCGTTCATGATTTTACAAAAAGCGTGATCTGTTAGACTTAGCCTCCTCAACAGACAAGGAAATAGAACTTTATGTAACAGTTTATATAATGTAATTTGATCTAAACGTCGAAGTAATAATTCCACAAAATCGCCCATGGATTCTACTTCGACTGTTTTACGGTGCAATTAATTGAGTAGTTTGAAGTACGTTGTTTTATCACACGATCACATGTAGATGCCCATCCCTCCCGCTTTAGTGACAAGCGTGTTGTTCAACAGTCTATTAGAACAAATATCTGCTCAGTTTTGAGTTGGCCAAGATTGCGTTAAGCATATTTCTATGGGAATGTTTTGCGAAAATTTATACAAACCAACCTGAACCCTTTAAGTTGAATAAAAAGCAGAGTTTATGCAAGCATGCAACGCCTCTTAAAGCTAACAAAACTATCGAATTAATGTAAAACTTACATAGACCCCTAATGTTTACAATGCCATCAATGCCATACAAGCATAATTATAACAAGGTTTGGTTTTTGAAATGTGACATTAAATAGCAATCTGAGCACATCGGGTTTATCCAATGGAAACACCTCTGAAATAATAGGGATGACGCCATATTTTTTTCCGTTGAATGACGTCACTTCACTTTGGTTTTTAAAAATAGATCGTAATTGTGAAATCTAAATAGTCGTTTAATTTGATTAAGGACAAAACTATATATGTCATTACTTATAATTTCGCCATTTCGTTCGTGCACGCTTAGAAAAGTGGTATACGCCGCGGCCGATTTACCCGAAAAATTGCAACCCTACACTTATATCAGAGGTGTATTACATAGCTCACGGAAATACCCAAGTAGTTCTCATTGATTCAATAGGTGCCAGCGAGCTTTATATACGTTATTGCAAGTGTATGTACAGTCTGGAAGGGGCAAACATTGAGCTCTGGTACATTTGCAGAACATATCTTCTAGGGCAAACCCTTCAATCGAGTGTGCTCAAAGGCAAAAAAAGTTTAATTTAACAAAGTGCTTTGTCTTACTTCGAATACCATACAAATACATATCTTGCTTAAAAGAATGAAAATAAACTATTGCGTACAAAGATATTTGTTTAAGACAATGATGGCCAATCAAACACTGCCATTTAACCAGTAACCGCAGCTATTTTCCGGTCTCCTACGTTAGGCAGTGATTTAAGTAAGTTATATATCATTTTACATAAGAGCGGTGGAATTTTAGTTTGATTGCCTGACACAAAATTAAAACTCATGAATCACCTGGGGTAGCCGTGAAATTGATCACCACGAAAGTTTCGATATATTCAATGGATTTCAAGTTTCAACTTTCTTGTCCTTATTCCGTCGTAATCAGATAAGTCTGTGGAATTCATTCATCCTTCTTGATTTAAAAGGGTTTTACATGTACACCACAAAAAATAGTTCAGATATGTTTCGATGCCTTGCCCATTAGGATGGAGGAATACCAAAAAATTGGCAGCCCAATTTTAAGGGCTGGCCAAGCTAGCAAGAACCATCATCGTTTCGTAGGTCCTCTTAGAAACCATCTCTCATGAAAATCCACATCCGTCACTGGGATTTTGGCCAATGCAAAAAGGGACCATGTGTTTTCCTTTTCCTACTTTGTACACTAATCGCACGGCCACGGAGGCCCATAACAGTAATATTGGTTGGAAATGCCAGGCGCCTGGTTGTCTTGAACTGACTACCGATGTATTAATGAAAAGTTGATGAATATGGCAATGAAAAGCTGTTAAATATGGAATCAACAGTCTAATAAAAAGGTTGAAACCTCCGCGTTGTGAAAGTGCAACAGGCATTCTCTCGATGTGTCAATTGAATATAATACGAATACTCAGGAGACACGTTCTGCGAGCCTAAATGTCATTTCAAATTGATTTCTCCATTATAATGCTTTACCAGCACAACAAACCACATCTGTATTCCTTTGTGATCGCGTCTAAGCCTGTTAACTGGTAGTTAAAGCGCTTTTATCTATTTGATTGAATGTCATATTATGAGTCCAGCTGATAATAGCTTTATCCGAGATTGTATAAGTCTGTTATTCTTAAATGCTTATTTTATACATTGAATGCCAGCTGATCAAACATTTCTGAACTTGTCTTAGTCTGTGTTTCTATAATGCCTACACTAAACGTTGAATTCCAGCAAACCAACAACCTTATCTAAGACTGTCTCATTGCTTATGTTCTTAAATGCCTAAACTATACATTAAATCCAGTTGAACAACAGTTTTATTAGAGGTCGTATAAGGCTGTTGTTAAAAAGCTTTCTCTATGCAATGAATTCCAGCTAATCAATTAACTTATCTGAAATCATTAAAGCATGTTGTTCTATAATCCTTGTACCATAATTGGAATTTTAACCTATCGATAGTCTTATTTCAGATCGTAAAAAAATATCTCTGATTGAAAAGCGGCAGCCTGTTTCTAGGGATAAAACCAAAGGATCGTTGCTCATTCATTAATCTAATGGGCGATGCCACGCTTTTGTTTCTAGCAGTTGCAAAATATCTGTAATGTGAAACCAGAAAAGGTCTCTTTCTTGTAACGATAACAAATATCATAACTCGTATTGTTAAATGTTTGAGATACTACCTTTGGGGTCTTACAAAGACAATCTGTTTCTAGGAAACAGCCGAGTGGTTTCCAATAATCTGACAGAGACGTGACAGATAAAGGTGGTTTGTGTCCATATCTGTATTCCTTTGGGTTTAATTGACTAAAAGCTACATATCCTCGCTCTGCGAGAACTGCTTGATCCGATGATAAGGCTGCTTTCATTTGATTAAGCGATACATTTCTTCATTTTTTTATATTCATGTAATATTCAAAGGTTTGCTCTACGCCATGATAGTCAAAAAGGTATATTGGGTGCAACACAAGACCATAGAGCATAAAGGATCCTATGCAAACATTACTCGCTGAAGGAACATCCTGCTGTTAGAAAAGCGGTGTAAATTCTTGACAGAAGATCAAAGAATATTTTATTTGGCTAAACTGTCGTCAAGACGGAAAGAAATGCACCAATGTACACAATGCAGTACGGTATATCTTACCATCACTTGGTTAAAATGCATTCATACCGTGTAAAGCCAGTGCATTGCCAGAGTCCTCAGCTTTTTAACCATGACAACTAGAGATCAGACAAATATTACACTACGTTTTCTGTGGTGTGCGATTAACTCATTTATAGACATACAGCACAACATCGTTGAGTGGTTCACCTTTTTTCAACTACGACTTTACTCAATCCAGCGTTTATTATTTGTTCCAAGGATGACTCAAAAGTCTGATTATGTTTCGCCCCATATGAATTCGTTGTAAAGGAGATCAATCAACGATTTAAGACAAAGATAGTAATACGACATAATACATGATGTTTGTCAAATTAATGTGAAAACTGTATGGTAATAGACAAACATGCTTGTCAATGGTGTATCTTTATTTCCCTGCAGCATATGCATCGAAAAAGAGCCAATATAAACTAAGGGACAGATTGGTCCACCAAAATCGATGATTATTATTGCGATTTATTTTACGAGAACAATTTGTCAATTATTAACCCTTCTCAAAAGAATCAAAGGATCTAATTCCGCCGTAGTAAAAGGCTCTTGATACAAACATAGACAAGCGGGTTTGTTTTAAATGAGAAATTTCCCAATTCTAGCAATGGCTGCCTAACTACCTGAAGTCCAACTTGCAATGTTTATTTTGACCACAACTTTTTAATTGAATACGTTGCTTTTATTATCGTCCAATTAGACTTTTCTGCAATGCCAGCACAAATGAAACGAATATGTTTCCAGTCGATCTTGGTTAATTACCACCCGCACGCGAGCTGCGTATACACCAGGTTTAGGTGGATGTGCATGTTTATTTGTGTTTGCTTTGTTAGACTGTTTGTTTTTTTTTGGCCTGGTTGCTGTTTTAGTTTCGTTAAAATATTTTTAACTGTATTTAAGTTATATCACGACGGAGTTTGCATACATAAATACTACCCGGGCTTTTGGTATGTCCTTACCTGTACTGCAAAAACTAGTTCGTTCTGTTGTAAACAAGCATCCTGTGTCACTTACAGCTTGTGTTCCCGATTCATCAAACGTTGGTGATTGAACCCAAGACAATAAGGAGAAGATTGTGTTTTATCATGCCACCGTTGAACCGATAACGTTGTGCCGTATAACATTTGTGATATACGTCACTTACCATATAACACGCAGTCGCGTGACGAATCATGAGGTCATAATCACGTCATGATATATAATGTCATGTTTACATCATTTTCTACTTGTTTACTGTCGCTCTTTTATATTGGTTTTCTGTTTTCCTTTTTTCTATTTGACTTCCATTTTTTTTTACTTTTATAATCTATACAGGTAACAAGATTTATAGAGTAGATGGTTGGTGACTTTGAAAGAGGCTTATCGCCGGATAATATTCAAACGCCTTGTCCAATAACGATTCCGATTCAGGGCGCCAACTATATATCCCTATATCATCTTACAGTAATGGTGCCTGAAAATACCAGAAGCACAGAGAGAAGCGCTTACCGCCGTTCTAGGAATAATGAATTGTTTGAAACGGCCTTAGACTTCTATTCAACCACACCAACAGCATTTGTCCTGGGTATCCGAAAATGATCGCTTATTTATTCCTTTGGCTTTTCTGTCTGCAATTCATTGCCACTGAAAAGATTTAAACAGCTTGCGTTTTATGAATGATTCATTGTTGGAAGTGACCACAACCTTTAATGCAACAACATCAACATAATTGCTCCATGGTATCTGAAAATGATCGCTAATAGTTTCCCTAGGCCTCTCTATCCGCATATCTCAAAGGAAGGATTTAGAAGTCAATTAAGAGTTCTCTCTCGTATCGTAATTGTCAGGTTTTCCTATCGTCGGTAATTGGAAGGATGGACATACGAGAAGATAAGGACCTTCTGCTTTCATAGTATAATCAATCATCGGTCTCTCATGTTGTTAAAGGGACGGAATGACTCGGAGAACCCTGTTGTTTAAAGGGGGACTTGGAGAGACCTGTAAACGCGTGATGGAAAATGGTTCCTTAAGTGTTAAGTATTTCCTTAAGCCCTGCGTACTGAACAAGGAAACCGACCCCTATGAATCTAAATATCTTTTGTTTGTTCCTTGGCTCTGAATTTGATAAGGGTTTCAGCAAGTTATGGGAATATTGGTGGCCAGATTTATGTGAGACTTGAGGTATTGTACTTGTTTTGGTTTAATTCGAAATGCGTAACTATTTATTGCATGCATGGAACATTGAGCATTTATCGTCAAAATTGTGGTTGAGATATGGTTATGAAAATCGATCACATTTGTGTTACTAGTTTTCATGAATGAATAATTCCATCTTAAATAAAATTCATCTTTCAAACCCTGTTAAAATGTATGTTTAAAGGAGTTGCTCACTTCAACTTGGTTCTGACCTTTAGAGAATTCAGATCATTTCACCAACATAACTTGCTCATCTTTCAATGTTTTGTATATTCCTATAATACTTAACTGACAAAAGACTAACGTGTTTGTAATGATCAAAACAAAAAATAGGTCAATATCTTACTTTCATTAGAACGCTTGATTTGAAAAATACCAGTCGATTCCAAAAGATGGCGTCCTAAAACAGTCTTTAACCGTGTGATTTGATGCCCAAAGGAAACGACTTGAATCGATGCGAATTAGGGTCGAGTATGGAAACTAATGGAAAGCCGATCCTTCCAAAATGGCAACTCAAACAACTTTTATTCTTAATCGCTCCTGGCCTTTGCTCGATCACCAAATGATTTTGAGAGTTTTCGGGTCTTGTGAAAAACTATCTTAAAGGCCCATTTAAGGAGATTAATGCTACATCAAACTATATTATCTGCTTAACTTTTGGACAGATTCAAATAGTTATCACCAGAAAACACCATTAGCACAACTTAAATGTGAAAGTAAACCAGAAATAACCCAGATTGGCAAGTTTTATGATTCAGATGTCCTGATTCTTTTCCTCTGACCTTGACACACACATATTTGAACCGACCAATCAAAATTCGTTATTTTGAATATGTAAACAAACGGGTTGTTGATAAACATGATTGGATAGGAGACAACTATATTTCAAAAACAAAATAACTTATTTTAAATGATTCTATTTAATAGGGTCCCAATGCATTCCTAAACTATTTCTTATGACGTTCATGAACATAATAAAAGCACTCCATATATTTTTTCAGTAATTTATTTGTACTCCTTTCCTTTGATGTGCCTTTAAACGTCGGTAACCACTAGCTTAGAATGAATGCAAAAGAAAATTACAACTTAAGATTATCATTTTTTTCTTCAAAACAAATTAAGGTATGTTTTGGATTCATACCAAAGGATTATTATAACCATATTTCTATCAAAAAAGCTTTGATTCTAGTATTTCGGTTTATGTCTCTATACTGAAATAACCTTGTATGATGTCTTTTACTGTTACAGGCTTCGGCTAAAACATTAAAAAAAAGTGTTTTATATAGTGAAATACAAAATAATTCAAAGAGCGATAGATACTTAATTTATGATTACACAAAACATTTCAGCATTTCATATTTGCCGTCTAAATTAGTGTTATTAAGATAAATATTTTAGAATTTTGGTAGATAAGTGTTTTAGATTTCGTATTGAAAATGGAGATAAATGCTGTATCATCTCTTCTTTTGAGACTGGAACCATTTCCTGGAAGGAAACACTCGAGTTTTCTCATATTTCAATTTGTGTCCTGATGTTTTCTTTTGATTCAAGACAGTACTAAATATATGGTATGGTTGATAAATATACAGTATGTTCATCAACCGAAATATGTTAGAGAAAACGCCATTGACACATTACTGTCAATAAGATTGTTTATAGCCATTAACATATATTACGCAAAGGCATTCTCATAATTCCTCTCAAACGCACTGTTTTACCAATTTATTGTCCCAAAGTCTTGCACGCAAAAGTTAACTGGTTGAACAAATTCTATAAGTTGTACTTTTAGGATCACTGTTAAGTTCCCAAATGTATTTCGCAAAGCTATGCGCATAATTCCTCATGATGTAGAGTTCCAAAGTTCAAATGTACTTTTGTTTTACCAATTTGTTGTCCCAGTGTTTCTCAGGCAATGGCAAAAAGCTGTTAAATCATTTCCGTACGTTTTTGTTTTAGTAACACTGTTATATTCCAAAATATCTTTACGAAATTATAATGTTCTCTGTATTCTCTATAGTCAGAAAATTATAAAAATACAAAACATTTGGTTGAAGTAAATAGGTTTCAAGCCCAAAGTACAAATATACAAAATTAATAATGATATAAAAGTAAGTTGTATGTACATATCAAATCAGTTATCATTTTGAATAATAGTGGATAGATTTAGACTCGTGGGATCGGTAGTATACCATGAGTTGAGAGAGATTTTTTCTGATTTCACTTTATTTTATTTCAAAAATAACAAATAATGAATGCATGAAATTCGTCCACGGTTGCTGCAATATGTTTTTTAAGAGGACAGTCTAGATATAGAGATGCTGCTTTCAACTCGAACCAATCATAAATGAAGGCAGTATATACATATAATATTTCTTTCGAGTTTGACCAATCACAAACGGGGGCATTATAGACATAGACATGCTACTTTCAATCTGGACAAATTACAAATGAAGGCAGTATTGACATAGATATGTTGCTTTCACTCTGGACCTATCACATACGAAGGCAATATAGACATAGACATGCTACTTTCAATTTGGACAAATTACAAATGAAGGCAGTATTGACATATATATGTTGCTTTAAATTAGGACAATTATGACAAATCACAAACGAAGGCGATATTGACATAGAGATGCTACTTTCAATCTGGACAAATCACAAACGAAGGTAGTATAAACATAGAGATGTTGCTTTTAATTTGAACCAAATCTTAAACGAAGGCAGTATAGACATCAAGATATTTCTTTCAATTTGGACAAATTACAAACGAAGACGCTCTAGACATAGACATGCTACTTTCAATTTGGACAAATTACAAATGAAGTTAGTATAGACATTAAGATGCTTCTTTCAATTTGGACACATTACAAACGAAGTTAGTATAGACATCAAGATGCTTCTTTCAATTTGGACAAACTACAAACGAAGACGCTCTAGACATAGACATGCTACTTTCAATTTGGACAAATTACAAATGAAGGTAGTATAGACATTAAGATGCTTCTTTCAATTTGGACAAATTACAAACGAAGTTAGTATAGACATCAAGATGCTTCTTTCAATTTGGACAAATTACAAACGAAGACGGTCTAGACATAGACATGCTACTTTCAATTTGGACAAATTACAAATGAAGGTAGTATAGACATAGAGATGCTGATTTCGATTTGGACCATTCACAAACGAAGGCAGAATAGACACCAAATGCTTCTTTCAATTTAGACAAGTCAAAAACGAAAGCAGTATAGACATAAAGATGATTCTTTCAATTTGGACGAATAACAAACGAAGGCAGTATAGACACAAAGATGCTTCTTTCAATTTGGACAAATCACAAACGAAGGCAGTCTAAACATAGAGATGCTGCTTTCAATTTGGACCAATCAAAAGCTCCCATATTGTGATATAGGTTTACTACTTCCATGATCTAATCAACGCTGTCGTGGGAAGGATATGCCGCCATTACCGTGTACAGAAATAGACCGATAAGGAGGGTTTAATGCCAACAAAGTTACTGCTCTGTGTGTTGAGTACATTACGTTTTGTAGCTATAAAACCATCATTTATGCATTTCATTTTAATGAAGGCTATGAAATATTTCCGTTTTATGGCGATGATTTTTATGGATGCTGGCTTTTTTTGACCCTTTTGTTGTGAATGTGTGATTGGGGAAAGGTGGGCGGCGCAACAGTTGACGACAATTAATGGAATGTTGCGTATACCTGACCGAAAAAGCACACCGTTATAAAAACAGGGGAAGTTTCTGTCATATTCGATTTTAGAGCACCAGTTGCAATATAGGGATGTCTTAATTATAATGATTGATTTAACCTTTATAAGTCTATTCAATTGAACTTAAAATCTATTATATCCATCAATACAGATTAGCATTTAAACGAAAATGGCACTGTTGTCGTCTATTTGGTATAATATTTACTTTAAGAACATATCTTACTGCCATAACACTTTACTCAAGAAACATTAAGGATTAAGTAAAAGGGTTTGACAACAAGTTTAACCAACTTCGATTAGGCCTTATCCTGTTACCAATGCCATTTCGGGACCGATAACCGGCATTCCTTTATAACACACAAACACGTGACGAATCATGACGTTTTAAATACGTCATGTCATGACGTCATGTTTACACTACTCTATTTCATTTCCCTTTTTTTTTCGAGTTTGGATTCATAATTATTTGTTTAATAGAATCCATAAAGGTAACATGCTAAATAGAATATTATCTTTGAATAGGAAATTGTATCGGGCTTGGCTTCGGATTATTCGGATAACAGTCTTACGCCTTGTCAGATAATATTCCGATTGAAGACATTAATCATCACTTTTTATACCCATTTCCATTCTGGTTCTAGCCATACTGCTTGTACTATTGTTCAGGGCATCATAGTGCCATGGTTTTAGCAACATGGTTGTTTTCTTTGTGATTTGAATCGGGAACCAACCACACAGTATTACCTGTTGACATAAAGAGGTTTTGGATTGTGCATGAAGCATTTTATTTTGTATAACTATTTTTCCCGATTACGCAGCCCTTTAACTGGTCCCCGTTATAGGTGTAGTTAGGGTTGGGGTCGATAAACTAATACAACATACAAAAGGCCATGTTAAACAAGCGAAGAGAGAAAATGAAATAAATCCATTCATATGTGACAACTGTAACTTGTAAATCTATTAGTATATTTTGACCTCCTTGGGTTCTTGTATATCTTGTCAATAAGTGTGTAATTAAATGTGCAACTTTTGGATTTTCCTTTGTTTTGACTCTGTTAAAACTGAGCGAATACCTGTGTTTGAAACACTTTAAGGCTTTATGAAACCACAAGTGTTAAACAACTTTGAGCAAAGAGAAACTCAAGACAGTCTTATGTTAAGTAACAAGGATTGTTGGCAAAAACACTCTAATGTATGTTTGTCACCAACAGAACACAATCTGCGAGAAAGTCCCTTTAATCATACTTCATTAAAATGAAGAATTTACGACAGTTCCGTTCCATAGCGACGGGTTATCGATTATAAGTAGGCTTCAAAGGTAAATCGAAGGGCCACCGGGTTTTAATGACCACAGGAGGAAGGTAATGGTTATTGGCGATGTAATTATTGGCCCTGAAGATATTGGCTTCGCGAATGATTAGCGTAAGGAAAAATATCCAACAAGTACAAATAGCAACACGTAACATATCGGACATTTGTCGATACTTTTGGATGCTTTGTCAGACTGACAAGCTCACCAATTTATAATGTAAGGCTCTATGTTTGAACAAACATTTTTCAATCCATACAACTTATACATTCGTCACAAGTATACATAACATAACATAACATAAATTTTATTGGCATTAAACATTACATATTTATAGCCGTACAATTTTACATACAATTTTACATACAAATGGTGAAAACATAAGAAAAAGGAAAATAATTTACCAAGACGCACAGTCTAAGTATAGATAAGGATCTGTATGAATAAATAGATATAATTAATAGCTTAACATGTAATCTAGATTGGAAATATTTCTAAATTGAAATGCACTAATAATATATTTAGCGACACTAAGGATGGTGCGTTGTGATATCGAATTCATGATATTTTCAAACTTTTGTACAGTTGGCCATCCTAAAAAATATGGTTTAAGGTGGCGACATCTTATTTCACGATAATGCGGACAAACTAATAAAAAACGATATGAATCTTCAATTGCTCCCATATATATACGACGACAGTGTGATTTGGAGGCCACGTGTCTCTTGACCATATAAATGTATTGATCGGCTGTTTTAAAGAGCAACGCTGTTTACATGCCCATGTGCTAACGAACTAAACGTGATGGACAGAGAGTATCAATAAAACGCTAAACTTGCAATTAGGCTACTTCAAAGGCCAATAACGGATCGTTTTAATGGCCCTACTTAACTGGTTTAAAGCGACCAGGGTCAGTGTTATCGAAAGATTGCGACTTTGTGTTTAGACTTATGACTAAGTTATACATAAATACGGTGATCGTTCTCAGCAGGAGAAAATGTTGAAGAAAAGTTTAGATATCGATCATCTATTAACTCGATGATCATACTTGTACTGAAGTTGACCAAGACCTTTTGAGTCTAAGCAAGATGGCATACTTTAGAACGTTTATTGCACACGGACCCAGGTTCCTTGTTGCATTGATATAAGTTGTCCAGAATGCACATTATATCAGGTCTGATCAAATCCAAAAATGTGGCAAAGGATCTGGATTAGTTCGTATGTTTCCCCTGTTTCTGGTCTGATAGAATCCCGAAATTTTCATTTTCATATGGCGGACAACTGACAAGTGATTCGTAACCTTATCGTGTGTATACGATGTCATAAGAAACAATCCTAATACAGAAATGCTAACGAACTGCGACACTTCAGATAGTTTAGTAGATGACAACGGGAAAACCATAAAAAGATGACACAGACCTGCAAATTTAAATTTTATAAGGGTTCGAGGCAGACTCCATCGACAAGCCCCATCCGGTGGGAAATTAGATGCTATCATAGCCTGCATCACAGACTAAAATGGGCCGTATTGTAAACGCATGTGATGATGAATTGGTTACTCTATCACCGTGGCAGGGCAAATACGGATTATTTGCCTTGCTTGTTAGGTTGTTATTAAGATGTTAATTTAATTAATTTGTAAGGAGTTCTTTAACCGGAACTTGTTTGCTTTGTTTGTTTATATGAAGTTTAACGCCATGTCAATAGTTTCTTAGTTTTCTACTGTCCTAGAATTCACATGTACTATGCCGGTCTATGCAATGCTTTGCTAAAGTTCCCAGTACCGCAGGTGGTGATTGATCCCGAGACTACCGTGTCACAAATCCTACATCTTAACCATCAAGCACACAGGACAATAGGACTTGTTTTCATCGAAGACCCTTTCAAACCACATTACTTCCCAATTACATTTGAAGTGGTATTTTCAGCTCAAATTGGGCCCTGTATGATCCAATAGTTAAGGTGATGGTTTTAGAACCTGAGAGTCACGGGTTCAAGTCCCAACGGTATTTCGTGGAAGTTTCATTTGTCAGGATGGTAAGATACTTCAGATTCCTAGCCTGGTACTGAGAAATCCAGGAAAACTGTAACATAACTAAACAGCATTGACACCACTTATATCAAGTCATATTGGCTTGGTCGTTGATAAGATTAATGAATCGCCTCTATATGGCTTAAATGCTAATGGGAGCGGCTTTCAACAAACAAATTGTGAAACACCAGGATGATTAAAGGCTTGTTAGAATCTGTTTTCGTTCTTATGTTTGTTTGTTTTTTGCTGTTAAAGATTGAGCCATTTCTTTGAGCGAATACTTGGTTATTTCCTTTATTTTTTCCTTTTTTTTTTTTTTGATAAACCAATATTTTTTTGTGGATTTTATTTGCTTCTTTTTATGCTAAACCCACATTGAAATCCTACATGCTCATCCTTCTTCATATGGAAAGAGCGTAACATCCTTTGGAAGCAGAGCATATTATCCTCATTTCTTAGAAACCCGATAGATTCATTACGCGTGTCTTTTAGGGCCGACAGAGTGTCTCCTGTCTTTCTAAATTGATTGCCCATAATTCAGAAATGACAATGGCATTTCTTTTTCAAAAATAATTGCTTGTTCCATTAATAATATGCAATATATCGTCTTAATTTATTGATCAGACCCAGGAGTGCCCTTTTAAAGCTTCTCTTTCATATTTCATTTCTACATCTTTGCAGATATGATTTTCTATGCTTGTCCGTTAGAATTTTATGATTTTACGCCCTTTTAACATTTTTTTATATAGAAATCGCGATATTCACTTACTCTTGATCAATACCAGTATTTCTTTTATATCATCTGGTACTTTCTTTCGAGTTGAAATGGTGTCCCATGCGAGGCAGATGGCATTTTTGGTAAACAGGACTAGCTGTTGTTAGGCATTGTGACTAATGAACTATGGTTCTGACTTCACGGATATTGTTCTTTATAGATTTGCATATCATTTGGTCTACCGTTCTTTGTTCCTTCCAGTATTTGCAACACTGTTTAAACTACCATTCTGTAATTACCATTAGCTAGCTAGAAAATAATTCAAGCAATTTTCCTGAAACATCTATCAAAACTTAAACTTGTTCTTTACAAGGAGGTCAACATTTTTTGTTTTCGTTTTGGCTTTTTTTTTGTGTGTGACTATTTATAATGCATAGCTTTGTTATTACCAATGCTAATGACAAACCCTTTTAGTATTATCATGTACAACTTGAACGTAAAATTTAACGTTTAATTGATTATTCCCAAAGCGATGCCATAAGTTTATCGAAGAATGTCTGGACTGCTTCGACATAATCGACAATATAGGGATAAGACGTTTAACTTAAATCTAGGTATTTAACCAAATCATGTGATCAGACAGATATCACTAAAAGCCCAGTACACAAGGCTCAACTTCGGATTAAACGGTCTCTTTGCCTGACCAACCCGTCGGAATTGTGATATCCATGGCGCCGTTAGAATGGATTTCAGGAAAGGTCAATGCATCGGCGCCATACCTTAATAGACCATTAATCAAAGCCGAATAGGAACTGACGGGCGATTAGGCCGATAGACTGTGAGTAATTTGATAGATCTCTGTATCTATGACATACTGTATATGGCTACAAGCCTGTGGGCCTATGAACTGTGAGTAATTTGATAGGTCTGTATCTGTGACACATGTGGCTATAAGCCAGTGGATGAACAAACTTTGAGTGGATCTGTGAAGTAATTGTAAATATTTACTTTGTTTATGACTAGAAGCTGTACTAGCTTATGTCAATAAATTTTGTCTATGTCTATGTGATGTCACGCTATTTGAATCTTCCCTTCCTTTTTTCTCAATAAATATGCAGCTCATTGGATTTGAATGCTACGACGATTGTCCATTTGTGTTGTACTAGTTGAAGATGAAACATTGCAGCTATTGCTGCGATAGGTAAGGATAAGACACAGCAACTCGAGGGTTCAGTACAATACTATATTAAGTGTTTTATGTTTATGAAGCACTTACTATAGGCTTGCTTGAACTGTGGTTCTGTCATGTCGAATAAATTAAGAAAAACACAAAACATATTGCTACTCATTCGACTAGACCCATTCCTTATCAAATTATTTGAAAACATTTGACCAAACACATAGATGGGACATCATCTGTCACATGCAATGCAAACTCTTAACATGTTTTCAGTTATAAATTAAGGACATCTTTGCTTACAAAAGACATTAAATGATCCAGTTTTTCAAAACGGAACAAGCTTTCTATGTGTAATATTGGCTACATTGTCAATCCTGTTAATTTGGAAAACGATCTGAACTCATCGAGTTTGTCCATTAAAAACAGATCTGACATACTTCGGCAGCCGCTATATTTTGACTTGCAATACTACGTTCGTTGCGCTTTCGTTTTCAAACGGAAATGTCACGCACAAACATTTATCTATATTGATTAAGGAAACACATATATATCACAACGTATAATGTCATTATTAGTAACCAACCAAACAGTAGAGCTTTAAATGTTATTCAACACTTCTTTATACATATCTTTTTGTTGGAGTCCGCAATGGTGTCATGGTATTTCGTCTTGTATTTATATCCGGGAAATCAGCACAATTGGGCCGATTCGATCATTTTTTTCCAATCATACTCTCGATTATAAAACGAGTAACTTTGATTACAATGGTAACATGAGACGATGTTGGTTGCATTAAGTTATTTCTGTCTTTATCACTTTTTTCTTCGTAAAGTAACAACGATAAATTACTTCTGTCTCATTTTTAGAAAATATAGTGGGCTGTTAATCTCAATTTTTCATGTCCCATAACCTCACATTACAAAATATGATGAAGCAGTAAAAAGTGGATTTGTTGAGAGAAAAAAACGCGTTCACTTAGCATCGGTGCATCAAAAAGCTCAGATTCCAATCGTCTCCTAATAACGACCCGCATTCATCAATGTTGCACATTGCCGTCGAAACATAATGCGTTTTTAATGGGTAACATTTGTGATTTGGCAATTATGGATATGTTCCGTGTTAATTCGCTCTCTTAAGTATGGCTTAATATGTCAAAAGTTTGTGGTATTTTTATTCCCTGATGAAATGCGAAAGTAGCGGCAGCTAAGATTAAAGGCGAAAAACAGACACCGTATTTTATTGTTGATTTTGAACCAGTCCTTTTTAAAGAGATGGGTTAATCTGATTTATCTGTCAGGTACCAGTAGCTATCCTAATATGAATGTATTCAGGTATTGATAATAACGATAACATAACATAATTATATTAGGAGCGTAGGTCTGCAGCCAAGAATACATACGCTAAACAATAAATACTACTTTTTACACCCTGTATCAGGTTTTTCAATAAAGTTCGATTTTCGACAAAGAAATAATAGTTTGTCAAGTACCTGGTGAATGTAGAATCATAACTTTCTAAAAGTGCCATCACAATTCTCATTTATATGACCATAAAAGTCGTTTAATCTTCTAAGTGCTGGAACCGACTTCATGCTTTTGCAAACAGGTTAGATCCAGGCCGGCCGCCAAGAAGTTGGCGGCTGGACCATGTACTAACCTATTTGATACTCTGGGTATCTTTCCTCATCAAAATTAAGCAGATGTATAAGGTTTTGGAAAGCAGATGATGCAAATATTTATTTTAGAAAAATACCCAGCATTTCATGGATAAAAGATCTACCTATTGTATACCAATTGAGTAAGTATTAAGAAAGTCTCTAGTTATATATATGCAGTAGTGAAAAATATTTTTTTTTTTAACACAACACATTTAATGCTCGACCTGTTTGGGTATAAACTACCAATTATCTCGATAATACGTTATTCTCTGTGAATTTTCGTCTCGCCTTGAGACATTTTTCATTCATCTATTCCCATGTTACCGTGTCTGCATCTAAATTTTTGATATGCCACAGGTATTCAGGTAATGTATGCATACTGGTCCTACGTGAGTTTCTAAAACATACGTTATTCATGACTAAGCAAGCTTTTTCAGCTATAGGTTCCGGAAACGATCGAAGAGGCAGAGGATTTCCGGTAGATTCGGAGCATCATTGTGCCAGAGAAACAACTTGTTCAAATGTTTATCGTGACACTGACTAAAACAACCAATCATGTGAGAATATGTTTCTTGTCAAAAATTGAAAGCAACAGCAGACGCAAATAAAACATAAACGCGAAAGGAAAACCCTATGTATGTATCCTTTGTTTGATAAAGGGTTGAAACTCCTAGCACAAACCATTGTAATAAGTAGATGTTTTGATCATTTGGAGCAGAGTTTTCATATGATGTCCACTACATCTAAAGCGGAGTGGAAATTCTTTATGGAATGATTGAACAAAATAGAACTAGAACAGAACGCACTTTATTTAAACCAACGTTTAAATATGTACAATAATGGTAATACATGTACAACACCAGTTTACTGGAAATGTCTAGATGATGAGAGTGTGAGAGAAAAAAGGAAAGGAGAAGAGGGAGAGGGAGGTTGTGAGAGACGGGAAAGGAGAGACGAGAGAGAAAAAGAGAGGAGATACGAGAGAACCAAAAGGAGAGAAAGAGAGAGAAACAAAAACAAGAAAGAGTGAGAGGCGAGAATGAGAGAGAGAGAGGGAAAGAGAGAGAGAGAGAGAGAGAGAGAGAGAGAGAGAGAGAGAGAGAGAGAGAGAGAGAGAGAGAGAGAGAGAGAGAGAGAGAGAGAGAGAGAGAAAGAAAAAGAGAGGCTTTTAGATATTCAGCAGAAAAAGCCTTTAAAATAAACAAGCGCAAACATTAACAAAAGTAATCGCTTAAAGAAGAAAGGCTTGCCTCAAACGAATATTTCTTCTTTTATCGAAGTATTTTCCCACATAATA
The DNA here is from genome assembly GCA_947846245.1 of Cerastoderma edule. Taxonomy (NCBI): domain Eukaryota; kingdom Metazoa; phylum Mollusca; class Bivalvia; order Cardiida; family Cardiidae; genus Cerastoderma; species Cerastoderma edule. Next base: position 7,941,487 of record OX401422.1, read on the forward strand.
AGACAAAACTACTAAATCAAAACCTATAAATTTCGTCAACAATCCAACAAATTAAACCGGTGCACATTAACATTGTCCTTGCTAAGGGTTGAGCATCAATTTATGTTTAAAGTCTATTTTTGTATTCTTCTCTCTCATGTATTATTGTACACACCTGTGTACGGCATGACAATTCGCAATTAGCGAAGACAGTCTTTCTTATTTTGATCCCTTCTTCACCATTGTGCGTTTGTGTAATTCAAGATGTTAAACTATTCGTTAATGTGAATCGTAATATTTTATCAACATATTTAAAAAGAAACGGAAGAGATTCACTGACATGTTTGTTCTCGTTAAGGAGAGTGTATAGGAAGGATTAAGTGGTTATTCAGTTATAATTTATTCTAACCCTCGGATTTATCTTATTTATACGTGTTTTGTGTAACTTGAGCAGATTTATGTAAACGACCGATGTTACAGTGTACAGTCTGTATTTCTTTAATCTGCAGAAAGTGGGATGTTTGTGTTAACTTGGTCAATTGCATCTAGCATACAGTTTATTACAGTATATTATTCTTTAAAAACCTGTGGAACGAGGACTTTATACTTATTATGAGACTGTTTTCTATTTGTAATTATGTTTTGTTTTTATTTCAATCAGACTCGTTTAACCCAAACTGTATGATTTGAGATAATGTTAACGAATATATTGTAGCAGAGAGAGATGCCAAACTGTTTCAATGTATCAAATGTCAAGGTGTTTACATCTTGTCTGTATTTGGAGAAGTGTTAAGAGGTGTGGGTTCAAATGTAGACAAACCAATTGAAAGCTTAGTCCAGAGGAGTTTTATCTCCTTTTCTAAAATGAAACTATTGTTGTTTTTTTCTTTTCAAAAATATCATCAGAAGGCGATTAGCAAAAGAATTATGTATAAACCATAGTGTAAAACGTTGATCTATTATAAGATCGATAAATCAGGAATGCGCGTAAGGTTGTCTTTGTTTTAAGGAAATCGACAGAACGGTCGAAGTCCATTTAACATTACCTTTTATTAAACATAAGGCGCTCTTATCATGCTATTTTGGTTTTCCAGTGACGCAATACTGTTTTGTTATTTGTAACCATCACTTCAATGTCGATATAACCAGCTGTTACGTTTTATTTCAAGGAAGAACAAGGGAATACTGAAACCTAAATACAGACTCCACAATCATGCACGTTCGTAATCAAAGGCGGGCGAAAATTTCGATATGTGCTATATCAGACATTATAAGTATATAACCAACATGTGATGGTACAATCGTGTAGTTGTACTTGTTTAACACGAAATGTTACATAGATGTCAAAGGGCATTAACAGTAAGGTAACGTGATACATTATAAATAATAAGGAAGACACAATGTAAAGTAAGGAAGGGAGGCAACTCGAACACGTTAACGATGGCTGCCAACCACCATTACTCCCCTTTGCAAATGGATATTAAGGAGCCGGCGGTAAGTTAAGATATTGCTTCTTGATTTATTTATCAATTGCTTAGTTATTTGCTAGTATGATTGATTGATTGATTTATTGATTGACCGATTAATCGACCCATTGTTTTACCCAAGTTCACGAAATTATTGTGATAAAAGAAAATTGGCTATTTTCTATAAAGATCTAAAATGACGCCAGAATGAATGCATTCAAAGGTACCGCGATACAACACATTTTTTTAATGCTTTGCGTGAAGAAACAAGAAACGTTTTAACACTAGACTATACGTCCTGCCAAGGAGAGATGTGTTAGCCGGTCAAGATATTCATCTTTGGATGATGGATTTACCATTTGTGAAAGAGAAACATTGTTTGGGAAGCAAGAAACGTGACGTGTGTATTTATTCTGCCAGAACAACGTTGAACAAAATGTGATTATTTGAAAACAATATTCGTGAGGACAATGATAATGCTTCTTTCATATGGCGTTTATCTAACACTTTACCCAGAAATGAACCCCTTTGGCGAGCATATAACAGAAGGCGTATGAAACAACTGCGTCTCGAAATGGAAACTTGCTCTCGAAGATCTGTGTACCCTGAAGGGCTTTTATTGCCGTCCTTTTGATTTTTGTGCTAACGCAAGCTTATGTAGTCTTCTATGAGAGTAGGGCAAACCAAACCAAGTCAACAGAAAGTATCACCTTATTTGTTTGTTCGTATGGTGTTTAACGCGGTATCAACAATTGTTGAATCATAAAACGGCTTCCTCTGATCTAACAGTACTAGGCTAGTGCTCTGGAGTAACTTGCCGAAGGTCACTCCCACAACCCCAGAGGTATCGGTTGTGCCTGAACCTGGGACCCTGAGTTCGCCGCCTTAACCACTGGGCCATGCAGGATCACATGTATTACCTCAGATCAAAAATTGCCGACTTTGTATTTGGGACGGTGCCTTGCGCAGAGGGATGAGTGTTCCCATTCACCAGATCCTGGGGCCCGTTTTACTAAACAACTTACGGAAAATGTTTGCGTAAGTCATAATTGATTAACATGGATAATATCTTCAATGAAAGTACAATATTGCAATGTGACACGTCATTGGAAGCGTCTCGGAGAGACGATTCCAATGATGTGTTACTTTGCAATATTGCTTTGCCAAATATTGAAATAAAAGGACTTGTTGTTTTAGACTTACGCAAATCTTAAGCGTAAACTGTTTAGTAAAACGGGCCCCTGGCTTCTAAAGATTAGATTAATCAATCCGTTTAAAAACTTCGCAATATATTACTGTGTGCAATAGTCCCGACTGACAGAAAATGTTGCTCAAGATCAGAATTTGCCAACTGAGGAGAACAATCCGCTTCGATATGTTCCTTTTCCATTTACAAATTCCTTCCTAAACAGTGAGATGATCTTTATTCGATGTATTGTACAGGCATGTGAATAACTTCGACAAAACGAAAATTTGCCAGTACTGATCATATAATCGAATCAAGATGGTAAAATGACGTGTGAAACAAAGGCATTTAAGTAGTAAATACATTATTTATAAAAGTCTCATCCATATGCATATACATTTCTATACATATTAGAATGTTTACGTAACCTAAAAAAGATTAAAATATATGCATTTGGCAATTCAACATATAATGTGATGTATTAAGTGAAGTACCTTTGAAAGATCATGACCAGACTAAAAAGGGTGGTCAGTGTTTACCTTCGTGTTTATTTCTAGTTCGAATAATTCCGTTAACTCTGTGTACAGCATTACAGGCATCGTGAATTAAGATAAAACTTCATTTACCATTTAGTTTACTTTAGAACTGCAGTCTGATAAAAGGGTTGAGTACTTCGATTCATGTCTTTTCTTTCTAAATGTTTACCATGACCTTATCTAAAATGTGAACTATTACTTTAGCCCTGAAATTAATGAACGTGTATGCCTAACGGTGTTTCTATAGCTTAAATGTATAGCTGGTCACGTCTTAGAAACCGAACTTATCAGCTTTAAAAATGTTAAGCTATTTATACATTGAAATGTTATATGTCTTTCCATATATACCCATTCCTGAACACATTCGTGAATAGCATGCTTATTTCACCTTTCTCCGTAAGAAATGATACCAATTCCAAATGTATGTTTAAATATTTTAACTTTTTTATTGTTTATGTTTCTTGTCATGATGTTATGTGAGTATGTAGGCGACAACATGTTTATCGAAGGTCCAATGCTAGACTATAGTAAGTGCTTAACAAAAATGAAACACTAACTATAGTCTTGCACTAAACAATCGATGTATTATACTCATAAACTTTGAACTTCTGTAGCTTATCGTACGCAAGTGGGTGATTTTAACGCAACACCGTCGTTATCTTACAGGAAATGGCTATCCATCTGTCATTAGCAACGCCGATATGTTCCTTCAGCACCCAATGTGTTTAGATCGCTTTGCGGTAAAGGGGCCGACTAGAAAACTTCGAGGACTCAGGGCCTTTTCGCTATGATTTGGAACAGACCAAGGCCTGCTTATTTTTGGGAAATTGCACGTTTGAAATTCTGAATCGGGAAACCAAAAAGCTTATGTGACTTTAATTTTTTTTGGAAATCTGCATTACTTTGAAGTTATTTTCGTTTGGAAAGTTGCCTTAAATGGGCCTCTGTTATATTACGTGATAAAGCCATGGTTTATTTGTTTTGACTGGCCATTTATCGAGAGAAGGTTATCAATATGTCTCACCTATATTTCAAGCATTATATTTTGTTTGGTTGATATGGTTTAACGCCGTTTCAACAAACTTTCAATTATGTGATGACTTTCCCGTTTCACCAGTACAAGGTTAGGGCTCAGAAGTATCTTGTTATGGGCACTCACGAGAAACCAGAGGTATATGTTGGGCTCGAGCCAGGGACTGACGAGTCATTAGGCCTTCACCTTAACTACTAGACGACACGTGCTAGTCATTCTCTTTTTGAAGAATATGCGAATATATGAAGCATAATTCCCTCAAATTTTAATATTCAGGATAGCGGTGTTGCAAAAAAACACATTAGAATTGTCTTTCCCAGACATATCCGATATCACGTTTAACATGTAACAATGCATTATTGTACTTTTGTAAAAGATATTATTCAGAGTCATCCGTTTTTATTTACGCAAATAGTTCGCCTAAGTGATTTGGGAAAGCCCTTCTCTTGATCGTCAAGTAAAGGATTTGCTACGCGCATACCATTGAAAAAAATAGTGTAGATGGCCTAAAAGGACGACTTCTTTGTCGAATTGAAATGACTAGTCTAATGCAACGAAGTAGAAATGCTAAAATTCTATAGTCGAAATAAGTCTAAAATAATACATGGACCGATTTACCTTATGCCAAGAAAAGGGAGGACTTAATGCTAAATTGAAGAACTTTTTCGGCATGGCACAAATGGCATCATGCGCACGGATAGAAATCTTGGGGACATGACTTGCTGATCTTTCGCCACGATTTAGTTAAACTATTGTTCAAAACGACGAAAAGATAAGAAATAAACAAACGATATAAACAAGAATTATTTTGCATGCAGCTGCTTGTAGTAGGCTACTTTTCATCGCTTGATGTTGGGAAACTTTTGAAACGCCCCTTTCCTACTCCACTCGTACATACTTCTTTCCAAAGTTTTGACAGGTCTTACCTCGTACATCAAAAGTACTTACATTCCCGCTTTCCAACCTAGCGTTTGAATTGCGCGAACCATGGAACTAAGTGAGAAGGATCCTGCTACACAAAATGTACGTGCTTCTTTAATATCTCTACTTTTCTTTATACTTTACGTTATTTTGCTAATGATTGCATTATATACCCATTGCCTGAAACTTTTAATGGAATTTTTAACTATGTTTTAATAATTTTTTCACTTTGATCATAAACATTTAGCAACCACTGTTAACCGATAACTAAAACATTGGAATCTTACCATTAATTCTACAATCGGCTAATCGAAACATTGTGGCAGTTGATCATCAAAAGAAATCTTACCCTGACGGTAAATGATTTGTCAGTCAAGGGTCTTTCCCTCGATATTGTTTACAACTTAATTAATCGAAATTGTTGACGTCGACTGCAAATAACAACACCCGCGAAAGGATGCAACCGATTGTATAGAAAAATGAAACAACTTCGGAATCTGGTTCTCAAAGAAATTATTTAATTCATAAATTCGCCGATTTCGTTTTGCTTCTAATTCTCTCCATCACTTTTTCATTCTCAGCATTGTTCTATCAAAACTATCATCTTTCTCTTACGCTGCTTCCCCTTCTTTTGGAATTTGTATACTATTGTGGTAAAACCAAAAGACGTTTTAACTCTTATATGTTTTTGGAGGATTCTTGTTTTCTGATACGAGTCAATAATTAAATAAACTCGCGGCTCACAAAACACTTTCTTTTTTTTATCATTGATTAATCTGTGTCTCACTCCTATTCAGGAAGCCCCTTCTCTAGAGATTGATCAACATCCATAACTGTTGTATATTTATATAGCTTTATCGTTACAATTTCTAATTAATTTTTGCCCTACATCTTCTCATTAAAGCCTATAAGAGTTCTGATTCATTGATGTATCATATACTTATATGCTTTTGTAAGGTCAAAGGGTGGATTACCACGAACCCACTTGGGTTAAAGACGTGGATAATAAAGTTATACGAAATAAAAAAACATCTATGAATGACTTATCCATGATCATTAAAAACGGATTATATAAGACATTAGATCTAAGGAAAACCGCCAAGTAGTAGCTGATCAGCCATTTGCAATATTTCTATTTACATGTAGAGTTCGAGCAGCCAACTTATACTGCATTTCCATAAATACCATATCAATAATATAGATATTAAATAAATACACTAGTCTAAACAAAACTGTCACAAAGAGACCATGTATTCTCAATAGGTAATATACTTTTAAAACACACACTAGCGCATATGTCTTCATGGTAATTCTGAAATCAAGTTATGCATAAACATTCTCACACATTTCTTTTTATTTCAACTGCACATTCCTTTATGACTTCAGCTGTTCCAAAAAAAAGATACGTGTTATTAATAAGCTGTATGGAAGCACTCCATCTTGATCTTTATCTTTCCGACGTTATGATAAATAAATCAGCGCTTTAGAATGTATTTCTACGGCTACTGATCGGTGTATAGCACCACTATAATATTTCCTCGCCGACGCAATTCAAAATCTTGCTTCGAAAATCCACATTAGCACCACGCATCACCATCTATAATTGCGATACTCAATCCAAACAAACTGATTGTGCATCCAAATACACCACTTTGTAATTTTGAGTATCATAACATATAAGAGCATCTATTCACTTTGAAATAAAATGACAAATTGCATGATATTTTACTGGTTTTACGAACAGGGGTATCGGGAGGATATATTTTTGAATTCCTTCGGAGAGTAAAATTCCGAAATCTCAACCAATTCCACGAGTTCAGAATGGAAACTTTATCTACAGGTGGTTAAATATAATAAGGACTGAATCATGTTTTTAGATTTTTGATTACTTGTCTGAAAATGCAGAAAAGGAGCAAAACAACTACCTATAAAACCTTTAACTGGAAGTTGTGCAACTGATTTCACTGTCAGCACCATGGTGGTGCGGTAGAGCGATCACCAATCTTGATTTTTCTCACATTCATGAGAAAGAGTCAGTTATATAGAATCATTATTTGTCTGTGTTGGCGATAAAGAGAGTACTGTGTAAGTGTCTAAATTGGGTTATGTATATTTTTATCGGGCAATGCGAAGGAATTGATGGTTGAGCAGAAGGTGAACCTGAAATATATCTCGATAGACCGCAAAAAGCTTGACCAATTTACGGTACTAACATAGTACTTGTTCTGGAAAACCTTCTTCGTTCTTGATAAAACAAAAATAGTGACTTCTTAAATGTTTCGCAAATGAACAACTTTTGAAAACAGCGTTAACCCACAAACGAAACATACAGATGATCACAATAAAGGAAAATTGGGGATTGGCAATGGGAAACAGAGACCAAAACAGTTGCGTTGACATCAACAATAGCTCGGCTATATTGAGGAACGGTTTCTGACACAATCGAGTGGCTTTGACAAGTATTGATTCCGCTTTGGAAAGGGGTTCAGTATTTACCCATACCTCCATGTGAACATTTTTTGACATATCAAAAGTCGAAAGACTTTCGAGACACTTTATAATAACAATTTAATGCTTATTTATTTTTTTATGGGAGAAGGGTGGGTGGAGTTCGGATGGTACCAAAAGAGAAATTGCTCATATAAAATAAACAAAATTGTTGACAAGTTTGTTACATCCATCAGCTATAAATGCCATAACGAAGCCAATGCAAAGGGAAAAAGGATCACTTCGGCCAGATATCCGTGTGCGCATTTTCTGGCCATTTCTTTCATATGTATAATGTTACCTCGGACATACGACTGTATCTCTTCGGTTTGTTCATAGTGTAATGTTTCCGCCTTTAAAGTGTCATATACACGTTACTCGTTATCTTTTGATATAGGTCATTATAATCTTCTTGTACACACACATTGAATCACATATGCCATAAATACCACTTTGTAAGATTACGATAACACGAAATTGTTTAATTTAAAGAAGTTTTCGATTAAGTGAATGCTGGCTTTTGGGGGAATGAGTTTTCCTCTTCAAAAAATGCATTTTAGATAAAGTATCTTGTCTAGATTTATTTAAAGCATTGTTTGACAAAGAGTCATTTAACTAACAAACACATACTTTTGTGGGGGAAAAAACTTTATAATTGGAATAAAATGACGAGCTTTCGACAATTGGTAAGAATTAAATGTTATCATTCCACTTACTAACATTGTACATATGACGTGACTTTAGCGCGACGTTTGACAACGAATCATCTATCCATTCAATATTTTTTTCTTATTTGCCAATGCTGGTGCAAATGCGGTAACTGTTTGTTCGGGATTTCTTCCTTTTTCCAACTGACATTTTATACTCTCCTCCATGGATTTGAAAAGAAAATATCAAAGGAGACACACTTTCTGTCAGACTTTTCTCCAAATGGATTTCGACAAACAATGTCTTGTATTTTAAGAAAGTAAACAGCTGTTATAGTTTTAATCTGTTGTCGTAGTGTAGTGTACAGTTAAGGATCAGACCCTATCAAACAGATTACATGATGTCAGGGCCTCGACATAGTAACAGTTTGCAATTCGACGGAAGGTTTCGTCTTCAAATGGAATCCGTCGACGAGTACCAGGTATTGCAACATGCTGGTGACAGATATCTCCCCCATGCAATTTCTCGCCTCTGAAAAATAATAAACAAATAAATAAAACACACATATTTTCTCATAGATCTCAAATGTTTTCGTTTGCGTGAATGATGGTTAGAAACACAATTTAGGTAAACATTCTAAGGACAATTACCTTGCAATTTAGATACAAGATCCGTTTAATGCATGCATTAATTAACCAATTATTCATTGATTACATCAAATATATTATCTTATTCATTGAAAATACTTTTTAACAATCTGTTACGTAGTGTATGCGGCAACCGACCATGTGTTTTGACGACAAGCATTATTCTATTATAATAGCGTAATACTAACTAGGAACAGTGATTTTTGAGCATGTTAAGCTGACATGTGTCTAAATATATTGAACAGTCACCCAGGTATAACTAAAGAATCCTCGACAAAAACCCTAATTATTTCACGTCGTATATTTCAGGAGTTGGTGAGCCACACGACACAGCGCCGGAACTGGCGGGGTATCATCATCGCTCTCGTCGTCATCACCGCTGTTTGTTCGCTTATCATCGCTACAATCATTCTTCTCACCCCAAGTAAGTCTCTGTCTTCATATATTAAATCTATGAAATAAAATCTAATTTAACACATATTATGGTTTCTTGAACTCTTTTCTAAAGTTCTTAAAATGAACGAAGCAGCGTGCATATCATTATTGCGCTCGTCATCATCACCGCTGTGTGCTCACTCGTCATTGCTACAATCTTTCTTCCCATTCCAAGTATGTCTCTGTCTTGGTGCAATTATATCTTTTCAAGAATCTTAAATGGTTTCTGGAATTCCTTTCTATAGCTCCTAAAACGAACGACGAAGCAACCATCGCACTTATTTATTCTTCTCATTGCAAGTAAGCTGATGTCCAGCCAAAACAAAACCAATAAGCCTACAATAAAATGTCTTGGGAATTTCAGTTCATAAATCTGAAAAGATAATGCCTTACCTTAAGCACTCATGGTATGTCCCTTCAAGAAAGCAGTGGTAGCAACCACATTTCTGCATGTCGCCAGTCTTCATTTGGTTTGCATGCCAAGTTTATGAAAGTAACTTCAGGGTCAGAAAGTGTTTTTGATGCATTGGATTCTTGGATCATGGAAAGTTGTATGTCCCTTATTTTACATTGATATGATTTACGATATTTGTTAAACATCGACCCCCAAGTAAATAGCTTCCATGTTTCAAGCAATACGCCTTCTTAATGTGATACAACATACGACATTGTCTGGTTTTGTCGTGAAATAGAAACGTTTCCTTTCATTTTATGAAGTGTCTGGTTCGACAATTTACCTTTAAACAAAGCCATTGTCTTTGTTTCTCTTTGTAGACAAAAGCTCAAGTCCATCGAAAAAGAAGTTCACATTCGAAGACTTTATAACAAAGAAATATTCCCCGAAGTCCTTTTCCCCTTCGTGGATCGTCGGTAAATATATTTACGTTTTCATTCGATTTGTATGTTCATTGTTAATTGAGAACGAGAAACATTGTGTCAAATGTCCATGAGTTGTTTTGTGAAGTTCGGTGTTAGTGTATAAAGTTACATTGTTTCATTTTTGTAAACAACATTCAACGCATTTTCAATACAACAATATTCAAAAGAAATTGGATCCATTGTCCGTACTTGTTTCTTGTCAACATACAGTAGATTTGTTCAAAGTTTATACAGGAAGGCACGTTGGACATTGCGACAAAATAGAACGTAGATGAAAAATGTTCAACGTTACCGTAACAATTAGACTGATAAAATGGAGTACTACATTTTGTTTCTGTGTGCTAATGGTATCAGTAGACTAGCTCTTATGTCATTCATACTTTGATTAACGCAATAGTAGTGTGTGTGGATGTCCAAAACAGGTTACTGGTATATTCATTAAAACTACCAAAGGCTGACGAATGCATATGACGGCGTATCAAAGACATATGTCATTACCAGACCTATTTACCCAATACTGTGGAAGGTTGCTATTTGTTTGTACGCCGATATCGATAGCTTATCAATGTTTCAAGGGAAGTCAGACACTTCAATGATTCCTTTCTTTTTTGGTATGTATTATGTGTGCAAGACGAGCAAACTTTAAAGCAGTTTGGCCCTTTTTTCTGTATTGAAGCGTCTTAGCAAACGTTTTGAAATGGCTCGGGAATTGATCCCCGTTGGTGGTAACGTTTAAATACCGGGAATAGCCCCTCAATCGACGCAAGAACTGGTCACGTATCCAAGAAGCAGTCATCGAGAGAGTGTGAATTCAATTGGCTTCAAGCTTCCGTCGCAATCGATGTAAAACAAAAGAAAGTTTAAAGTTAACTTTTTGAATCACATTTTCAGGAGAAGACGCGTTTTATTACAGAAACGAAGATGGTGCTGTCCTCAAGTACAATTGCTCATCCAACTCGTCTGTGTTTATCATGGATAATTCCACGTTTGTAAGTATGTTAGTCTGTTCGGGTTTCACATAACGTCGACGGTGTTCTCCATTTGTATCGCGATTCCCGAATTACATATGTTAGAGAATGGCACTTAGCTTGAACACCTATGTGGACTAATAAAGCTTCTCACAGGGGACCTGCCTTTCATTAACCCACATTCGTCGCGAGCACTGGTTAGGTATCCAGGAGGCAGACTCGAGAGTGACTAATCTAAGTTTGTAAGGACTTGATGATGTAAAATAAGTATGTTAAAACTAAACTAATGGAATTTCGGTTGTATTTCATTAGTCAGTCGAATGGCAGCTGAAAATCTAGATATACTGCCACCATGATTTGAATCGTATGGTTTCAAATTCAATACCCTAACCACTTGGAAAAAGGCCTAATTTAAGCATATACAAATAACACCAGATTCATACGCACAACCTATTCAAACGGCGTGGAATGCTGAAAAATAGCTCAATATTTTGGGCCCTGGTTCGAATCATTGGGAGTTGCACTACTTTTTGACGATATATGTTAACCATACCGAGTTGCAAAAGTCTTTGAAATGACAACTCGATCCATTAGTTATTGCAATACTATTTACAAACCAATATAAGTGGCATTGATATTAGGATAAGGTTTAAATAAAACATGAAGTGTGCACCTTATAGAAATGAATAACACCCATCTTGATCTTATACAAATCATTTTGTCAAGACTAGGTTTTCCTACGTGTATATACTTCATCTGAATAACTAAATTCTGTCATATAGCATACATATTTCATCGAAATGAATTTGAGGCGATATTCCAATCCTAGATGATCAAATAACGACATGTGTTGTTGTCTTGCAGAAGGAATACGACACTTCCAGTTTCCTGATATCACCAGATGGGAACTACGCATTGTTGCCTTACGAAATCACGAATGTGAGTAACCCATTCCTACCTGATTTATCATTGTTTTTCTTCATTGTCCAAACGCTAATATTTCTTTTAATTTAGGTAGTATTAATAGTTTCTAGACAAAAAAAAGCGTTGCATCGGTTGTGAGACCTACCTCATAAAAACTGAAATTTGTCAAAGAAAGTTACGCTTCCTGGATGGATAGTGCTTTGATAATGATTTCAATAACTATTTTAGTTGTATTACATACAACAATACAAGACCGGTCTTGTTTCAACAATATCTTATTTCGAATTTCGACTGAGTTACCCTATATATCTGAACAAGCACATTCCAAGTACATACATATCACCAACATCAGTTGAACCTTAATTGAATGCGAGCGGGTTATATCAATTTCAAATGCTTTAGTCTCTATGCTTTGTTTTAAATTCGGCATCTCCAAGTAATTCGGTCAAAGTATATATGGATACATTCCAACTGTGCTTAGAAGTCATGTTTACATTAAGGTTTTAAAACGTTTGTAATCAACCTGTTGATAACACAAAGCGGTTCATCAAATAACATTACGTGTAGAATGGGTACATTTGTTTGTGACTGTTTGTGCATAAAATCTATTCTATAGTTTACATTTAATGATTTTACTAAAGATAAACCTAATACAAATAAATGAACGAGATGTTGTTATTATCCCCTCTATGTGGTAGCGTTGGAAACTAGAGTTACATTTAATTTTGACTGATAAAGGTTGATCTTTTTTCAAAGTTCATACTTCAAAGGTTTGAATTATCATTGATAACTCATTTTATAAGTACACATCATTAAGTGAAGTTCAGAGAGGAGCATATAAAAAAAGAATTATAAAATGAGAGTAAATAAGAGTAGAAAAAAATAAATGTAGGTGTAGATGAATTACAAAAAGGAACATGATGATTAATGTGAACATTTTACAATGCATAATTGCATCAATCCCAATATAGAACGCGGATGTATTGATGTCTTACAATGTTTCATTTCAGGTTTACCGACATTCTAAACGATCTAAATACCGCCTCTATAACATCTCAACAGGGTATGTACATGTAACAGTCACCACTGTCATTTTGGGACCGATAACTAGGTCCCTTATTATAACATTAGAGATATATGTCACTAACCATATAACACGTAACCGTTGACGAATCATGAGGTCATAAGAACGTTATGATATATGACGTCATGTGTGCCTCATTCTCTACTTGTTTACTGTCGCTTTATATATGTTTTCAATTTTCCATTTCAAGGTTTCCTTTTTCTGTTTGTTTTATTTTCAATTTGTGTAAGTTAATTAGAATCCATAAAGGTAGCAGAATAAACAGAATAGATGGTTGTTTCTTTGAATAGGAAAAGTTATCGGGCTCGACATCGGATTGTTATCCTTTTCACCTTCGGCTCAAACCGTCAGTTGTCTTTGTGTTTGAGCTTAAAAGCAAAAGCGTTTTCATTTCATTCTTTTATTTTTGTTGTTTTTAATTCGCCCGATATTGTGTGGTGTCGGAAAAAGTTAACAAATATATACATGTAGTCTTACATGTCGTAAATAATGTTGAGTCTCGATAAAAAGGAAATACCTTTACCACGCGTTCGTTCTATTAGTTAGAATACCCATAATCCTCCATTTTTAATTTTTTCCGTCGGATTGCTTCGGTCGTTCTCGGCATACATAGGTCTACATTCGTTTTCATTGTTAATGTTGTACTTTATATATTGCAGACATTCTGACACGTTATCGGGTCCAGGGGGAACTGTATTCCAGCTGGTCTCATGGTCGCCCACCGGTTCGGGTCTCGTAAGTAATCATCGTTACCACCATCAACTTCATCACCCATCTTTTATGTGACAATGTATCTTTACAGAGCACCTCTCGGAATAGATGTTATCAACCCACAGGATCAACAGACTAAGAGTGAAAGGTTGCACGCTTGACAAGACAAATAGGCTATGCCTTTGCCAAACGATTAATAGATACATGTTTCTATAAATCGTTTGGCAAGGGCGAAGCTTGATTGTCTGGTCAAGCATGCAACCTTCTTTTCTTAGTCTTGCGATCCTGTGGTTTGATAACATCTATTAGGAGAGATGCCTTGTCTCTCTTCACAAAGTCGTCCAAATAGAGTATGTGTCTGTCTTGGCCACGTTGTGACGGTATTTCGCTCAGGCATCTGATATGTGAGATTCAGCCGGAGCTGCGTTCCACTTGGCCGTGTCATCTTAGCCTGAAATGTCTCTCGGTCCTTTGTTAAAGTCATAAAACATTTGTTTTACTGCTTGAAAATGACTCCTGTACGTACACCTATCTTATAAACGTGTTTTATTGCCGTAATAGCTTCTTCTAATATCATCCATTTCTTTCATGCATCTTATGTTTCCTTACCACTGTAGTTTGGTTTTTGCATCACCACGTTTTGATTTGTTACAGTAATGCATACTTTCTTTCTTATGAAATGGAATGTTGCCTACATTGTCTAATGTTGCAACTAAATTACAAGAAGGGGGAGGCGTAGCTTAGTCTAAGAACCTATAGGTCCACCTATTTGCTCACAATTATTCATAGGGCATTTCCATTTAATATAGATGTATATATTCGACAATAAAATGTGTGTTAAGGAAAATAATCTCACTAATATCTAGACGTGTGTATTTCCCAAACAGGTTGTTGTTCAGGACAACGATGTATACTATAAATCCAGCATTACCGCCGACCAATACACGAGGGTAACAACAACTGGTGTCCACGGAATAATCTTCAACGGGATACCAGATTGGGTATACGAAGGTATGAACAGACCTAAATGTTAACAAACATCCACATGAGTTGATGGGTATCTATCTCATCGATGTATATTTGTAGACGTTAAAATAATTGCTCATTCCATCTATTGATGGACTTGCAATCAGTGAAGACAAACTCAGTTATCAAGTATTGTAATCTGTATTAAATATTACTTTAAAAATATGTTTTTATGATGAATTGAGTCAGAGTTACTTTCCTTACATATATGTTTGTTGAGGGCTTCATGCAACGGTAAAATCAATTTAAGTTCTTTCTTACTAGAATATGCTATATAAACAAATGTTTATTATGTATATATTAATTAAGTCATAGTTACCACCTTTATATATATGTGTGCAGAGAGCTTTACGCAACGGTAAAATTGATGTTAGTACAGGATCGCTAACAATATGATATGTTTGTGAACGAATGTGTACTGCGTATGGATTAAGTAAGACGTACGGACCATGCATGTATGTGTTTCGAAGGCTCTATGAAGGGGTAAAGTTAAAGGCCCATTAAAGGAGATAAAAGCTATATCAAACTATATTATTGGTAAACTTTTGGACAGATTCAAATAGTTATCACCAGAAAACACCATCAGCTCAACTTAAATGTGAAATTAAACCAGAAACAACAGAAATCAGCAAGTTTTATAATTTAGATTTCCTAATTCTTCACCTCTGACCTTGACAGTTGATACACACATTTTTGAACCGACCGTTCAAAATTCGTTATTTTGAATATGTAAACAAACAGGTTGTTGATAAACATGATTGAATTGGAGACAACTATATTTCAAGCACAAAACAAGTTATTTTAAATGGGTCTCATTAATAGGGTCAATGCATTCCTCATGACTTTTATGAACATAATAAAAGAACTCCATATATGTTTTCAGTAATTTATTTGCACCCCTCTCCTTTGATGTGCCTTTAATATAAGTACATTCTTAAAAGTTGTTCAAAAAAGGTATGGCTGAAGAGTTTTTAATTTTCGTTCCAGAGGAAATTATAATGGCCGCCAGCGCCATCTGGTGGGCACCCGACAGCCGCCATTTTGTTTACATGTCGTTCAACGATACGGCAGTCCACGAATATGACCTGACGTACTACGGGAAAATTGAAAACGTGTATGTAGAAAACAGGCAGATCCTCTATCCAAAGGTTGGTATGGTTTAATTTTGTATCTTGTCAAAGCTTATCACCCCGTAAACAGTATATCAGTCAAATGGCGGTTCATGGTCTTTTTGAAAAGACAATGTCTCCTTTACTAAACGCATTAAAGAAACACCATATATTGATATTCTATGCAATGAAGCAAAACATATTAAAACGAATGGTTATAGCTCTTGACATTCCTCTCACAAAAGGCGACATCAAATTCGTTTACGTATGTTAAGGGTTGAACTATGTTTGAGCATACTCTGAAATTATTCGAAGAACCTAGGGGGAATGGGTGTAACATTTTTCATAGTATATTGCAGGTAATTGTTAGTAAAATGATTTTAAATATCTAATCATCTTCGTATAACTGAAACGTTTGAAGAATGCACAAGGCATTCTGGATGTTTGCCGATGTTGTGAATTGAACACGAATGGGGGTTGATCTTGTCGTAGCATATACATGCGTTTAAAGGTTGCATTATTTTCCGTAATACTGAACCATTAGAAGAATTAATAAGGAATGCTGCATGTATGCAAAAGCTACAAATTGATCATGAATGTGTGTTGCTTTTGTTTATAGCCTGGCACGCCAAATCCGGAGGTCGCAGTACAGCTTTACAATTTGGAGTTGAACAAATCCGTGACTTTACAACCCCCTGTACCATTACGTAACAGGTAAATAAATATCGTTTAGGCATTTATTCCATAACCTTATGTTAAGAGACAAGCAGAGATACACATGCCGCATGGATTTCTGATAACATAGATTTTATCACTCTTACAGAAAACGTATCATGTGTTTTCTTGGTGTCTTGTCATACTATAAAGTCAGTAAATGGGATATAATGTATGTTGGATGAGTTATCAATCCTTCTTAAATGGTTAATAACAGGTAATAAGAGTCTTAAATCGGAAATGGCATCGTGTATGGCTTGGGAAATGAATACGGTGAGCCGAAGGCAAATCGGATAATAATTCCGAATAAAACTTTTCCCATTCAAAGACACCAATGAATTAAATGCCATGTATCCTGTTACCTTTATGTATTCGAATAAAACAAACAGAATCAAATAGAAAACAAAAATTATAAAGAAAAGTGAAATAAAATACTGTAAACAAGTAGAGAATGATGTATACATAACGTCATATGTTATGACGTTCTTATGACCTCATGATGCGTCACGCGATTGCCTACTATATAGTTAGTGACGTATAACTCAAACAGTATATAATGCATCTTGTAATCGGTCATAAAATGGCAATGGGGACAGGTTAAAGATATTTATTCGTACTGAACTTAAAAAGCACAATGTCTCACTCTACATTTGCTTTTTATCATGTTACCAATAGTCTGGTATTCACGATACATGTTGGTAGTCAATCGACTGAATAACCGAATTATGATGAAAATATTATATTACAGTAAGCTTGACAAAGCTTTTTCGATAATTTAGGTTGGGGTTAGCACTAATAGCTATGAGCCGTAAATCGTAAAATAACTAAAAATACTGATGTCGTGATGTTGACCCAATTAAAACAAATGAATTAATCTACAGAAGCGAAAATATTATTTCAGTGACCACTACATAATGACAGTCGAGTTGAAGGATGCAGACACGGTGTTTCTGTCTTGGATGAATAGAGCTCAAAACCTGTCCATTTTCACGTTGTGTTCCACCGATGGATCCTGTACTGAGGTAAGATTGTATGGCGTTATTTTAATACACCGGTTTATCCAATGAAAACGCATATGTATTTCTCAGCTCACGGATATACCAGAGTAGCTACGATTGTGTAAAATGGACCAGATAGGAGGCGTCATCTTCTAGCTTACTTCCTAAATGATTCTCTTATCTCTTAATTATTGATATTTAACACAATCGTTTCGATGGACATATTCTTAAAAGTACCCATCTTTGCCAAGTTTTCCTAAAAAATGATTCATGTTAAAGACGATAGTATGCAAACTTTATTTTGATCACTGATAGTATTTGGCTTTGGACTGTAGCGTTATGCATTTCCTCTTTCTGTTCCAGAATTTCCGGTACGAAACTTCATCAGGCTGGAATGAAATGGTAAGTTGGCTCTTCACCCATCATATCAAGGACATGCACAATTTACAAACACATTATAACAAAACCTACTTCCCAGAATGTTCTTAATAATGATATAATGCTTGAATTAAAAAGTCTTGCTCGACTTTGAATAAAAGCATTATCATCTAAAATAAGTGGTGATCTAGACGTGAAAACGAAATCAACATTTTTGCTGAAGTTTAAGCAATGATTTTGTATCAATCTAGAAGCTGTCACAAAATCTTCAAGAATGTGACGTCAAGAACGTGGCTCATGGTCATACACCTGTAATTTTGAGAAATTGAATTCCCATTGACTTCAATGTTAAATCAAGCATTTTCAAGACTCTGCTGAATGAAGAATAGTGTTTTTTACGCTTAGCTATATACAAGAACATCAAGTTTGGCAATTTAACTCTCAGAAACTGTAATAAAATGGACACCTCAATCGTCTCATTTTTTTTTCTACGGAGCAAAGTGTATTAGTACCGTCCGAAAATCAGTGCACTAGCTGTCAAATCTAGCCGAGGTACCGGCATTTGTGTTCATACATCCCAAACAAATAGTCCTGTAATAAGCAATCAAAACTAACTTTGGGAGCAATGCAGGACTATAATCTATCCAGGAAACACATCAGTGTTCTACCAGCTCATCTCTTACCAGCAAAACTATGCACCAGAAGTCGAAACTCAAAATTTTTAAATGGGACTACTTTTGGGTACTACGACCCGGAAGTACTCCGTAACAGGTGCGAGACCTCATATACCTTACTCAGCTGATGTGGATAACTGAAGTATAGTAGCTACGTCTTAATCTTCGAAACCGAGGGTCTAGGACATCAACGCGCAACTTAAATATTGTCGAATAGATATGCTAAAAGGAGACATACCTCATCACTTGCAAGCTTGTTTTTTTCGTATCTGTTTCTTCCCAAACATATCAACTTATACTAATTTAGATGTGCTTTATTGACTGGTTGATGCTGGGGCTAACGCCTTGTGAAATATGCCGGCTGTCCTGGACTCAACAGTACTAGGTTAGGACTCTGAAGTGTTAAAAATCTCCGACGAAACCAAATTTACCGTTTTGGCTCAAAACAAGGACCTCCGAGTTCTAGGACAACCACCTTGACCACCGGGCCATGCAAAACCCATTAGATGCTTAATAATGCTCGATTTGACTACTGAATTAAACTTGCCCAGTCCATACTATGAAAATGATCAACGCTTGAAATAGCGAATGGCAAGTGTGTGTCCGATTATGCTATAGCTAAAATAATAACAGTTTCGTTGAATCTGGTAGCTTGTCGAAATATCCACTCCGCTCTGTGTTGTAGGTATCCCCAAAGTTCCCAGAAGATGGGGACACGTACTATATCCTTTTACCACAGCGAGAAGGGAAAGCGGGGTCCTTTAAGCATATTGCAGCCATAGACAGTCTAGCGACTGTTGATGTAAGTATATGAAAGAATTGAGGTACACCGTATAAACAGGATACTTGGATGGGTACTCAATCCACCGTTCAATGTTAAATAAGATATTCGAAAACAACATCAAATGGCATTAGCATAGCTTTATGTCAAGCCTAAAAGATCAGTTCCCGTTTTTTTTTTCTGAAAAAGAATTGTTTAGCCTTCATCAATAGCTTATAAAAAGCTTTCGTCCTCTGTAGCTACTATACTCAATAGTCCTTTGTTTGGACCAGTTCTTCTTGTTTGATGCGTGCGCCTAAATCGTCGTGAGAAATTGAATGCATATTGAAATATAATGACTCTTAAATAGTTTGATTTAAAGTGAAAGCTGATTAAGCATCCTTCTGCGCCTGGGTTCGAATCCCGGCATTTCGATTTTCATAAAAGGCAGTCCCCCGAATGACCTACGAAATGCTGATAGTTTTACACGGCTTTAACAGCTCTTATTGAAAGTTGCAATGTGGGCTCTTCTGTCATCATTAAGATGGGGAGAAGGATGGCCACGACGGCTCTTCTGTCACCATTAAGATGTGGAGAAGGATGGCCACGGCCTTCACATACCTATGAACGTGGATAATAAAGAATTACAAAAAAAAAGAATCGGACTTGACATCACAACTGAAATAATGCTGACGCAATGTAAACCAAACATAGATTAATAAATTAGATAAAGCAACACACTCAATTTTTTTTCTTTCAGATGAGTAAAGATTTCTATGGAACAAGGACGTTTTTAACGACGGGGCATTATGACGTGATATCCATATTAAAGGTGGATTCAACGCGGGAAACAATGTAAGATTTTGATTTGTTAATGTGTTGACGAACACTTTCCAACGATCATGTCAAATTACATGTTTTATTTCGCATATATGATGTGCATGTTATGACAGAAAAATGACAGATGAAACACAAGAACGTCACTGGCAATACTATATAAAATGACAATGAATCTGGCAATGGGTTTCAAATACGCATGCAATGGCTTTGCAAACTAAAATGCACGCTGCTAAATAACGCTTCCAGAATACCAGTTGAATATAAAAAGTGAAGCACTTGTTTATCGCCATGCAACAGCATGTCATAACTGAACATTCGATAAAAACAGTGTAAATGAATACCAGTTTGGTAGCAGGAGTTGAATAAAAAATGTCTTCCAATCCTTGATAAATGAAATGCATAATATAGTCGTAAACTATTACTCAAAGAGATGATGTCGTAAAACATCCGTCGTTCTTCTCTTTTAGATATTACTTAGCCTACACGTCAGATGACCCAACTGTCAGACATCTTTACAGGTATGTAAAGTGTTCCATATTTTAATATGTTACATCAAATTCCTTTTAAACTTTAAAACGTTCCCAATACTCATTTGCAATTAAAGTGAAAACTCGCTACAACGGAGCATAAAACAAGTAATATCGAGCCAGTACCAATCTGACAAAGGGTGATTTGCCTTACCAAAATGTTTACATAGTTTTCTGCAAGGGTTAACCGTAACTCTCTCCTAAAGCTGGGTCACATATCGTGTTAGTCGTTCTTCATCTCAACCGCTTTGTAGAATAACTTTAGATCTACCACCGAAATCAAATTCCCTTGCCCACTATACATAAAAATCCATGATATAATCATTTTGACCTTTGTTGACCTAGTTCTCACGAAGGTATTAGTCCGCGCAGAACTATTTTGATGAGGATGAATAAACGAGAAAATTTGCATTTGAGTTATGTTCTATTAATGGACTTGTTGGCATCAAAATATGGTATATATGTAAGCAAACAGTCCAAAAAATGATACCTCTTGCTTTTTGTACATAGTTATGTATCATTTAACAAACCGTCTTACCTTTCAGAACAACAACTAACGTAACAGCAAGTGACTTCAGAACTCCGACTTGCCTCAGCTGTACAGTTGGGGACCAGTGTACCTGGGTTTCGGCGGGATTTAGCCATACTGGTTCCCATTACATGCTGACGTGCGCTGGACCGGGCGTTCCCACGTATACGCTGAAATCGGTAACCAGCGAGGCGGGTAAGTAATTGTGTGTTGATTTTTGTGTTAGATGCCATTTTTAACGTATGATTGGTAATTTTGCGGTGTTTCAACGATATCGGTCATAACCTTTGTTTGTGCGTGGTTGTTTTTCTTTTTTTGCTATCTATTTTTTGCTCGGTTTTAAAACCAAGTTTCCTGGTATAAAACCCAAACAGATCTAGCACTTTCTTGTCATTTCTCCTTGGCATTGCCAGTTTCGGGATTCGAACCCCCGACCAATCACATGAGATGCAGACAGTCTACATATGATCTATTACTGCTTTAGTTTTTTTTGTAATTTAGCACTTTCTTTGATCGATAAACTGTGAAAAACAGCGTTATTCCAAGTTCATTCAAATTCAATTCGATTCATTATTTCCGAGGACCACTTAGTTTAAGTTATATGTTACACTTACATGTTGCTAAGTTCTGCTTTGATTGTAAGTGCTAATAATGTCAATTCAGCACACTGGGTATAACCAGAGAATTCTTTTACGTTCTGTTGGAATGTAAACTTCAAAAAATCATTTTATTTCAGAGACTGTGTTCGAAGATAACAGCAAACTATCTACGGACCTGTCTAGTTTTGCATTGCCGAAAACCCGAGTGATGCAGATTCCAATTTCGAATAATCAAAGTAAGTAATATGTTTCTCAGGCATATCATATATTATAAGCAATCATTTGATGAAGTATGCTTTTCAGGCATATCATATATTATAAGCAATCATTTGATGAAGTATGCTTTTCAGGCATATCATATTTTATCTAGACAATAATTTTAAGAACATTCCAAACATCTCTTCTCAATATGCTAGATATTTATAAGAAAGACAAACATATGTGAACCGCCCTCATTTAAATAAAGGAAAAATAAAATAAGCTATATACATATATAGCTGTGCTGTCATTCGGGGAATACTACTAGGTTTGAACTGTCTCCACATAGGAGATACGTCGAACACTTCCAAGAGCCATATCCTACTAAATCTACTTACGCTCATGTAACCAGATTATTAAGATTGAAACAATTATTTGACTTTTACCGGGTAGCTCAAAATTCGTCCTATTGACCTGCTTTAATTTTTTGTACGAACAAGTTTCTGCTTTGAATAAGAGAAAGCGTTCTTACTAATTTGATAATGCAATGTGTTCCTTTAGTTACTCAACATAGTGCCTACAATCATGAACCGTGTGGAATTCTAAGCAGTGGTAGTGTTCACACATTTTATGAGTAGGGCATCTGAAAACATATAAAGTCATATATGATTCTGTTGATGTGATGTAACACCCCAAGGGATTTTCTTTGTTTCACTTATGGTAGAATATCAATAATCCGCCATTTTGAAACTCATTCAGTCATCGGTCTACTACGGTCATTCTCGGCATAGACGAGTCTTGGCCGGACCTTTTCCGTTTGATGCGAATAGCTCCGGCCCAAACCAACAGAGAACGACCAAAGTAACCTGACGACAGAATGAGTTTCAAAATGGCAGATAATGAGTATTCCCTCTTAAATGCTGGTTTTATGAAAAGTAAAAAATACCACCATCAGACAGCCAGTATGTAGTTCTAAGGAACGATTCTTCTTGGTAACAATGTGAGGGGATGATTGTGACAAAGGGGTAAGTCGTTCCCTTTCGAATGTCCTTTCCTTTGCCGTCTGTGTTGCTTCATGGACATAAATGTCTAAAGTGTGTCGGTTTGATGGTATGGCATGAATGCCTTGGGTATTTTTTCCCATAAATGATCTGCTATACTTCTTTGTACATATACTGTTTTTCTCGTTTCAGAAATGTGGGCCAAGTTACTCCTTCCGTACGACCTCAATGAGGATCATAATACTGAATACAGTTTACTGATAAGTGTGTAAGTTATTTTTTATTTTGGTATGGAAATGTTATTTGCTCGGATAACAAACCGTATGTGTAGCTTAGTTTGATGACTTTAATGAAGCTCATAATATTCAATACAGTTTATTGTTAGGTGTGTAACTTCATAATCTTGTTATAGAAAAAATATTCAGTCGGCTAACAAACGGAATGTGGATAGGTCTATCATCTATCAAGCTTTCTTCAGTCCTTATGAACAGCTTAGTTTCGGGGCCTGAATAAAAATCATAATTTTCAATACAGTTTACTGTTGAGTGTGTAAGTTTATTAATTTTGTAATGGAAATATTATTTGCTCTGCTGACATCCAGAAAATGGATTTTTCTTTCAAGTTTGTTTCAGCCCTTACAAGCAGTTGAGTGTCAGGGCCTTTCCCTGAAATTACTTACCTATGACACACAAATGAAAGGTCCTTTAAATAAAGTTTTATTGTTGTTTTCCAGAGATAATAAGTACTTTATAGAAGGATTGGTTTATATTCTTATTCCAATTGTCGAGTCTACAAAGCGCGTCAAAGTTAATATTCATGTTATATTATACAAACACCCGGCACACAAATACATGTCACAATTATTTTCAACAGCCCTTATTGCGAAAGCAACTCCGTCAAGTATAGAGGCCAGAAATCGTCGACTGTATACCTATCAGGCCAACATCAATCAAAGTGCTGAAGGCACTGAAGTTGGATGACATGATTCAAATGGATGATAATCCTGCAAGGGTTAAAAGCAATGTCAACAGTATTTCATTTGCTTTACTGATTGCTTTCATCAGCAATAGACTAAAAACTTTCAAATATCTCAAGGATATCCCAAGAAAAAAAACGCTAGCGAGGTTCAGACTTTGGACATCAAGGTTATGAATTTTACATTAGGCCATGTAGGACCCTACAAAATATACTACAGTTGCCAAATGCATCCATATTGGTTGCGGGAATATTTATTATAAGAAAATCGCTTGAGTATGAATAGGAAAACAAATAGGAGACAAATACAACATAGATAGTTTTATTAGTATTTAAATGTATTTATTTTTCAATAGCTTTCTCTTTTTATCAGTTAGAGACAAACATGTGTGAAGGTGTTTTGTAAAGTCACTGGAAAATAATAAGTTTTACAAAATGTATGTTTTTATTATGCATATTTATACATTAGTGACAGCAGTTTTATGGACCAGAATTTAGGTTTTTTTTTAACGTTTTACATATTATGATTTGGTAACATGTCAAAAGTAATACCTAAAAATTTTAAGTCAAAATCTATAAAACTAAAAAGAGAATCTGTTATATTGGGAAACTCTAGGCAGTCTCTCTATTTAATTGTGACGTCTGGTTGTTTAATTGACTCTGGTTGACGTTTCATCGTTTCGACTTTATCCTTTTGAGTATCGACAAGTTTTTTTGTGTGAACTACCTTGTATGAAATTTAATAACTTCTTTTCCCTTGATTCTTTCTTATCCAAATTGTCCAGTCATATTTTCAAAAGAATGCTTTTTCTTAATATTAGGAGACACCAATGAAAATACTATGTATTCATTTTGAATTGTTTGTTTACCCTCTGCAGTATTCTTCAGAGTTATGTATCTGACATACGACTAACATTTACAAGATTTAAAAAAACATCTGCTTTCTCCTAGTGTTACATATTTTAAAACGTTAAAAAGATGATAGATTGATTCTGAAAAAAGTCCTACTTCACAAAATAAGTAATTATGTTTAGGATATTTATATACATTGTATAGGATAACAAATCAGACTCAAGACCTAAATCGATGACCCAAAACAACACCTCTCAAACAACGCTAGCTCAAATGTTTTTACTTCTTGTACTTTCCTTTTAATAAATATTCCTTGTGAGCTATACATTCAGTTTCTATGAACAACAAACAAAGAGCTTGTTTCCAACTCATTATACATGTACCCTATGATACCAGGAAAAAACGTGATTCTCTTGTTCCATGCTGTCCTTAACAAAACACAAAACTATCAAATTGACAACTGATAAAGAAACCAGATGGCTTTAATATAAATCTTTTCAAGCCAAACACTTTAAGATGGCTGTCCTTAAGATTCTCCAATCCTACTTCTGTGTATTTTCTTCATCATCCCTGAATTTCACTAAACTGCCAAGGTCGTCCTACTGTTAACGTTTTTTGGACACCTATAAAAGAGTAAAGATGAAAATGATATTTAGATATTAATACCTTTTTTCTAAAGTGTTAAATGCCATGTCAACAATTTTCATTTATATTATGGATATCCGAAGCCAGTACTAGGTATGGGGTCTGAAGTGTTTTGCCAAAGAACACTCCTAAGAAACCAGAGGGGCTTTAGTATAGGATCCCAGTTATAGTTATGAGCCGTTTCTTTTTTCATTTATCATTTCTTCAAGAGCTGTCTCGAAATACTGGCTTGTAAATAATGAATACTTGAATTCTTTTTCTTACTATGGATAGTCTTGGATGTTATTCTTTCAACCATTTTTTTTATTAATTAGGTACTACTTAATGACATTAGCATAGTGTGTCCAGCATGGTAACTATGGTCACTTGTGTCAGTTGAAAACTAGATGACTCGTAAATGATTCATTCTAAATTACGCTTATGGTTATCTTTATAATAGAGTTTATGATGGACAGGGCCTGTCACACTGAACACGATGATCATTTCTTTGAATTGGGTAATACTATTTCTTGTATTAGGTGATAACAGCTTGATTCAAAACATCCCAAATTTACTCAATCATGATAATTAACATCAAAAGGATAAATTCCTCATAAGTCAAATTTCTCCTTTTTTTACAATAGTTTATATTCTAAAGATTTTTTTTCACTCTCTTTCATCGTTATGGCTCTATATTTCATTTGTATCAAAATTTAAATCCATATGAGAGAATTGTTAAAAAAAAAAGAACTTATCCTAAGTCATATCTTTGTCGTTGTGATAGGACATACATTTTATCAACCATTTTGCATTACATTATATGCTAAGTCCGATATAGATCTGAGGGTAAAACAAGCTTACCCTGAGGTACTGTATTCTATGCTGTAGCGACTGGTACACCAGTCTAACATTGTCTGGGGTAAATTGGTGGGACAGGCCTGCAAAATGCTTCTCTACAACCATCGTCTGAAACAGAAATTATCTGATATAAATACCAACAGCATGTTTAACATCATTGATTGTTAATGACATCAGAGCTCAATTCTGGAGCACAACTTGTAAGTCACCACCACTTCTATGGAACTATATATGATATCAAATTTATCCTTTTCCCCTTTACTATGGACAATCGATAATTCATCAACCACATTAAATATCAAATAAACACGGAATATAATTCCAGCTTGCTATATTCCAGCTTGCGATGCAAGGCCCATAGAAAGTGTCTGTTGAATATCTAAGCATGACTTGCAGTCTTTTTAAACATTAAGGTTCTTGATTTAAGTAAATCTTTTAATTTTCTTTACATGCTAAAATAATCACATTAGCTGAAAAAGTCAAAAAACAAATATGTTCTTAATGATTTGAGAGCAATCGTTAGAAGCAGCTTATACTTTTGACTAAATGGTTTCAAAGGTGTTTTGCAACAGATACCACAAAGTGAGGTATCATAGAGTGAAGGATTATGGACGTGATTCTGATGTTACATAACAATGCAGAACATCAATGGTTCAATGCATTACTATAGAAAGTGCTTAATAAACATGAAGCACTTTCTATAGTCTTGCATTGAACCCTTAACATGTTCATATGGGCTCAACGCTTTCTCAAAAACGTCTCAGTCATATCACAGTGTATAAGGAGGGGAAAATCCAATTAAACTTAATTTTCATTTTTCATCAAGAAAAAATAAAATTGAAACTCACATTTTCCTCAGCAAATACACTCCAGGCAAACATGGGTCCCAGGAATAATAGTCTGGCTACCTCCATACCAGAGGCCTTGCTAAGTGGCTTGGGGAACCAGTTGGGTACGCATACCATCTGAAATGTTAGAAAGAGAAAGATAAAGATAAGTTATACAACAGTAATGGAACATAAGTTATACTGCAACTAGGTAGAGAACCGGTTAGGTTAGCTTAACATCTGAAAATGTTAAGAAAAGAAATATAAGTTATACTACAGCTAGGGAACTAGCTAGGAAAACTAACCATATGAATATAGAAATAAATAAATCATACTTGGGCTGTACCTAGGTGGCTATTTGGTGTAGGATTTGTAAATGATTGGCAGATTGAAAACATGAATAATTCATGATGGTTAATCTAAAATTTTACTTTGTTTAAAAGAAATTGAGATTCGCATATTCAATGGATACCTGTCTCCATATTAACACATTATTTTGTTGCCAGAAAATGGTTTATTTTTGTCCATACATGCCTAAATCAGGACATATTATACCAGGAGAGGCATTTTTACATGCAACTTTCATATGCCACCATAGCATTTTTTTTTTTACATATATGTGAATGTATATCTCCCTTATATTGTATGAATGCATTATGACAGCATTGGTCACCCCTTTGAGAGAATGAGTGATCATTTTCTTTAAGAATTGTTTATGTTGCCTCTTTGAGTTTTGCTTTTTTTCATGCTTTGAAGCTGAAGTAACATACATTATTTGATAACAGACAAGGACAAATACTTGCAGGTCATGCAATCAAAATATTAAATGGATTTCCAGGGTTTTACATCAAGCTAAATGGTTGGGGTCCTTGGGACTCAATTTTGATTATGTTGGGGTCCCAGCATTGAAAATGGGGGTCCCGTCTTTATATATATATATATAATTTGCTCACAAACAAGTATCATAGAACATCAAGTCATTGTTTTGACATTTTAGTAGACTGTCATATCATCCATATCATAAGAGAGGTTGATTGTAAGAAAAAACATCGAGTTACATGCGTCAAAATCATAACGAGAAATGACGATACTGCATAGCGCACATAATAACACAAATTCAATTGGACTGTTTCGACACCCTTCAATACGATTGGTTCAAAGAGAGCTCATTTTCTTTCTATTTATAGATAGCCTGTAAAATATGGGAAAACACTGACCATTATGGTAGAAAGAAAGAGTTAGCCTTTCGTAGTTTGGACTCGCATAGTTTTGGATTTTAATGAAAGGCATACCAATCATGGCTGCATCCCAGAGGATGCAGGTTGAGTGAATTGGGGGGGTCCTACCTAATGATTAATGGGTATTAGACTCAAGATCTTGCGTCCCGTAAATCCCTGGATTTCAATATACCTCTGCATCTGATTCTCCAATCCAACTGTAAATAGAAGACAGTGCTTTTTATCTGTGATGTAAAAAAAATAATTCTGCTATAAGGACTAAACATTTGTTACATTGGAAAAATGCACTAAGTTTCAAACATAGCACCCTATAAAATAGACAAACTTTTATCAGTATAATCAGGTATGAGCAATTTAAAACAGAGAAATTAATTTTTCATAGTGATTTGCATAAGGAAGCATAAAATGCTACTGAGAGCAATTCTGAGAAACTTTCAAGCAATTTAGACAAAAAAGGCATAGCTCATCTTATTTTTCGGCAGTCTTTTAAATGTTTTAACCTCCCCCAAACCCAGCTGCAACGGTGTGGATTGAAGTAATAAAGATTCCACTGCAACCACTTACTAAGCTGTTAAAGATACTCTCTCAGCGATGTGTCTATTTGGAGTTACAAACGTCAAAAAATTGGTATCGACAATCCTTGTCACTAAACCAAAGACTATTTACCATTTCTTTACTTATCAGATGCTTAAACCCTGTGCTTTCGTTAAATAACGTGAAGTGAGCATGCTTTCGTTAAATAACGTGAAGTGAGCTGTCACGTTTGTCTGATCATCTTTGGAATTAACAAAATTACCAGATTTCAGCAAGTTAAGAAATTTAAAATTATCTTCGATTTGGTGACAATAATTGTTAATATAAAATAACTACCATATAAACCAATCACGGCACTTTGAGGTAGTCCTTAAAAAACCACACCCCCCAATGAATAATTCAAATTAAGATCATTGTTTACAAAATAAACCATTTGAAGAAAAGATACTTTGTCACTGTCTGTAACTGTTTGTTCTTTCTGTGGTGAGTGATTCAATGGTCACTTCCCTTTGAGTAAGAGCTATACAGTTACTCATTACAAATGCTATGACAATATCATAGAGTTCATATAGTTTTTTGAGCCGAATGTGAACATTGTTCACATATAATCCTTAGGATTCTATAGGCCCCTGGTTTTGTTTTCCCTTATTTGATTTATGTTTGCAGCAATAAGTACATTGAGTACTTTATCGTAGACTCATTACTTATTACAAGAATGCATAATGTTTACAAGCAGAATAAAATTAGTGAAAGAGGGGACCCAGTGAAAGATGTTTACTTGTTGAAATGACTAAGATTATCCTCTTTATGTTCGATGGCTCTTTTCTAAAAGAAATCGTTAGATCTAAACGAAATTATTCAAGACAAACATTTAGTACAAGCTTCATACCTTCTCACCGGAGTGACACAATGAATTACGGTATGCTTTATTGTATCGAAGACTGAATTCATTTCAAGTATCTTGTCGTGAATGCCGAAGCCTAGATTAATTTGCAAACATGTATGAGGTAAACAAAGATAGCAGCAAACATTGATGAATGACAGGTTATCGACAACTTCCGGTCATTTTCGTAACGCATTCAAACAGTAAGTTAACAATGATTTCGATGATGAAAACAAAAGTAACCATGCAAATCAATGACATATCACTTTACTTACCGTTTATGTGGAACAATGCTCCTTCCAAGACAATGCGAAGAAAACACGTTCGGACGTCCAACACGATTTACACTGAGAGAAATATGTAGGTTGATATCGCTATATTTTCGAACATGAAACCTGGATAACTCGGGACTAATTCATTTAAAACTGATAGAAGGACCGATGTCAATTGCACCTCACTTTAGTAAGATAATGATTAAAACTTCGGGGACCGGGATGGGAAATTTCAATCAAAATGATACATGATTTATTATGTTTTATCACGAAATTAAATCGCCGACTGAATGCAAGTCATGCAATGAAACGTGTTCGTTTCTAGATCCCATAGGTAGTAACGTCATGGGGTTTCCCCCACTTGTCTAGCGGTAAGATGGAAATGAGGCGGGGCTATCTTCCATGTGATCGGACGACTCATGTCACATGACCTCCTTATTTGGCTTATTAATGGGCCTAAACATAGCAATATTCGGTCAAGGGAAAAAATGAAAAAAATAGTGCATACCATTTCCTATTAAATACGATTATGGTGTCTCTAAAACTTTATTATTGACCACCCATCATCTTTCATTTATAAAGTTTGAATAAAAAATACATAGCATACAGTATATTATGATCAGCGTTTTAAAATATTGACGAGTATAGGAAAAGTTCAGATGTCAGTTCGTCCCACGGCGGTTCATTTTGTAATAAGGTCACCAAACGATTTCGGAATTATAGCCATGACTGACGTCATCCAACAAAAACAATTAAAACCTGTTGGAGCATCGTAGTTATCAACACAAAGTTGAAACCAAAACATCTCGATTAAATCATATTCAAAAAAATATTGCCACCCAATTTTACCATCCTTTGTCGTTCTTTTTTTAACACCAACAGTTACGGTGGACCAGGCTCACAGAAGGTGACCAGCAGCTTCCAGCTAGGCTGGGAACAATACCTCGCCAGTACACACGGCATTGTGATTGGCTATCTCGATGGGCGGGGCTCGGCGGGGCGGGGCGACGATTGGCTCCACGCCAACTACCGCCATCTGGGTACCAGCGAGGTTGACGATACCGTAACTGCAGGAAGGTAGGAACCATCTTCCGTGTTCGTCGCTAGACTGTTATAGCAAATATATCTATTTCCTACATTTCATACATGTATTTCTTAATGTTAAAATGACCAAAAAGATCACTGATTCTATTTTTGGCCATTTATGAATTTCTGGTTCGTAAACGGTCAAATATAAAAGATCCCATTTGCCATGGGAACTGTCACGGGAATCACGTAATATTGAGCCAAAAATATGCTGTTCATAAGCGCAATACATCCTGCTAAAAACTTTGCTATTCTGTCACTAAAGATAAATTTCATTCCACATCTTTCTAAGAAATAGCTTTACTTTACCCTTAGAATGCTGGGTAATTATCTAAAAACAGATAATTGTGCCTTCTGCTTTCCAAACCCTTTAATATCTACTTAATTTTGATGAGGGAAAATACTCAAAGTAGCAAACAGGTTTCAGTGGATTACAGGCGAGCCAATTTACTTGGCGACTGCCCTGGATCCAACCTGTTAGCATAAGCACCATTAGGATCAAGAAGGCCTCAGGAAGGTAGATGACTGGCAAGCTTGGCATCGGAATCATAAACCTGCACACAGTCTCGCAAAGGTCCATGCGGTTAGAATTGTACACTGTGTTGAGTTATTGCAAAACTCAGTAGTCTTTTAGAAAAATGAAGAACTTGCTAAAGACTCAGAATGAAGCCTAGCCTCTACGAAAGTTTGTATTATTACAATTTGCTAAAACACTGATGCTCACTGTAAGATTGTAGCAAGCAATTCGACAAAATAAGGGACTCGAAGGAGTCTGTGTTCAAACAAGACGTAGGCCCTGACTTCACAGAGGTTTGCATTGTTACAGTTCGAAAGTTCTCTGCAAGACCTTCAAGGAAGACCTTCACAAATGTAAAGGACCTGCGTTAGACTGGCATTCAACTCTTTGCCTCGAATCAGCCTTTCAGTGGTTCTTAGGTACACTACATTCGGAACACCTCGGCCATTTCTTAAAATAACCTCGGAGGTAATGGGGAGCCATTTTTGAAAGTAGGTCAGCAAAGAAGGGCCAATCGTATCAACTCGGCAATCCCCGTCACAAGCCGGGGATTGCCGAAAAGAGCTGATTGACAAAATATGAAACAAAGATGTGTTGATATGATCATCTTTAATGAAAAGGGTAAAATACTATTCGATTGTGTTATATAACCAATTTGTGTGTATTTAATACATATTTAGTGCCTGTGTGCATTTTGCGTTTTCCGCCGGAAATAAGGCGAATTACCCCAGGATTTCTGGTGTATTCATGTACTGCTTACGAGGTATATCTACCGACTTGTTACGGGGATTGCCGAGTAGATACGATTGAGGTACACTACAATGCTGTAGCTAGTCTTTTATTCATACATGATCAATGAATCTGTTTCCATCCATGATTTAATGCAAGTAGCTTTAGTTTCCTGTGTTCAACGAATAAAGAAACACATATGTAAATACTACTCAACCTACTTTTCGTTACAAACGATTATACGCGCCACCACGAAAACCCATGATAAACAATGTCTATCTTTGATTTCAGGTTTTTCAAAGCATTACCATATATAAAGGACAACAACGTAGCGATATGGGGCTGGGTAAGAAATTAGAAAAAATTCGAAGCAAATGACTTTGATATTTTATCTAATAATCATGACTAGTTTTTCTAGATCGCCTCCGTTTTATTCAATTTGTTTCGTGGAATTTTTCTATTTTCTTTTTATTTTATCTTCTATATTTCATCAAGGGGATCTTCTTACAAATCTGTACCAATTAAGGTTAAGCTTGTCCCTTTATTGACTTAAATTTTTCACGAATTATATCCATTTTGCATAGACAGTTTATTTCTCTTTTCATAAATATAGAACACTACTATTTCGCCAATATATCTTGTTCATCATCGACCAACTTCTACTTACACACCTTTTATGGTTTACTCTTGAGGTACGGTCCTCGTGGTTTATTGTCTAAAGTATTTTGACTTGAAGCTGTCGATTTGACCCCAAAAATATTTTTTACGGAGTGTTCTTTGGCAAACTGGTTTCGAGCACTCTGCTTATACTGCTAAAATCTTTGAAAGCAGTCTTCTATCTTAAATACTGTTGACAATGCATTGTACCCACAGAGTAAAAGGTGAATGGTCGTTTCTAAGTTTTGAGAACGCGTGACTAAACCCTTCTCACAGAGTTTATAACATGTGCCATTCATCAATGGTGTGTACGATGCAGTGTGTTCTATATGCTTGATTATAACTGGAAATAAAATAGGTTTAAACTTTACATAACATATCTCTAAATTATCGTTGGAGAAAAAAAACAACTATACGATAAGTAGCATGATTCCTAATTGATGCTTTCAAATGTATAAATCATTTTTTTGAGAGTTCATGAGTTTTTTTATATTTTATACTATTAAGCTCTGTTACTCTTACTATGTATTTGTATATGTATTTATGTATATGGACCAGAGGCCTAATATACTTGAATAAAAGATTGAACTGAACTGAATTGAATCTAAATTCCAGTCCTATGGCGGGTACCTCACTTCGATGGTCATTGGTCAAGGTTCCGGAGTGTTTCGATGTGGCATGGCCGTTGCCCCGGTTACAGATTTTAGATACTATGGTAAGTTCTTATGACCGTTGTTTAATGTCGGTTTTTTCCAAAGACAAATAGAGCGTAGATGATCGGTATTTCTTTGGGCAAGGTGTCGTAATATTATATTGCCCAATTATTTGAAAGCGAATCGAATAATAACCCAAATCCGAGAACGAAAATGTTTCCTGTTCAAAGACTCCAACCATCTATTCTACTTATCCAGTGACAGGATTATCATAAACAAACAAAAATTGAAAACAAAACACTCACAAATAAAACAAAAACAAAATCGAAAACAAAAATCTGAGCGAATGTAAACAAATATAAAATGACGTATACATGGCGTCAAAGGTTATGACGTATTTATAACCTCATGATACGTCACGTTGTTGCGCTTTTTACAGCTAGTGTCGTATATACTAGTAACAGGTATTATACGGCCTCTAGCATTCGGAACACCTCGGCCATTTCTTAAAATAACCTCGGGGGTAATGGGGAGCCATTTTTGAAAGTAGGTCAGCAACGAAGGGCCAATCGTATCAACTCGGCAATCCCCGTCACAAGCCGGGGAATGCCGGAAAGAGCTGATTGACAAAATATGAAACAAAGATGTTTTCATATGATCATCTTTAATGAAAAGGGTAAAAAACCATTCAATTGTGATATATAACCAACTTGTGTGTATTTAAATACATATTTAGTGCCTGTGTGCATTTTGCGTTATCCGCCGGAAATAAGGCGAATTACCCCAGGATTTCTGGTGTATTCATGTACTGCCTACGAGGTATATCTACCGACTTGTTACGGGGATTGCCGAGTAGATACGATTGGGCCTCTAGTTGTCGGTCCCAAATTTGGCACTGTTGATAGGATAATCTCACGATATATAGATTATTGGTGGAACCAAACCAGAACTGCGTGTTGTTTAACTTGAATTGCCCAGTCGACGAAACTTCTGTAATTGAGTTTGTTTCGGGTTATTCTATAACAGGAGCTATTACTAACAATGTCAATGTCCAATTATTAGGAGATGGTTCAAGCCGTAATGAATATCTAATTTGAGATGTTTTTTGGCGAGTAGTAAATTGTTAATATCCTTGACATTGAAATTCCTTTTATCATTATAAGTCCTATCAGATACATATATCTTTATTAAGAGCTATAGACTATTTGAGAGCTTTTTAAAATCAGAAAAAAACACCGTATTATAATGATACGAACTGCTTTCTATTTTCCAGATTCTGTTTACACAGAGCGATACATGGGAATGCCATATCCGGAAGACAATATGGCTGCATATGAAGTAAGTCAGAATGTTATCACTGCTGATTTAAATGTAATCTTGTAGTTATTACGTTGCATATGTGGGCATTAAAATTTTCACAAGCTACCAGATTTACTCTTGTTGACTTGATTCCCCAAGTTTGATGTTCCGTTGTTTTAAACTAAAGGAACACCAGGCAGCAATACGATATTATCAAATAGCGTTTCATGTATAATTTTTCGAGGTGGCCATTGCGGATAACAAAAAGAATCGTTACCAATAATTTCTTACTTTATTATTATTTTCAAAGTCTTTTGCATCAGACACCTACAGTCAAGTCATCGAGAGATCAATGACTACACTTCCTTCCCAAAACGTCATTTAACTTTTGGATAAAGAATGCGTGCATCTTCGATTTGTTTATTTCAGTTTGGAAACGTGTCCAGTTACGCAGAACAGTTTAATAAAGCACGCTTTTCTTAAACGTTATAAAATAACTTTCCTATACAGAAAACATACATCCTCGATTTGTTTATTTCAGTTTGGAAACGTGTCCAGTTATGCTGAACAGTTTAAGAAGGCACGATACATGGTTGTGCATGGTACGGGCGATGGTGAGTCAATTCGATCTTTTTCCCCGTATAATTTCAATAAATAATGTTAACATTTGCTTTCAAGTGTGATAAGTGTGAGTAAATCACGGGTTGTAGTTGTTGTATGCGTCATCTTTTCCCATTTCAGACCTGAATTTTAATTTTCATTTTAAAAGACTTCCAACCGGAACAACGGTCAATGCGGCGAATTATAACTTCTTTTAGTTTTGCGTATTGCTATCGTATTTCTTACTCACATTTCTAGTTGAGTACTTGGTGCTCACTTAGTTAATCTTTAGCTCACCAGATGATATCCCCAAGCCTTGCCCGATAACATTTCCGATGTACGACACTATCGTTTATTCTCTATTCATTCGTTTCAGATAACGTCCATTTCCAGAACACGGCACAGCTTGCGAAGGCTCTGACAGACGCCGATGTATATTTCAGATCTCAGGTAAAGGCATGTTGTTCCAGCTAATGATTTACATTGCATCAACATTTTTTCATTTATAGTTCGATGGAGCCCTATGCTTACAGGTAACTTCACGCGAAGGCTGGCCAGGTAGACCACTCGGTATATTTAAAGTTTTATGTTTACATTATGTCATCAGTATATTAGTTATGTTGCGATGCAAATAACATAGAAGTTGGAGAAGGACCTCAAACCTGACTCTACGTAAAAGCATGCCACGGTTGGAATAACCTTGATATTATTGAAGTTTGTGTTCTACATCGCCTCAACATTATATTAGTCATGTCGGGATGCAAATTACGTAGTAGTTGGAGAAGAACCCCAAACCTGACTCTACATAAAGGCTTGCAAAGCTTGGAATAACCTTTTGTATTTTGTAAGTTATACAAGGGAGTATTATTCTTCAAATTATGAATCGACATGAATTGCCACTTGAGGCGAATATGAGGTTCTTTCATATGTTTTGAATAATTATTTCATACCATACATAGTGTATGAAACATTAAAGCAAAAAACATTAACACACAACAAAAAACGATGCTATAACCCTAACAATTTCTGGTTAAGTATGGTGACAAAACATTTCATCTTTATTACAGTTTTACACAGATAAACAGCATTCGATTAGGGGAGGTAACACACGACGACATTTATATAACACATTAGAAGACTTTCTATTACAGTGTTATGGTGAGTAAGTTCGATAAAAATCCGTTGACTTTTTACAATGTTGGTTTCTTTGTTTGTTCACCTTGATAAAAGCAATATCCCGCAAATCAAATTTTGATATCAAAGACATGAGCACATTTCAATGTAGATTTCATTTAGGCTACTTGTATGCCAATTGGCGTTGTGTTATTTATTCATGCACTTTCTTTTTTACCTTGTTAACACATGTCGAGTTATTGACTAATATGTTTTCTTGTATTATTTCGTAAAGATATTACCCTATCCTGTCTTATCATACTAGTGCGTTCAGTTAATGGTATGTCACGTGATTAACTCCCGCCTTGAGAGCCAAATATACTTAATGATTCGATTGAATGACTCAATGACACCAAGTACTAAACCAGAGAATCACTAAATTTGTTATTTCCAGGAAGCCCCTCCACCATAGACACTCTAAATAAAGAATCCTTGGAACGAAACGCGCACCCAGTTGACGACAAAGACGCATAAGATGACCAAAGCTCGGCCGATGGATCCTAAAAACAAACACACAGAATGATACCGTGTCTAAGCCATATCATACAGTCTTTGTTCAATCTTTCGCGTTTGTAGAATTATCTTAAAGCTGCGTGTTCACATATGTGAGGAAATTTGTAGGTTGGAATTAAGTTCTATCAAAACTGTACGTTGACTGTATTATTGTATAAAACGCACCAAAGACCAGTCATTGGACAAAACATATGACGAATATAAGTATTAAGAGCCTGTGCTGAATAAAAACAATCGTTAATTCAACCAAAGCATTGAAACGGTTTTGAGATCCATCGCATACAGCTAGTACTCATTAAGATTTATTGGCACCTACCGGGTTAAATTTGCATTTTGCATTGCATATCATACAATACTACAAACTTTGTATTGTTTAAACGCCATCATATTTTGTCTTTTATATTTGCTTATGTATGAGTAAGCTGCTTTACAAGTCTTTCAAGCAGGCGACTGTTTTCAGTTTTTGCTTCAATTAACATGTCCAATAATACGGTGTTTTTTTATTCTTCAAAAATGTTTATTGCCAACCTTTGATCATATGACGATATATGCAGATCAATGATTTCCAGAAATACACTTTTTCTCAATATGTTGATTCTCGAATTATATTGCGATCGATGAGTACCAGTCTAAAAAGCACGTCAAACAACAAGTCGTATATGACCCGTTGTTTTAATTTGATATACATATATAAGTAACTAAGAGTTTACACATAATGGTAAAGTGTTGCTTTAAAGTTGCCGGATAGGATTGTTTATATAGGGGAAATCCATGTATGTGTGTATGTTAAAATGCCAACTATATGGATGGATGTGTCGAGTTGATAGTTTTGACATCATGCGAGCTAATAGAACGATGTATATCTGCATGGGGTTGCCCAGCATTTCGACAAAGTTCACATAATGTGACGGATATCCTAGGATCAATACGTAAGCTACAATGCTGGGGTTCTAGAGTGTCCTACAAAACCAGAAGCGCCGATTTAATAGCAATTTCTCCTTTTTGTCACATTTTTTCTTAAGGTAGAATACTCTTAATCCGCAAGTTTTAAAAGCGTTCTTTCGTCGGATTACTTCGGTCGTATTCGGTATACTATCCGGACAAATGCGAAAAGTTCCGGTCCCGACCGATGTTTACAGACCACGACCGACGTAATCAGATGAAACAATGATTTTCAAAATGGCTGATTAGGGGTATTCTACCTTAAGGTTTCTGCAGTAGATCCGAATCCGTTAAATATGAAGTATCACAGAGTTAGGGACATATCAGATGATACGCCTTTTCGTGATGTATGTATAATAATGCCATAATTAGAATAAAGATATTTTGACTTTTTATTTGCTTTAGTTAAGAGTTACTCGCTGATTGTGTTGATTCAAAGTTTGCTTATCGAATCACCTATCGAGGACTGCGAGTTCAATACCCAGACTTAAACAAATCGGAGGCAAAAAAAGTGCAATGACAACCAAACAAAGTTCTTTTAGTGTTGAGTATAACATAGCAGCAGGACTGTTTAATTAGCCAGATTAGCCTAGTAGAGAGCCATCGGTACTTCATTGGTCACCTAGAATAGTACCTGTCAAGTTAATTTAGACTATCTACAGGTAGCAATCAGGAAAAGTGTTTTTTATACTACTGTACTACTGCCGACTGCTCTCCTCCTGTACTACTATAGACCGCTTTCGATACAGACTATTCTCCTACTGTACTACTACAAACTGCTCTCCTACTGTACTACTACAAACTGCTCTCCTACTGTACTACTACACACTGCTCTCCTACAGTACTACTACAGACTGCTATCCTACAGTACTACTACACACTGCTATCCTACTGTACTACTACAGACTGCTATCCTACTACAATACTACTACAAACTGCTCTCCTACTGTACTACTACAAACTGCTCTCCTACTGTACTACTACACACTGCTCTCCTACAGTACTACTACAGACTGCTCTCCTACAGTACTACTAAAGACTGTTCTCCTACTTAATTACTATAGACTGATCTCCTATTGTATTACTATAAACTGTTCTCCTACTGTATTACTATAGACTGATCTCCTACTGTATTACTACAAATGGTTCTCCTACTGTATTTATAGTCTGACCTCCTACTGTATTACT
The DNA here is from genome assembly GCA_947846245.1 of Cerastoderma edule. Lineage (NCBI taxonomy): Eukaryota > Metazoa > Mollusca > Bivalvia > Cardiida > Cardiidae > Cerastoderma > Cerastoderma edule. The sequence goes on from OX401422.1 coordinate 7,981,164, forward strand.
ACAAATTGTTCTCCTACTGTATAACTATATACTGACCTCCTATTGTATTACTATAAACTGTTCTCCTACTGTATTACTATAGACTGACCTCCTACTGTATTACTACAAACTGCTCTCCTACTGTATTACTATAGACTAATCTCTTAGTGTATTACTATAGACTGACCTCCTACTGTATTACTACAAACTGCTCTTCTACTGTATTACTATAGACTAATCTCTTAGTGTATCACTATAGACTGCTCTCACACTGTACTACTATAGACTGCTCCCCTACTGTACTACTGCAGACTGCTCTCCTACTGTATAACTATAGACTGATCTCCTACTGTGCTACTATAGACTGAGCTCCTCCTGTATTACTAAAGACTGCTCTCCTTCTGTACTACTAAAGACAGCTATCCTTCTGTACAACTTAAGACTGCTCTCCTACTGTACTACTACAAACTGATCTCCTATTGTATTACAATAGACTATTCTTCTACTGTACTAATATAGACCGCTCTCCTTTTGTACTTCTACAGACTATTCTCCTACTCTACTACTATACACCGCTTATCTACTGTACTTGTACAGACTATTCTCCTACTCTACTACTATAGACTGCTCTCCTACTGTACTCCTACAGACTATTCTCCTACTCTACTACTATAGACTGCTCTCCTACTGTACTACTGCCGACTATTCACAAACTCTACTAAAATAGACTGCTCTCCTACTGTACTTCTGCAGACTATTTTCCTACTCTACTACTATAGACCACTCTCCTACTGTACTACTACAGACTGTTCTCCTACTCTTCTACTATAGACCGCTCTCCTAATGTACTACTGCAGACTATTTTCCTACTGTACTATTACAGCCTATTCTCCTACTGTATTACCATACACTATTCTCCTACTGTACTAATATAGACCGTTCTCCTTTTGTACTACTACAGACTATTTTTCTACTGTACTACTATTGTACGCTCTCCTACTGTACTCCTACAGACTATTCTCCTACTGTACAACTATAGACCGCTCTCCTACTGTACCACTACAGACTATTCTCCTACTGTACTACTATAAACCGCTCTCCTACTGTACTACAACAGACTATTCTCCTACGGTACAACTACAGACTGCTCTGGTTCAGCACTACTTCAGACTGCTCTCCTACTGTACTACTACAGACTATTGTCCTACTGTACTAATATAGACCGCTCTCCTACTGTACTCCTACAGACTATTCTCCTACTCTACTACTATAGACCGCTCTCCTTTAATACTACTACAGACTATTCAACTACTGTACTACTATTGTACGCTCTCCTACTGTACTCCTACAGACTACTCTCCTACTGTACAACTATAGACCGCTCTCCTACTGTACCATTACAGACTATTCTCCTACTGTACTACTACAGACTATTGTCCTACTGTACTAATATAGACCGTTCTCCTTTTGTACTACTACAGACTATTCATCTTCTGTACTACCTATTGTACGCACTCCTACTGTACTCCTACAGACTATTCTCCTACTGTACAACTATAGACCGCTCTCCTACTGTACCACTACAGACTATTCTCCTACTGTACTACTATAAACCGCTCTCCTACTGAACTACAACAGACTATTCTCCTACTGTACAACTACAGACTGCTCTGGTTCAGCACTACTTCAGACTGCTCTCCTACTGTACTACTACAGACTATTGTCATACTGTACTAATATAGACCGCTCTCCTACTTTACTCCTACAGACTATTCTCCTAGTGTACAACTATAGACGACCGCTCTCCTACTGTACTACAACAGACTATTCTCCCATAGTACAACTACAGACTGCTCTGGTTCAGCACTACTTCAGACTGCTCTCCTACTGTACTACTACAGACTATTCTCCTTCTGTACTACAATAGACTGCTCCCTTACTGAAATACTTCAGACCGCTCTCCTACTGTACTTGTACAGCCTATTTCCTACTGTACTACTACAGCAGTTCTCCTTCTGTACTACTATAAATTATTCTCCTACTGTACTACTACAGACTATTCTCCTACTCTACCACTATAGACCGCTCTCCTACTGTACTACTACAGAATATTCTCCTGCTGTACTACTATATACCGCTCTCCTACTGTACTACTACAGAGTATTCTCCTACTCTACCACTATAGACCGCTCTCCTACTTTACTTCTACAGCCTATTATCTTACTGCACTACTACAGACCGTTCTCCTACTGTACTACTATAGACTGCTCTCCTACTGTACTCCTACAGACTATTATCCTGCTTTACTACTATAGACTGCTACCCTACTGTACTACTACAGACTATTCTCCTACTGTACAACTACAGACTGCTATCCTACTGTACTACTACAGACTGCTCTCCTACTGTACTACTACAGACTGCTCTCCTACAGTACTACTACAGACTGCTATCCTACAGTACTACTACAGACTGCCATCCTACAGTACTACTACAGACTGCTCTCCTACAGTACTACTACAGACTGCTCTCCTACAGTACTACTACAGACTGCTCTCCAACAGTACTACTACAGACTGCTCTCCTACAGTACTATTACAGACGGCTATCCTACAGTACTACTACAGACTGCTATCCTACAGTACTACTACAGACTGCTCTCCTACTGTACTACTACAGACTGCTCTCTTACTATACTACTACAGACTGCTATCCTACAGTACTACTACAGACTGCTATCCTACAGTACTACTACAGACTGCTATCCTACAGTACTACTACAGACTGCTATCCTACAGTACTACTACAGACTGCTATCCTCCATTTCTACTACAGACTGCTATCCTACAGTACTTCTACAGACTGCTATCCTACAGTACTACTACAGACTGCTATCCTACAGTACTACTACAGACTGCTATCCTACTGTACTACAACAGACTGCTATCCTACAGTACTACTACAGACTGCTATCTTACAGTACTACTACAGACTGCTATCCTACAGTACTACTACATACTGCCATCCTACAGTACTACTACAGACTGCTATCTTACAGTACTACTACAGACTGCTCTCCTACAGTACTACTACAGACTGCCATCCTACAGTACTACTTCAGACTGCTCTCCTACTGTACTACTACAGACTGCTATCCTACAGTACTACTACATACTGCTCTCCTACAGTACTACTACAGACTGCTCTCCTACTGTACTACTACAGACTGCTATCCTACTGTACTACTACAGACCGCTATCCTACAGAACTACTACAGACTGCTGTCCTACAGTACTACTACAGACTGCTCTCCTACAGTACTACTACAGACTGATATCCTACAGTACTACTAAAGACTGCTCTCCTACTGTACTACTACAGACTGCTATCCTACAGTACTACTACATACTGCACTCCTACAGTACTACTACAGACTGTTCTCCTACAGTACTACTACAGACTGATATCCTACAGTACTACTACAAACTGCTATCCTACAGTACTACTACAGACTGCTCTCCTACAGTACTACTACACACTGCTACCCTACAGTACTACTACAGACTGCTATCCTACAGTACTACTACAAACTGCACTCCTACAGTACTACTACAGACTGCTATCCTACAGTACTACTACAGACTGCTATCTTACAGTACTACTACAGACTGCTCTCCTGCAGTACTACTACAGACTGCTATCCTACAGTACTACTACAGACTGCTATCTTACAGTACTACTACAGACTGCTATCCTGCTGTACTACTACAGACCGCTATCCTACAGTACTACTACAGACTGCTCTCCTACAGTACTACTAAAGACTGCTCTCTTACAGTACTACTACAGACTGTTATCCTACTTTACTACTACAGCATATTCTCCTACTGTTCTACTACAGACTGCTATCCTACAGTACTACTACAGACTGCTCTCCTACAGTACTACTACAGGATATTCTCCTACTGTTTTATTACAGACTGCTATCCTACAGTACTACTACAGACTGCTATCCTACAGTACTACTACAGACTGCTATCCTACAGTACTACTACAGACTGCTCTCCTAGAGTACTACTACAGACTGCTATCCTACAGTACTTCTACAGACTGCTATCCTACAGTACTACTACAGACTATTCTTCTACTGTACTACTACAGACTGCTATCCTACAGTACTACTACAGACTGCTATCCTACTGTACTACTACAGACTGCTCTCCTACTGTACTACTACAGACTGCTCTCCTACAGAACTACTACAGACTGCTCTCCTACATTACTACTACAGACTGCTATCCTACAGTACTACTACAAACTGCTATCCTACAGTACTACTACAGACTGCTATCCTACAGTACTACTACAGACTACTCTCCTACAATACTCCTACAGACTATTCTCCTACTGTATTACTACAGACCGCTATCCTACAGTACTACTACAGACCGCTATCCTACAGTACTACTAAAGACTTTTATCCTACAGTACTACTAAATGCTACTCTTCTACCGTACTACTTCAGACTGCTATCCTACAGTACTACTACAGACTGCTCTCCTACAGTACTACTACAGACTATTCTCCTACTGTACTTCTACAGCATATTCTCCTACTGTTTTACTATAGACTGCTATCCTACAGTACTATTACAGACTGCTATCCTACAGTACTACTACAGACTGCTATCCTATAGTAATACTACAGACTGCTATTCTACAGTACTACTACAGACTGCTCTCCTACAGTACTACTACAGACTGCTATCCTACAGTACTACTACAGATTGCTATCCTACAGTACTACTACATACTACTCTCCTACTGTACTACTACAGACTGCTATCCTACAGTACTACTACAGACTGCTCTCCTACTGTACTACTACAGACCGCTATCCTACAGTACTCATACAGACTGCTATCCTACAGTACTACTACAGACTGCTATCCTACAGTACTACTACAGACTGCTCTCCTACTGTACTACTACAGACTGCTCTCCTACTTTACTACTACAGCACATTCTCCTACTGTTCTACTACAGACTGCTATCCTACAGTACTACTACAGACTGCTCTCCTACAGTACTACTATAGGATATTCTCCTACTGTTCTATTACACACTGCTATCCTACTATACTACTACATACTGCACTCCTACAGTACTACTACAGACTGCTCTCCTACAGTAATACTACAGACTGTTATCCTACTGTACTACTACAGACTGCTATCCTACAGTACTACTACAGACTGCTATCTTACAGTACTACTACAGACTGCTATACTACAGTACTACTACAGACTGCTATCCTACTGTACTACTACAGACTGCTATCCTACAGTACTACTACAGACTGCTCTCCTACAGTACTACTACAGACTGCTATCCTACAGTACTACTACAGACTCCTCTCCTACAGTACTACTACAGATTGCTCTCCTACAGTACTACTACAGACTGCTCTCCTACAGTACTACTACAGACTGATATCCTACAGTACTACTACAGACTGCTATCCTACTGTACTACTACAGACTGATATCCTACAGTACTACTACAGACTGCTCTCCTACAGTACTACTACAGACTGATATCCTACTGTACTACTACAGACTGCTATCCTACAGTACTACTACAGACTGCTATCCTACAGTACTACTACAGACTGCTATCCTACAGTACTACCACAGACTGCTATCCTACAGTACTACTACAGACTGCTATCCTACAGTACTAGCACAGACTGATATCCTACAGTACTACTACAGACTGCTCTAATACAGTATTTCTACAGACTGCTATCCTACAGTACTACTACAGACTGCTCTCCTACAGTACTACTACAGACTGCTCTCCTACAGTACTACTACAGACTGCTATCCTAGAGTACTACTACAGACTGCTATCCTACAGTACTACTACAGCCTATTCTCGTACAGTACTACTAAAGACTGCTCTACTAGAGTACTACTACAGACTGCTATCCTACAGTACTACTATAGACAGCTATCCTACAGTACTACTACAAACTGCTATCCTACAGTACTACTACAGACTGCTATCATACAGTACTACTACAGACTGCTATCCTACAGTACTACTACAGACTGCTCTCCTACAGAACTACTACAGACTGCTATCCTACTGTACTACTACAGACTGCTCTCCTACAGTACTTCTACAGACTGCTATCCTACAGTACTACTACAGACTGCTATCCTACTTTACTACTACAGACTGCTCTCCTACAGTACTACTACAGACTGCTATCCTAGAGTACTACTACAGACTGCTATCCTACAGTACTACTACAGCCTATTCTCCTACAGTACTACTACAGACTGCTATCCTACAGTACTACTACAGACTGCTCTCCTAGAGTACGACTACAGACTGCTTTCCTACAGTACTACTACAGACTGCTATCCTACAGTACTACTACAGACCGCTCTCCTACTGTACTACTACAGACTGCTATCCTACAGTACTACTACAGACTGCTATCCTACAGTACTACTACAGACTGCTATCCTACAGTACTACTACAGCCTATTCTCCTACAGTACTACTACAGACTGCTATCCTACAGTACTACTAAAGACTGCTCTCCTACAGTACTACTACAGACTGCTATCCTACAGTACTACTACAGACTGCTATCCTACAGTACTACTACAGACTGCTCTCTTACAGTACTACTACATACTGCTCTCCTACAGTAATACTACAGACTGTTATCCTACAGTACTACTACAGACTGCTATCCTACAGTACTACTACAGACTGCTCTCCTACAGAACTACTACAGACTGCTATCCTACTGTACTACTACAGACTGCTCTCTTACAGTACTACTACAGACTGCTATCCTACAGTCCTACTACAGACTGCTCTCCTACTTTACTACTACAGACTGCTCTCCTACAGTACTACTACAGACTGCTATCCTAGAGTAGTACTACAGAATGCTATCCTACAGTACTACTACAGCCTATTCTCCTACAGTACTACTACAGACTGCTATCCTACAGTACTACTAAAGACTGCTCTCCTACAGTACTACTACAGACTGCTATCCTACAGTACTACTAAAGACTTTTATCCTACAGTACTACTAAATGCTACTCTTCTACCGTACTACTTCAGACTGCTATCCTACAGTACTACTACAGACTGCTCTCCTACAGTACTACTACAGACTATTCTCCTACTGTACTTCTACAGCATATTCTCCTACTGTTTTACTATAGACTGCTATCCTACAGTACTATTACAGACTGCTATCCTACAGTACTACTACAGACTGCTATCCTATAGTAATACTACAGACTGCTATTCTACAGTACTACTACAGACTGCTCTCCTACAGTACTACTACAGACTGCTATCCTACAGTACTACTACAGATTGCTATCCTACAGTACTACTACATACTACTCTCCTACTGTACTACTACAGACTGCTATCCTACAGTACTACTACAGACTGCTCTCCTACTGTACTACTACAGACCGCTATCCTACAGTACTCATACAGACTGCTATCCTACAGTACTACTACAGACTGCTATCCTACAGTACTACTACAGACTGCTCTCCTACTGTACTACTACAGACTGCTCTCCTACTTTACTACTACAGCACATTCTCCTACTGTTCTACTACAGACTGCTATCCTACAGTACTACTACAGACTGCTCTCCTACAGTACTACTATAGGATATTCTCCTACTGTTCTATTACACACTGCTATCCTACTATACTACTACATACTGCACTCCTACAGTACTACTACAGACTGCTCTCCTACAGTAATACTACAGACTGTTATCCTACTGTACTACTACAGACTGCTATCCTACAGTACTACTACAGACTGCTATCTTACAGTACTACTACAGACTGCTATACTACAGTACTACTACAGACTGCTATCCTACTGTACTACTACAGACTGCTATCCTACAGTACTACTACAGACTGCTCTCCTACAGTACTACTACAGACTGCTATCCTACAGTACTACTACAGACTCCTCTCCTACAGTACTACTACAGATTGCTCTCCTACAGTACTACTACAGACTGCTCTCCTACAGTACTACTACAGACTGATATCCTACAGTACTACTACAGACTGCTATCCTACTGTACTACTACAGACTGATATCCTACAGTACTACTACAGACTGCTCTCCTACAGTACTACTACAGACTGATATCCTACTGTACTACTACAGACTGCTATCCTACAGTACTACTACAGACTGCTATCCTACAGTACTACTACAGACTGCTATCCTACAGTACTACCACAGACTGCTATCCTACAGTACTACTACAGACTGCTATCCTACAGTACTAGCACAGACTGATATCCTACAGTACTACTACAGACTGCTCTAATACAGTATTTCTACAGACTGCTATCCTACAGTACTACTACAGACTGCTCTCCTACAGTACTACTACAGACTGCTCTCCTACAGTACTACTACAGACTGCTATCCTAGAGTACTACTACAGACTGCTATCCTACAGTACTACTACAGCCTATTCTCGTACAGTACTACTAAAGACTGCTCTACTAGAGTACTACTACAGACTGCTATCCTACAGTACTACTATAGACAGCTATCCTACAGTACTACTACAAACTGCTATCCTACAGTACTACTACAGACTGCTATCATACAGTACTACTACAGACTGCTATCCTACAGTACTACTACAGACTGCTCTCCTACAGAACTACTACAGACTGCTATCCTACTGTACTACTACAGACTGCTCTCCTACAGTACTTCTACAGACTGCTATCCTACAGTACTACTACAGACTGCTATCCTACTTTACTACTACAGACTGCTCTCCTACAGTACTACTACAGACTGCTATCCTAGAGTACTACTACAGACTGCTATCCTACAGTACTACTACAGCATATTCTCCTACAGTACTACTACAGACTGCTATCCTACAGTACTACTACAGACTGCTCTCCTAGAGTACGACTACAGACTGCTTTCCTACAGTACTACTACAGACTGCTATCCTACAGTACTACTACAGACCGCTCTCCTACTGTACTACTACAGACTGCTATCCTACAGTACTACTACAGACTGCTATCCTACAGTACTACTACAGACTGCTATCCTACAGTACTACTACAGCCTATTCTCCTACAGTACTACTACAGACTGCTATCCTACAGTACTACTAAAGACTGCTCTCCTACAGTACTACTACAGACTGCTATCCTACAGTACTACTACAGACTGCTATCCTACAGTACTACTACAGACTGCTCTCTTACAGTACTACTACATACTGCTCTCCTACAGTAATACTACAGACTGTTATCCTACAGTACTACTACAGACTGCTATCCTACAGTACTACTACAGACTGCTCTCCTACAGAACTACTACAGACTGCTATCCTACTGTACTACTACAGACTGCTCTCTTACAGTACTACTACAGACTGCTATCCTACAGTCCTACTACAGACTGCTCTCCTACTTTACTACTACAGACTGCTCTCCTACAGTACTACTACAGACTGCTATCCTAGAGTAGTACTACAGAATGCTATCCTACAGTACTACTACAGCCTATTCTCCTACAGTACTACTACAGACTGCTATCCTACAGTACTACTAAAGACTGCTCTCCTACAGTACTACTACAGACTGCTATCCTACAGTACTACTACAGACTGCTATCCTACAGTACTACTACAGACTGCTATCCTACTGTACTACTACAGACTGCTCTCCTACAGTACTACTACAGACTGCTATCCTACAGTACTACTACAGACTGCTATCCTACTTTACTACTACAGACTGCTATCCTAGAGTACTACTACAGAATGCTATCCTACAGTACTACTACAGCCTATTCTCCTACAGTACTACTACAGAATGCTATCCTACAGTACTACTACAGCCTATTCTCCTACAGTACTACTACAGACTGCTATCCTACAGTACTACTAAAGACTGCTCTCCTACAGTACTACTACAGACTGCTATCCTAAAGTACTACTACAGACTGCTATCCTACAGTACTACTACAGACTGCTATCCTACAGTTCTACTACAGACTGCTCTCCTACTGTACTCCTACAGACTATTCTCCTACTGTACTACTACAGACCGCTATCCTACAGTACTACTAGAGACTGCTATCCTACAGTACTACTACAGACTGCTCTCCTACTGTACTACTACAGACTGCTATCCTACAGTACTACGACTGACTGCTATCCTACAGTACTACTACAGACCGCTATCCTACAGTACTACTACAGACTGCTCTCCTACAGTACTACTACAGACTGCTATCCTACAGTACTACTACAGACTGCTATCCTACAGTACTACTACAGACTGCTATCCTACAGTACTACTACAGACTGCTCTCCTACAGTACTACTACATACTGCTCTCCTACAGTACTACTACAGACTGCTATCCTACAGTACTACTACATACTGCTCTCCTACTGTACTACTACAGACTGCTATTCTACAGTACTACTACAGACTGCTATCCTACAGTTCTACTACAGATTGCTCTCCTACTGTACTCCTACAGACTATTCTCCTACTGTACTACTACAGACCGCTATCCTACAGTACTACTAAAGACTGCTATCCTACAGTACTACTACAGACTGCTCTCCTACAGTACTACTACAAACTATTCTCCTACTGTACTACTACAGCATATTCTCCTACTGTTCTACTATAGACTGCTATCCTACAGTACTACTACAGACTGCTATCCTACAGTACTACTACAGATTGCTATCCTACAGTACTACTACAGACTGCTATCCTACAGTACCACTACAGACTGCTATCCTACAGTACTACTACAGACTGCTCTCCTACTGTACTACTACAGACTGCTCTCCTACAGTACTACTACAGCATAGTCTCCTACTGTTCTAATACAGACTGCTATCGTAGAGTACTACTATCGACTGCTATCCTACAGTACTACTATAGCATATTCTCCTACTGTTCTATTACTGACTGCTATCCTACAGTACTTATACAGACTGCTATCCTACACTACTACTACAGACTGCCCTCCTACAGCACTACTACAGACTATTCTCCTACGGTACAAATACAGACTGCTATCCTACAGTACTACCACAGACTGCTATCCTACAGTACTACTACAGACCGCTCTCCTACTGTACTACTACAGACTGCTATCCTAGAGTACTACTACAGACTGCTATCCTACAGGACTACTACAGACTATTCTCCTACAGTACTATTACAGACTGCTCTCCTAGAGTACTACTACAGACTGCTATTCTACAGCACTACTACAGACTGCTATCCTAGAGTACTACTACAGACTGCTCTCCTACTGTACTACTACAGACTGCTATCCTAGAGTACTACTACAGACTGCTATCCTACTGTACTACTACAGACTGCTATCCTACAGTACTACTCCAGACTTCTATCCTACAGTACTACTACAGACTATTCTTCTACTGTACTACTACAGCCTATTCTCTTACGGTATTACTACAGACTATTTTCCTACTGTATTACTACAGCCTATTCTCCTACAGTACTACTACAGACTGCTATCCTAGAGTCGTACTACATACTATTTTCCTACTGTATTACTACAGACTGCTATCCTACAGTACTACTACAGACTGTTCTCCTACAGTAGTACGACAGACTGCTCTCCTACAGTACTACTACAGACTGCTATCCTACAATACTACTACAGACTGCTCTCCTACAGTACTCCTACAGACTGTTCTTCTACTGTACTACTACAGACTGCTATCCTACAGTACTACTACAGACTGCTATACTACAGTACTACTACAGACTGCACTCCTACAGTACTACTACAGACTGCTATCCTACTGTACTACTACAGACTGCTATCCTACAGTACTACTACAGACTGCTCTCCTAGAGTACTACTACATACTGCTATCCTACTGTACTACTACAGACTGCTCTCCTACAGTACTACTACAGGCTGCTCTCCTACTGTACTACTACAGACTGCTATCCTACAGTACTACAACAGACTGCTATCTTACAGTACTACAGACTGCTATCGTACAGTACTACTACAGACTGTTATCCTACAGTACTACTACAGACTATTCTCCTACTGTATTACTACAGACTGTTCTCCTACTGTACTACTACAGACTGCTCTCCTACAGTACTACTACAGACTGCTATCCTACTGTACTACTACAGACTATTCTTCTACAGTACTATTACAGACTGCTCTCCTACAGTACTACTATAGACCGCTATCCTACTGTACTACTACAGACCGCTATCCTACAGTACTACTATAGACCGCTCTTCTACTGTACTACTACAGAATGCTATCCTACAGTACTACTACAGACTGCTATCCTACTGTACTTCTACAGACTGCTATCCTACAGTACTACTACAGACCGCTCTCTTAATGTACTACTAGAGACTGCTATCTTACAGTACTACTACAGACTGCTATCCTACAGTACTACTACAGACTGCTATCCTACAGTACTACTACAGACTGCTATCCTACTGTATTACTACAGACTGCTCTCCTACAGTACTACTACAGACTGCTATCCTACAGTACTACTACAGACTGCTATCCTACAGTACTACTACAGACTGCTCTCCTACAGTACTACTACAGACTGCTATCCTACAGTACTTCTACAGACTGCTATCCTACAGTACTACTACAGACTGCTATTATACAGTACTACTACAGACTGCTATCCTACAGTACTACTACAGACTGCTATCCTACAGTACTACTTCAGACTGCTATCCTACAGTACTACTAAAGACTGCTATCCTACAGTACTATTACAGACTATTCTTCTACTGTAATACTACAGACTGCTATCCTACAGTACTACTACAGACTACTATCCTACAGTACTACTACAGACTGCTATCCTACAGTACTACTACAGACTGCTATCATACAGTACTACTACAGACTATTCTTCTACTGTACTACTACAGACTGCTATCCTACAGTACTACTACAGACTGCTATCCTACAGTACTACTACAGACTGCTCTCCTACAGTAATTCTACAGACTGCTCTCCTACAGTACTTCTACAGACTGCTCTCCTACAGTACTACTACAGACTGCTCTCCTACAGTACTACTACAGACTGCTCTCCTACAGTACTACTACAGACTGCTTTCCTACAGTACTACTACAGACTGTTATCCTACTGTACTACTACAGACTGCTATCCTACTGTACTACTACAGACTGCTATCCTACTGTTCTACTACAGACCGCTATCCTACAGTACTACTACAGACTGCTATCCTACTGTACTACTACAGACTGCTATCCTACAGTACTACAACAGACTGCTATCCTACAGTACTACAGATTGCTCTCCTACAGTACTACTACAGACTATTCTTCTACTGTATTACTACAGACTATTCTCCTACAGTACTACTACAGACTGCTCTCCTACAGTACTACTATAGACCGCTCTCCTACTGTACTACTACAGACTGCTATCCTACAGTACTACTACAGACTGTTCTCCTACTGTACTATTACAGACTGCTCTCCTACAGTACTACTACAGACTGCTATCCTACTGTACTACTACAGACTATTCTCCTACAGTACTGCTACAGACTGCTCTCCTACAGTACTACTATAGACCGCTCTCCTACTGTACTACTACAGACTGCTATCCTACAGTACTACTATAGACGCTCTTCTACTGTACTACTACAGACTGCTATCCTACAGTACTACTACAGACTGCTATCCTAGAGTACTACTACAGACTGCTCTCCTACAGTACTACTACAGACTGCTCTCCTACAGTACTACTACAGACTGCTATCCTACAGTACTACTTCAGACTGCTATCCTACAGTACTACTACAGGCTGCTATCCTATAGTATTACTACAGTCTAATATCCTACTGTACTACTACAGACTATTATCCTGCTTTACTACTACAGACTGCTATTCTACAGTACTACTACAGACTGCTATCCTACAGTACTACTACAGACTGCTATCCTACAGTACTACTATAGACCGCTCTTCTACTGTACTACTACAGAATGCTATCTTACAGTACTACTACAGACTGCTATCCTACAGTAGTACTACAGACTGCTATCCTACAGTACTACTACAGACTGCTATCCTACAGTACTACTTCAGACTGCTATCTTACAGTACTACTACAGACTTCTATCCTACAGTACTACTACAGACTGCTATCCTACAGTACTACTACCGTCTAATATCCTACTGTACTACTACAGACTATTATTCTGCTTTACTACTACAGACTGCTATTCTACAGTACTACTATAGACTGCTATCCTACAGTACTACTACAGACTGCTATCTTACAGTACTACTACAGACTGCTATCCTACAGTACTACTACAGACTGCTATCCTACAGTACTACTACAGACTGCTATCCTACTGTATTACTACAGACTGCTCTCCTACTGTACTACAGACTGCTATCCTACAGTACTACTACAGACTGCTATCCTACAGTACTACTACAGACTGCTATCCTACAGTTCTACTACAGACTGCTCTCATACTGTACTACTACAGACTGCTATCCTACAGTACAACTACAGACTGCTATCCTACAGTACTACTACAGACTATTCTCCTACAGTACTACTACAGACTGCTATCCTACAGTACTACTACAGATTGCTCTCCTACAGTACTATTACAGACTGCTATCCTACAGTACTACTACAGACAGCTCTCCTACAGTACTACTACAGACTGCTCTCCTAGAGTACTACTACAGACTGCTATCCTACAGTACTTCTACAGACTGCTATCCTACAGTACTACTACAGACTGCTATCCTACAGTATTACTACAGACTGCTCTCCTACAGTACTACTACAGACTGCTATCCTACAGTACTACTACAGACTGCTATCCTACAGTACTTTTACAGACTGCTATCCTACAGTACTACTAAGGACTGCTATCCTACTGTACTACTACAGACTGCTATCCTACTGTACTACTACAGACTGCTATCCTACAGTACTACTACAGACTGCTATCCTACAGTATTACTACAGACTGCTCTCCTACAGTACTACTACAGACTGCTATCCTACAGTACTACTACAGACTGCTATCCTACTGTACTACTACAGACTGCTATCCTACTGTACTACTACAGACTGCTATCCTACAGTATTACTACAGACTGCTATCCTACAGTATTACTACAGACTGCTCTCCTACAGTACTACTACAGACTGCTATCCTACAGTACTACTACAGACTGCTATCCTACAGTACTACTACAGACTGCTATCCTACAGTACTTCTACAGACTGCTATCCTACAGTACTACTACAGACTGCTATCCTACTGTACTACTACAGACTGCTCTCCTACAGTACTACTACAGACTGCTATCCTACAGTACTACTACAGACTGCTATCCTACAGTACTACTACAGACTGCTATCCTACAGTACTTCTACAGACTGCTATCCTACAGCACTTCTACAGACTGCTATCCTACAGTACTACTAAGGACTGCTATCCTACTGTACTACTACATCCTGCTATCCTACTGTACTACTACAGACTGCTATCCTACAGTACTACTACAGACTGCTATCCTACAGTACTACGACAGACTGCTCTCATACAGTACTACTACAGACTGCTATCCTACAGTACTACTACAGACTGCTATCCTACAGTATTACTACAGACTGCTCTCCTACAGTATTACTACAGACTGCTATCCTACAGTACTACAGACTGCTATCTACTACAGTACTACTACAGACTGCTATCTTACAGTACTACTACAGACTGCTCTCCTATCTCTACAGTACTACTACAGACTGCTATCCTACAGTACTACTACAGACTGCTATCCTACAGTACTACAGACTGCTATCCTACTGTACTACTACAGACTACAGCTCTCCTACTGTACTACTACAGACTGCTATCCTACAGTACTACTACAGACTGCTATCCTACAGTACTACTACAGACTGCTATCCTACAGTACTACTACAGACTGCTATCCTACAGTACTACTACAGACTGCTATCCTACAGTACTACTACAGACTGCTATCCTACAGTACTACTACAGACTGCTCTCCTACAGTACTACTACAGACTGCTATCCTACAGTACTACTACAGACTGCTATCCTACAGTACTACTACAACTATCCTCTTCTACTGTACTACTACAGACTGCTATCCTACAGTACTACTACAGACTGCTATCCTACAGTACTACTACAGACTGCTATCCTACAGTACTACTACAGACTGCTCTCCTACTGTATTACTACAGACTGCTCTCCTACAGTACTACTACAGACTGCTCTCTTACCATACTACTACAGACTGCTCTCCTACAGTACTACTACAGACTGCTCTCCTACAGTACTACTACAGACTGCTATCCTACAGTACTACTTCAGACTGCTATCCTAAAGTACTACTACAGACTGCTATCCTACAGTACTACTACAGACTAATATCCTACTGTACTACTACAGACTATTATCCTGCTTTACTACTACAGACTGCTATTCTACAGTACTACTATAGACTGCTATCCTACAGTACTACTACAGACTGCTATCCTACAGTACTACTACAGAATGCTCTCCTACTGCACTACTACAGACTGCTATCCTACAGTACTACTACAGACTTCTATCCTACAGTACTACTACAGACTGCTCTCATACTGTACTACTACAGACTGCTATCCTACAGTACTACTAAAGACTGCTCTCCTACTTTACTACTACAGACTGCTATCCTACAGTACTACTAAAGACTGCTCTCCTACTGTACTACTACAGACTGCTATCCTACAGTACTACTACAGACTGCTATCCTACAGTACTACTACAGACTGCTCTCCTACTGTACTACTACAGACTGCTATCCTACAGTACTACTACAGATTGCTCTCCTACTGTACTACTACAGACTGCTATCCTACAGTACTACTACAGAATGCTCTCCTATTGTACAACTACAGACTGCTATCCTACAGTACTACTACAGACTGCTATCCTACAGTTCTACTACAGACTTTTCTTCTACTGTACTACTACAGACTGCTATCCTACAGTACTACTACAGACTGCTATCCTACAGTTCTACTACAAACTATTCTTCTACTGTACTACTACAGAATGCTATCCTACAGTACTACTACAGACTGCTATCCTACAGTATTACTACAAACTATTCTTCTACTGTACTACTACAGACTGCTATCCTACAGTACTACTACAGACTGCTATCCTACAGTACTACTACAGACTGCTCTCCTACAGTACTACTACAGACTGCTCTCCTACAGTACTACTACAGACTGCTCTCCTACAGTACTACTACAGACTGCTATCCTACTGTACTACTACAGACTGCTCTCCTACAGTACTACTACAGACTGCTCTCCTACAGTACTACTACAGACTGCTCTCTTACAGTACTACTACAGACTGCTATCCTACAGTACTACTACATACTGCTATCCTACAGTACTACTACAGACTACTATCCTAGAGTACTACTACAGACTTTTCTTCTACTGTACTCCTACAGACTATTTTCCTACTGTACTACTACAGACTACTATCCTAGAGTACTACTACAGACTACTATCCTAGAGTACTACTACAGACTACTATCCTAGAGTACTACTACAGACTATTCTCATACTGTACTACTACGGCCTATTTTCCTACTGTACTACTACAGACTATTTTCCTACTGTACTACTACAGACTATTATCCTGCTTTACTACTACAGACTGCTATTCTACAGTACTACTATAGACTGCTATCCTACAGTACTACTACAGACTGCTATCCTACAGTACTACTACAGAATGCTCTCCTATTGTACAACTACAGACTGCTATCCTACAGTACTACTACAGACTACTATCCTACAGTACTACTACAGACTACTATCCTAGAGTACTACTACAGACTACTATCCTAGAGTACTACTACAGACTACTATCCTACAGTACTACTACAGACTACTATCCTACAGTACTACTACAGACTACTATCCTAGAGTACTACTACAGACTACTATCCTAGAGTACTACTACAGACTACTATCCTACAGTACTACTACAGACTACTATCCTACAGTACTACTACAGACTACTATCCTACAGTACTACTACAGACTACTATACTACTACAGACTACTATCCTACAGTACTACTACAGACTACTACTAGTACTACTACAGACTACTATCCTACAGTACTACTACAGACTACTATCCTAGAGTACTACTACAGACTTTCTTCTACTGTACTCCTACGGCCTATTTTCCTACTGTACTACTACAGACTACTATCCTAGAGTACTACTACAGACTACTATCCTAGAGTACTACTACAGACTATTCTCATACTGTACTACTACGGCCTATTTGTACTACTACAGACTGCTATCCCACAGTACTACTACAGACTGCTATCCCACAGTACTACTACAGACTGCTATCCCACAGTACTACTACAGACTGCTATCCCACAGTACTACTACAGACTACTATCCTAGAGTACTACTACAGACTACTATCCTAGAGTACTACTACAGACTTTTCTTCTACTGTACTCCTACGGCCTATTTTCCTACTGTACTACTACAGACTACTATCCCACAGTACTACTACAGACTGCTATCCCACAGTACTACTACAGACTGCTATCCCACAGTACTACTACAGACTGCTATCCCACAGTACTACTACAGACTGCTATCCACAGTACTACTACAGACTGCTATCCCACAGTACTACTACAGACTGCTATCCCACAGTACTACTACAGACTGCTATCCCACAGTACTACTACAGACTGCTATCCCACAGTACTACTACAGACTACTATCCCACAGTACTACTACAGACTGCTATCCTACAGTACTACTACAGACTGCTATCCCACAGTACTACTACAGACTGCTATCCCACAGTACTACTACAGACTACTATCCTAGAGTACTACTACAGACTATTCTCCTACTGTACTACTCACGACCACTCTTCTTTACCCAATATAGCCATACACATATTTTATTATTTAGATTTTTATATCGTGTCAACAGTATTACAGTGATGATGCGATGCCCGACTCATGCGGGGGAGGTCTGATCTTAACTGCCCATAAGAGCTGGTCAAGCTGGATAGAACCATCGGTATTCCGCAAGTCAGTAAGACGAATGCCCTCCATTTAAATCCAAATGCCATTACCGGAACTTGAAGCCATGTCCAAAATCAAACGTTGACGTCAAACCTGAGTACTTGTTTGGATGGACTGGGGTTTAACCCTCTCCCAAATAACAAATGTTTGATAGTCCCAAATTGAAAGAGTTTGCAGACGACATTTCAAAAAGTGATGACATTGAAAAATGGTCTTCGGTGAGAGCAGAAAACCTTGTGGGAAAAGAAAAAATTGCTCGTTACGATCAATTTATCCTTTTCCCCCAATGATTTCTAACGTCGTCTGCAACAAAGTGGTGGTCAAATGTCGTTATTGTTTGGGAAAGGGTTAAGGCCGTTTCTCTTTGCATTTGACTCATATAACGGCGGTCAGTCTATCGATCATAGCTACTTGAGGTTAACCATTATAGTGCTGGAACCGACTTAATGCTTATGCAAACAGGTTAGATCCATGGCGGCTGGCCTCTTATCGAAGCTGTTTGCTACTCTGAGTACCTTTCCTTGTCAAAATTAAGAGATATTTAAGGTTTAGGAAAGTATACAACACAAACAAATATCGTAGAAAATTACCCAGCATTCTAATGGTTAATCACCAGTACTGTCAATGGACTTCCTATGCAGTTGAATATTTCCCATATGAACATGATTTATCATTAGTGAAGGACGAATAAATCACCTAGCATTGACTGTATCTAAAATTGAATACCCATAATTTGCCATTTTGAAACTCATTTTGTCATTCGACTACTTCGGTAGTTCTCGATCGAGGTCCGGAAATATTCGGTTTAATGCGAAGAGTTCCGGCCATAATCGTGGTATATCGAACACGACTGGAGTTATTCGACGGAAGAACGAGTTTCAAAATGGCGGGTTATCGGTATTCTGCCTTTATATCGGAAAGACATATACCATGGAATTGCTCAAGCAAATAGTTTTTCCTGTATACAATGCAGTTTACGGACCGATAACACTAAACTGTATATCTTTTTCGATATCCGTCACCATATCACGTGATGGCTTCACGCATCTGTCAGTATTTTTTTTTTTTTTTTTTTAATTCTTATTTAATTTTTATTTCGTTTTGTTTAAATCCACATAGGTCACATGATGATAAGAGTATATGGTTTATGTCTTTGAATAAGAAAATGTCATCTTGCTGGCCTTTGCACGATTTGCCTTCGACTTACCGAATAATATTTTTACACATTGCCCACTAACATTTCTGATGCCTTAATATAGTATTGCAAGAAAAAGCCAAAAGCATGTAATTGATATATATTTTGATCAAACCATATTAGGCCAGGTGGCAGGGAGGTAAAACCTTAGAGAAAATAAAAAAGAAAGGTCGATATGGTATATGTATACACAAGTCCATTTCTAAAAATGCAAAACGAATATATTCTTTAACAGGATATACAAAACCGTTTCAAACTTAACTAACATAATTTACATTTTAATCATGTAAACATATATATCTATGAGGTACAAAACACTATTAACACCAAACACATGCATTCGGTTGAAGTCTTGACAAGGGAAAACGCACATTTTGACATTGCCGCAAGAAAGTACTTCTAAAACATGAACGTCTCTATATCAAAGTCTTATAGTTTAAACAATCGCATTAGATATTATAGAACCACATTGTACTTGTATGTCAGCATCAGCTTTACATAATATTTACTAATCATCCAGGAATACCCTGTGCAAGCTGTTTGTGTTACTTGAACTTTGCTTCCAAATGCTCCTTGGTTTCACAACCATTCGAACAGCGATAATGTGTGGTCGCATATTACATGGACAGTTAATATTTCGAGCAGGTAGCACCATCAGCATTCCATTTCTCAACAATAAATACATTTTTGATAAAAGTACAGGTTGAGCAAAATAGAAAAAAATGTTTTACGGCAGCCCAAAACGCTTAAAACAATCTGCCGTTTTGACGTTACCTACAGTGTGGCCATGCGGGCCTTTTGTCTATTGTCTTTATGAACAAACAAGTTAGGTGACAACTAAGATTGCGTACTAAGACAGTCAAAAGAGTCAAGAAAAGCTTTAAGCGATCGGTTGGTCTAACTTGATATAGCCATGCGATTACGCCTTCTATTTATCTAAAGAACAAGCATGTTTGGTACCAAGCGACAGCTAGTACTAAGGGGGTAATGAGCGTAGAAAAACTGTAAAAGCATTTGCTTGTTTTGACATCATCTAGCAAGGAACACCAAATGCTAGTATCAGAATGTGTTTAATACCAATGTCAACAGTAGTTAATTTAAATCACTGCGCTCAACGCAACAGCCTTGTTTCTTTTTGGCATTTCCGATCGTACCAGAAAAGGTTTTATACAACAGTCTAACCCATGACACGATTTTTTATTGTTGCGTTGGTCGTTTGAGGTTTACACTTTATCAACAATGTTTTCAGTTATGCAACGTCTTTCATTATCCACTCATATTAGGCTTTGAATGTTAATTGTTGATTGTTGCCACGTTAATGATTGATGCATCTGGTATAAGCCATGTCTCCATTGAGTTATTTCTGTGTGTTCATAGAGTGGTTTCCAGTTTATCCTTCTGCTAAAGCATGTGGTCGGTGTTCTGTATTTTACACCCGTCATCTATTTACACCAAGCTCAAATCGGGTATACTCTCACATGGGGTCAATGGGTCGCTGAAATAATGACAAAACTTTTTTTAAGAAAAGACAATAACCAATAAAAGTACTTGTATAAGATACCAAAACATCGTATTCTTTTAATATATGCACATATACTTTACCCAAAGTATGAGCACTATGTTTGAATTCAACTTTCGTTTGAAATTTTAACCAACAATTAGGAGCCACACATGTTCAAATACTATGTTAACTTCATCTCTCGTTTAAAATGTTTAACGTTTAACTAATAATAAGAAGACACACTTGTTCAAATACTATGTTAACTTCATCTCTCATTTAAAATGTTTAACGTTTAACTAATAATAAGAAGACACACTTGTTCAAATCCTATTTTAACTTCATCTCTCATTTAAAATGTTTAACGTTTAACTAATAATAAGAAGACACACATGTTCAAATACTATTTTAACTTCATCTCTCATTTAAAATGTTTAACGTTTAACTAATAATAAGAAGACACACTTGTTCAAATACTATGTTAACTTCATCTCTCATTTAAAATGTTTAACGTTTAACTAATAATAAGAAGACACACTTGTTCAAATACTATGTTAACTTCATCTCTCGTTTAAAATGTTTAAATTTTAACTAATAATAAGAAGACACACTTGTTCAAATACTATGTTAACTTCATCTCTCATTTAAAATGTTTAACGTTTAACTAATAATAAGAAGACACACATGTTCAAATACTATTTTAACTTCATCTCTCGTTTAAAATGTTTAACGTTTAACTAATAATAAGAAGACACACATGTTCAAAAAAAATATAGACACAATAATACCTAATATCTATTTTATTAGATTCTACAACATCATATTCTTTAGGTATACACTCATGTACCTTATCAAAAATAAGAACATTATGTACAACTATTGTTTGAAATTCGAACAAACAATAGAAAGACACGTGTTCAATAGTATTTACTTATGCATTGTGGATGGGTACAATGTAATGTACACTACCATACCATTTTATTATGACCACGCCTAAAACGTAAAATGCATTTTCTTTATCAATTTAGACCGCTTAAAAAGCATCTGTTGGTCTTGGAATATTAAAATGATAGATCAAATGACAAATAATAATTTCAGTAATTAGGCCTACGGCCCATTATACGCACAACAATACAGTTAAACCTATTACCAAACAATAACGACATTTGACCAGTGTGTTGCGGACGACTCTAGAAAACACTGTGGGAAAGGGAGAAATTACTCTTAACGAGCAATTTCTCTTATTCCCATAATGTTTTCTGCCGTATCAGAAGATTATGTTTCAATTTTATCACATTTTAAAACGTCATCTGCAAACTTTTTCAATTTGGGACATCCGAAGATTTGGCGTTCAGAAAAGGTTATATACAGATATTAGATATCAGGATAAGATCACTGGTTTAACCCTTTCCCAAACGCCAAGTTTTCGATTGTCCCAAATTGGAAGAGTTTACAGACAACATTTGAAAATGTGATGCAAATTGAAAATAATCTTCTGATATGACAGAAAACATTGCGAGCAAAGAAGAAATTGCTCGTCAATGGTAATTTCTCCTTTTTCAACAATGTTTTCCACAGTCGTCTGTCACAAACTGGTTAAACGTCGTTATTGTTTGGTAAAGGGTTATTACAAATGACAGATATCTACTTACGTTGTTAATAAGGCGTTTGGATAGTTGACATGTGTGATGTCGAAGTTATTACACAGAACCTTTGCTAGTGAGTACATTTTCACGGAGCTGATCTGACCTGGAAAAAAGCAATCACTCAGTTACCCCGCAGTTAAAGGCACATGAAAGGATATGAGTAAATCAAATGATTGAACAAACGTATGAAGTTCTTTAATAACCTTTGAAACAGTCATGGAAATTAATCTATGAATGCTGTGAGATCCTATTTCATTAAATCCTTTAACTTAAGTTAGTTTGTGCTTGAAATATAGGTGTCTCAAATTCAATCATGTTTAACAACAATCTGTTTGTTTACTCATTTAAAATAACGAATTCTGATTGGTCGGTTAAAAAAATGTGTATAACATGACCAGGTTAAAGGGGAAGAATCAGGCAATCTGAGTTATTAAACTTGCTAATCTTGGGGTTTTTCTCGTTGACTTTCACGTTAAAGTTGTGTTGATATGTTTATTTGGTTATAACTATTTGAAGGTGACCAAAAGTTTACCAAACGATATAGTTTGATTTAGCATAAGTCTCCTTTCATGAGCCTTTAAAGAACGTAATACACGGATCAGTAACATCACAAAGGCTATTATTCCATCTGGGTTTTAACTAACAAGTAATGCACTTTGATTCATGTGTAACTAAGCACATTTAAAACCATCGTCTGTTTCAAGGATGGGCATGCTTGTTCAAAAGCTAGGCGATACTAACTCTGGTAGAATTGCAATAATGTAGCGTCAGTTTTGTGATTAACATGGCGTTTTACATCCCGTCAACTCTATTTAAGCTATGTAACGATATCCCATAACAAAGGAGAAAGATCCCTTACAAAACTGCCCTTAAAGTCTGGTAAAATCATCGGCATTCCTTAGGCCAGTCGGGAAACTGCCTATCATGAAAGTCGACATCGCTCACCGGGATTTTAACCTATGTGGATAGGGGCCATACCGATATACGGATGCAGATATGGGCCATACGGATATACGGATGCGGATCATACTTAGATATATTCTGAATACTTTTTCGTCATAATTAATGTGTTTTTATTAAATATTTAACCCACACTCCAAAAGAAAACCTATACTGGTTCAACAACTTTTTATTCTGAATTGCATATTGTTTCATTTTTAACTAAGAACCTTTAAAAAACATCGTCTGTTTTCAAGGGTGGACATGCGAGTTCATAAGCTAGGTGATACTGGCTCAAGTAGCATTGCAATAATGTAGCGTCAGTTTTGTGATTAACATGGCGTTTTACATCCCGTCAACACTATCTGAGCTTTGTAGCTAAAACTCACTCATAACAAAGGAGGAAGACCCCTTACAAAACTGCCCTTAAAGTCTGGTAGAATCATCGGCATTCCTTAGGCCAGTCAGGGAACTGCCTATCGTGAAAATCGACATCCCTCACCGGGATTTGAACCTACGCGGATAGGGGCCATGTGATTTCAAGTTATAAACTTAAGCCACTAGGCCATAGAGAAGCACCCCCCTTTGAAATAAGTGCTTTCAAGATCGAAACACCTGTCAACTTATGCCAGATAGCCTGTAAATCGGCATTAGAAAAAATGTTTCAAAGTTCAATCGGCCATTTGAACCCCCTTTTTGGGGAATAAATGGAGTTCCTTACTTGCTGTGAGGCCACACCGCGTTCCCTCGAACCAAAATCGGTCTCCGTACTTCAAACGTCTGAATTGGTCGCCCAGAAGGCATGCAAGCGTCGGTCCCACCTCTCCTCCTTCCATTGGGGTCTCCGTCACTATACCAGTGAACAAATCAATGTCCCTAGCGTCACTGTATGAAAAGAAATAAATATGATAATTTATCTGAAACGAATTTATCATCACCTTCTATACCCGTGTATTTATCATCACTTTCTATTGGCATCTCAGTCACTAAGCCAGGGCACAAATCAATATCCCTTGCGTCACTATACGAAACGAAATGAATATGATAATGTATCTGATATAAATTTATCATCACCTTCTATTGGTATGAATTTTTCATCACCTCCCATTTGCGTCTCAGTCGCTTAGCACGGGAACAAATCAATGCCCATTGCGGCACTGTTCGAAACGGAATAATTCTATTAATGATCCGGTCATAAATTTTATCATCACCTTCCATTGGCGTTTCCGTCACTGTGCCAGTGAACAAATAAATATTGCTTGCATCACTATATGAAACGTAATCAATTTACTTATAAACCTAATATAAGTTTATATCCACATTCCATCATTAAATGCAATTTCTTCCTTTCCAACACTGTTTTCCAGAGTTGTCTGCAACAAACCGGTCAAAAGTCATAATTGTTTGGTAATGAATGAATGAATATAGGGATGGTGTTTTAACCCTTTCCCAAACAAATTCGTCACAAGCAATTTCTCCTTTTCCAACACTGTTTTCTAAAGTCGCCTGCAACAAAGTAGTTAAATGTCGTTATTGTTTGGGAAAGGGTTAAGGCGCATCGCCAGCTAAGGTCCTTCATCGCGCATTATGATCAGGTGGATTAATACGTTATTAAATTATTTAAAGGCTAAAATGTTATCTTTTGGTAAAGGGTTAACAGAAACGACTACCTACCTGTAGGCCCATTGTAGTTGCTGTATCACTTCCGCTGTGTGATCGGTCAGATCGGAGAAAGAAGTAACAGCGGAGAGACCACAGTACACCCGATAAGCCCCGTAGGCTTGTATCCCGTGATCCCGGCCACGCTGAATGTTCACAGCAGCGAGGTCGTAGCTCCTCAGGAAGCTGTCCAGGAACAGGAAACTCCTTGCGGCACCTTCGATCCGACTGGAAATGTTAATTGATCAATTAAGGTATGGTAGAATAGGATACCTATTAAGTATAAGCAAAATCCGCCAGTTTGAAACTCATTTTTTTTTTCGGCTTTCTGCGGTCGTTCTCGATATACACATTTGTTATTCACAGATGCATGAATTAGTAAAAAATGAATTAATTGTGATATTTAACCAATTCGTGTCTATTTACATAAATAGTTTTATCCTGTCACTAGTGCCATTTTGGGACCGATAACTAGGTGCCGTATAACATTTGTGATATCCGGCACTAGCCATATATCACATGCACGTGACGAATCATGACGTCATAAGAACGAAATGACGTCATGTTTACATCATTCTCTACTTATTTTTGTCCTTTTATCTCGTGTTTTATTTTCAGCTTTTTTCTTTTGAAGAATACATAAAGGTTACAGGATAAATAGAATAGATAGTTGGTGTCTTTGAATGGGAAAAGTTATCGGGCTCGGCCTCGGAATATTATCCGTTTCGCCTTCGGCTCACCGGATAATATTCCTATGCCTTGCCCGATAACATTTCCGATTCACGACACCAACCATCTATTCTCTATGTCCCTGTGTGTAATGTTGTAATTCATTATGTTATCCGGCGGAAAACAGGATTTCTGTAGTACCCATGAATTACCTCCGAGGTATCTTTACCGGTTTGTGCCGAGGATTGCCCACTAGATACAACCGCCACGACCTATAACGAAATGTTTGACGGAAACAAGGGAAGTAACTCACTGATCGGTTTGCGGCAGGGTCTCGTTGAGGATGTACTTCATGTATCCTTCCACGGTCTCGTCAAACCCGTCAAAGTAGTCCTCGTGGGACGAGAAGGAGGAGTTACCGGAATTGATGTAGAGGTCAGAGTTCATGTGGAACATGTACCGCGGGATCCAGGTGTGGCCGAACCTGTGAGAGTTCAAAGGTTTGTGGTATGTATTACTTTTCTTGTTTGTTTGGATTAATTCATATGACCTTTTTCCGTATCAGCATTTGATGTGGTATCTCATATTATAAGATTATAAAAGTCAGACTTCATGTGGAACATGTAATGTGGTATACAGGTGTGGCTTATCTGAAAAAGTTCATAAGTATGTGGTATGTATTACTTTTGTGTGTTTGGATTTACTCATTATAACCATTACCTTTTCACCAGTAAATGTGGTACTTTAGTTTGTATAATTATTAAAGTCAGAGCTCATGTGAAACATGTAATGCGGTATCCAGTTGTGGTGCACCAGTAAAAGTGCAAAAGTTTGTTGCGTGTATTTTCTTAATTCTTTGTGTTTCTTTTTTGTTTGTCTTAATCGTTTCTTATAACCTTTACCGTTTCACCATTTTATTTGGTATCTAATATTGTATAATCATAAAGGTAAGACTTCGAGTGGAACATGTAATGGGGTATACAGGTGTGGCAAAATCAGAAAAAGTTCATAGGTTTGTGGCATGTATTTCTTCTTTTTTGTCTGGATTTACTCATATAACCAATACCGTTGTACCCTTTTTATGTGGTATCGCATAATTTTCATCATAAAGGAATATGTTGTTTACTTTTACTATTATGAGCTACTGGTCAACCAATGTCTTAGTGACAGTATCCATCTTTACACATCTTTCTGTAGACACACCTGAAAACTAAACAGTCAAATTGTGTTGCATACGTGAATCTTTCTTTCTCTGAAAGTCTACTCATACATGAAAGCGAAACAGCCAAAATGTGTTGCATAAATGACAATCTATCTAACATTGCAGGTATATCTATACACTCACCTAAAAGCGATACCGAACTCATTCGAGACTGTGGGATTGGTTGTCGGCTCATAGACAAACGGAGTGTCCATGGTCAGATTATAGGCAGCGAGGGTCGCTGGCGACAAAATCGCTGGAAGGAACTCATCGTAGACAATCTTCTGCAGGGTCGCGATCACAAATCTCCGTGCCTCCTGATACGGGTTATTGCTAGAGGTAAGCATCGTAACTAGTCGGTTGTGTTCGCGGGCAAACAGCGTGTGATATGCAGATTTGGCGGGAACCACGTTGAGGTAGCTTGTGCCTGGAGTGGAATAATGATGTAAATTATATTTGTGTTTGTGAAATATGGGGATTTCCCTGTGAGAGAATATTGATATAGTTTCAGTTTTCTAGTACGCAGTGTAGTGAAGTATCTCACTGGAGTGTGATATAGATGGCTTGCCGGAACTACTTTTTTTTATCATACACGTTTGACGAGTGTATCAATATAGTGATATTTTTAATAAAAATGAAATATTTTCTGAATGTCTGTTATTTATATGTTGAGTATAATATATACTCTTTCAATCGACCCACTTCAAGTTACATCTCCAGTTTGTGTATCAATGCGCAATAGTTGAAAGCATACCCCGCAGTGTCTCCCACCACCTTTCCCCAACTGTTCGTAGAGTTAAATCCATATGCTAATACATATAGAAAATATAATGAACAGATTAGATAACTGGATTCTGGCAATATCAACACTTTCTCACTCATACGATTGTTATTTGGTAAGATGTTCCTTCGGAATATCTAGTGAATCCTTGATATTCCTACTGTTTGTTGATCGCTAGATGCACATGTGCACATGTATAACCAATCCAAAGAAATCTTTTAGACAATGTATGATTCCTAAGTGAAGTGGCTCAAAGGAGAATTTTACTATACGGTTTCTTTTTTCAGTCACGACATGGTCAATGAATACATTGTATGAATTGCATTATAAACATAACATGTTATATAGCAATTCTAACAAACATGTTAACAAAGATTAAGAGAAGTGCTTTCATTTAAGGTGTTATTAGATTTCTATTTTGTTGAGTATGATAAAAACAATTTACATATACTCGCCTTGTATCGTGGAAAACGTATTTTTGTTTCGATCCGTGCTGCAGGTTCCATCAGAGAAGGGTTCTGGTGCGTCGATTTCTTTCAGCAAACCTTAAAAGCATACTAGCGCTCAAAACAACTGCAAAACTGGGTAAAATGAGTAGTAAATTATGATAAAATATGTTTTAAACATAGTGGAACACCACACGATCATGACAACATAAGGCCGCCATTATTTATCATCACCTCCATTATTTATTATCAATGTTTCAAAGTGCTATTTTCACAAATTGTTTACTCTACAATTTGAAATCATTGTTTACATACAAGTAACATCTAAAATAGCGACTGGCGCTCTGCTAAACGAATGGCGGTCACCTAGTCAGAAAGGCCATGAGATATACATAAAAATACGGTGATTTATTCAAAACCGAAATCGTGAATACTTAAAGCGGAGAAATTCTCGGAATTAATTGGTTCCCAAAGTTTCTCGGTTGACCTTGTTGTATCACTTATTGTAAACATACTTTATCGTATTCACTTCTTTAAAAGCATTACGTGAACGCGCTACTGTCTCAGTATCTCTGTAAAAGGGGATTTAAAGTGATGTTAAAATGATTGTAAATCAGTCTAGAACTTTCACAAGGTCTTTCATTTAACGTAAGTCAATATCTTTGAATTATATGTTCTTGAAGGATATTCTTGCACTTATGATGTTTTGATGAGATACCATACATGTTTGACAAATATTGAATTTTCATGATTAGGTATCTGGATCTTACGTTAAGTTTTAATGATAATGTGTTCCCCAGTACTCCTCATACCTTTCTCAAACATGTTGATATCTCACTGTTAGACGTCATATGGGCCAAAATACCTTAATTTTTCTTAGTCGTTTAGTTTTCTTGTTCGCATGTTCATTGTAAAGGATCTTATGGAAGATTGTCAGTTTAAATTGTTTCCTTGTTTAATAATGTCTTAATTGTTATTATCATTACAACTGTTACCATTCGAGGACTGAACAAGACTTGCTGTTCTGGCGGTAGACCCATATATGGCTGATCCGTCAATAAACGACGTCATATAGTTAATCTGGTCTCGTCGAAAATGACCGTCGGCTGAAAGAATAAGGATAGACTAAAGAGTTTTTATGCTGTTTAACGCCGTATCAACATTTTTTCAGTTATTTAACGGCTTTCCTGTATTCACCGGTACATGGCTAGGGCTCTGAATAGAACGAATAAAGAGACAATTACCTTTTTGCAGTGGCGTGTGCTTATATGAGAAAATACCGTAACTTAGATATATGATAATATAGGTCGATCGGGCTCTCGTGTAATGTTTATGTTTCAATCGAACGGTGCCATACCTGAGATAAGGGATGATTGGAATAGCTACGATTATCTGAACTCGGCTATATACTTTGTTAGGCCTATAACAGAATACATGTTTTCTCTGTCCTTTCTTGCATGAAAGATACACAGTTGAAAGTCTCATTGTATCATTCGCGTTGGATTTAAACCCTACCTTACCGAGAAAGCCTATGTTTCATTTATATAGATTTAAAGGGTCTAAGAATTGAATTGGCGGACTTAGAACTCGAGCTCTAAGGGTTCGAGCCCCACCGACACCTTTAGTTTAGTGGGAGAGACATTTGGCAATCACTCGAGAGCCCTAGCCTAGTGCTGGTTGATCCACGAAAGACGTTACATAACTAAAAATTTGTTGATACGGCGTTTAACACCATACGAGCAGGACTTATCAAGCAGGGAAGAATCATGGGCAATCCGTAAGGCAGTCGGGAGACTGCCTCTCATGACAATTCAAATGCAATCACAGTAAAATGAATGAATCGTGTTTTAAAGCGCATCGACATCTAAGGTCATTTAGCGCGCACCGTAAAATGAACCCATGGGAAAGGTGCCATGCGTTTTCAAGTTCTCTACTCTAGCCACTAAGCCGCAGAGTCCCTAGAGCTATTTGAAAGCTCTCTAAGATTTGACAAATACTAGCCAAGGACACTTCCGCAGACAGACCCCAGTGACACTGGTGAGGATTGAACACCAACGCCCTTTGCGACAAGTCACACAACTTAACTAATAAGTCACCCAGGACCTTCGAATTTGCATAAACGTTCGACGAACGTTACATATGGGCAAGAAAGAACGAAATGAGCAAATAAAGCTCACAAAGACACAATTCACATCCGATCAGAGGAAAACACTGTCGTCCACTGATCGGTTGCACTGTTTATCTATATACCTGCATGTTCTCTATAACGATGCATTAAGTTATTCTATTTGCATAAACGTTCCACGAAACTTCCTCCCTCCAATATAAAGAACAGAGCAAATAAACTCTCAAAGACAATCTCATCCAATCGATGAAAAACAATGTTATCCACATATCGGTTGCACTGCCTATGTATACACCTACATGTTCTCTATAGCAATGCATTATTTTATCTTATTTGCATAAATGTTCCACGAACGTTACATAAGGAATCTCAATGAAGAAAGGCTTACTGTCAGGACAGAAAGCGCTGCGGCTTCTATGTACATTCATGCAGTATTCCGGCTGGAAATAGGGGTTCGGATCCAGGTACCAAAGTACGCGAATTGGTGCGCACAGGTTTGAACTGAAAAATAAAAACAGTTTAAAGCAATTACGGTATGAATTCTATCCTTCGATGATCAAGGGAGCCCATTGAAATGTTCGACATAGCAAAAGAGAGAGAGTAATATAGTCTGTAATACAGAAAAGAAATTATCGTTATCACCATCATCATCACAATCTTTGTCATCAGCATCACTATTATTGTTATCACAATCACAATCATCAGCACAGCCATTATCATTATCACCATCATCAGCATAACCGTTATCATTTTCACCACAATCATCAGCATCACCATTATCATCATCACCATCATGATCACAATCTTTGTCATCAGCATCACCATTATCTCCATCATCATCACAATCTTTGTCATCAGCATCATTATTATCGTTATCACAATCACAATCAACAGCATAACCATTATCATTATCACCATCATCATCACAATCTCTGTCATCAGCATCACCATTATCATCATCACCATCATCAGCATAACCATTATCATAATCACCATCATCATCACAATCTCTGTCATCAGCATCACCATTATCATTATCACCATCATCATCACAATCTCTGTCATCAGCATCACCATTATCGTCATCACCATCATGATCACAATCCTTTTCATCAGCATCACCATTATTACCAGCATCATCACAATCATCGTTATCACCATTATCATTATCACCACAATCATCAGCATCACCATTATCATCATCACCATCATGATCACAATTTTTGTCATCAGCATCACCATTATCATTATCACCATCATCATCACAATCATCAGCATCACCATTATCATCATCATCACAATCTTTGTCATCAGCATCACCATTATCATTATCACCATCACAATCATCAGCATCATCACCATTATGATTATCACCAGCATCATCACAATTATCGTCACCGTTTTCGTCATCATTGTCATAATCACCATCGACACATCACCATTATCATCAATATCACCATCATCACCACCACCACCATCATAAGCACTATTCAAAGCTATATTGCAACATTGGCATTGCTTAATCGAATATATTACCACTTATTGAAATATCCTAAAGTCCATTCTACATGAGGTATATGGTTAAACAATCACAGAATACTTCTAAAAACAAGTTGGAGTCTTTTGCATCATGTTAAGGTATTCCACCGCTGATGGAAAGAAATCAGGACTTGTATTTGCCTTGGTTAAAGAACAAATTGCAATGAAATGGAGATGGAGCCCTTGTTGGTTTTTTTAATGCTCAAAGCCCTTAATCATTGGGCGACGAGAGAATAGTAACAGACCTTCGGGGAACAAGGGGAAAATTGAATAACTATCGATAAGAGGGTAACGCTGTGTCAACTGTATTTCAGTTGTTCTGCGTCTGATAAAGTTTTGAGTTTGTACTTACTCCACTGGTCTTCTACAGCAGTCCTCTATCACTGAAAGAGAAAGAAAATATTGTGGTCTTACGTCATTAAAGAAAAAATATTTATCTATATATGGGTATTACATCGCATCAACGTTATTTCAGTTATTTAGCGATGCTCGACTCTTAATGATGGAGGAAGACCCCATACTCAACTGCCCATAAGGACTTGTCAAGCCGGGTAGAGAAAGCCATTGGCATTCCGTAAGACAGTCGGGAGACATTAAAGAAAAAAAATCATTTACAATGTTTTCGCAATGGTCGAAATTAAGTCGCTTCCTTGAATTGAATGTGGGCTGTTGATACGGTCTTTAAGACTTCATAAGATCTACCAAATTGAATATGCCTCTTCAACGAATCCATGGCCGGAGGCCCTATGTTGATGATTCTACCCGGCTTGATTTGTCCTTATCGGTAGTTTAGTTTGGGGACTTTCTAGATCAGTAGATTTACAGTTGTTTCCCCGAAGGGCCGTTTCCCCGAAGTTGATTTATATAGTAATCGAGGAGTCGTTTCCCCGCAATCATTCTATATAGTTGCAGAGGGTCGTTTCCCCGAAGTTAAAACACATAGAGAACTAATATCATAAAGTCGATTCGATCTTTAAAAGAGTAGGTGTTAGATGTGTTTTGTTATTTTTTTTTATGATCTTTTTTTATTAACTATAACATGTTTGTACACATATCACAACATATGTAGGTAAGTTCGGAACATTACCACACAAACAACCATATAATTCGTCGAAAGATATATACATATACCATCAATAATGTCACAAACTCAAGAAGAAAGAACAACCATATTCATATTTTTACATTAAACAAATCAAACTCTTCAATAAAAAACGTAAAAGGACCATTTATAAATTAATTTCGGAAACGACCCTCCGCTACTTTATAAAATGATTGCGGGGAAACGACTCCTCGATTACTATATAAATCAACTTCGGGGAAACGGCCGTTCGGGGAAACGGCCGTCACCAGATCAGTATGATCTGGACATCGCAATAAAACTGAAATAATGAGATGTTAGAACCCGTATTAGGTCTTGCATCTGTTATGAAGGTCCTACTCGTCGTTGTACTGTAATCCTTTTAAGCAATTTTGAGTATCAACTTCTGGTGCATAAATTTGCTAGGAAGAAATGACTTAGTAGAACACTTGTGCACTTATTTTATACATTTGTTTGGGACCTGTTTCTACATATCCTGGTGATTCTGCAAGCTTTCAAGGGTTGTGTACTGATATTCGGACAGTACTAGTATTCATTGCTAAAGCTAACAATGACACGTTTGAGATGTCAAATTTATAAGAGTTTGTTAAACACATTTCTTAATTCAGTAGAGCCTTGGAGATACATAACTATTGGAGTCAATGGGATATGTGGTCTTAAATATAACTGGTGTATGACCATAAATGAATAAATAAAAAAAAAAGCAAATCAATAAATAAATCAAATCAAATACATAGTTTGATAAATGATAGATACATGAATAAATGAATAAAAGACACATAGATGAATTAATAAATATACAATAAATTAGTGAATGAATTATTAAATATATAAATGATATACAAAAAAAAAAATTAGATAAGTCAATAAAAAGATAGATGGAAAATAGTAATGGCATAATTGAATAAATGAATAATAGACAAACAGATAAATAAATAGATAAATAAATACATAAATATATAAATGAATAAACAAATAAATGAATGAATAAATGAATAGATACTAGACAAATAGATGAATAAATAAATGAATAAATGAATATATAATTAAACAGATGAATAGATAAATAAATAAATGAATAATAGGAAAATATATTAATAAATAAAAAAGTAAATAAGTAAATAAATGAATAAGATAAATGAATAGATAGAAAAAATAATTAATAGATAAATAGATAAATAAGTAAATAAATACACATATGAATAAATAAATATGTAATTAAAGAGACCAATAGATAAATCAATAAATGAATAATAGACATATAGATTAATAAACAAATGAATAGATATATACATTATATAATATGATAAATGAATAAATATTATGAATAATCAGATCAATATATAGATATAATTTAATTGTAAATAAATAAATAAACCTACCCGACTGAGCCGGTGAAAGGACCATATCATCACTCAGAAACATAGCCAGCTGGAAGACGTGCATGTTGAGTTTACTGCTGTATTGTGGGTAGCGCCCTGCCTGATGAACCACATTGCTGATACGCCTCGGATTGGGCAGATTTTCTCCGTATACGACAGACTTGGACCTTGGCGCACTAAACCCGTCCTCTGTATAATGAATGATTGGAGCTTCATGAACAGAACAAAACAGAACTGGTTTTTAGTTTAAGATATGTACATAGAACATCATCATACATATGTAGCATGAAACACAAATATGATGTATGAAAGATACATATCATGATGATGAAATCAAAGGAACAAAAGCACAACTGTATGATTTAATATGTCTAACTTTTACTTTCCTGTATTATAGTATGCAAAAACAGAGCTTCGTCAAGTCATCATACGATGAGACTTTGATATTTTCAGTTCAACTTTAAAACCGTACAATTATTCAATTAATCTTCCAAAGATTTTGTCGTGTTTCATCAACAAAGAGATAACAATGAATAAATTTGATTGGCTGTTCTATGAATGGGAACTGACCCCACAAAGAACAGCCGTCTATATCAATGAAGTGAGGTGTATACTGAACAGTAAGAGTTCTTACTCCACAAGAGGGAAATGTTGTAATTGTCTGTACATAAAAACATTTATTTACCAATAAGCATCATTTGCGTATTTTGCAACTTTAATTAGTGTAACTTTATCTATTGATTTCATGAGCTCAATTTTTTTTATATGGGTTTTACATCACATCAACATTATTTCAGTTTTGTAGCGATGCCCGACTCTTAATGATGGAGGAAGATCCCATACTCAACTGCCCATAAAGGCTGGTCAAGGCGGGTAGAACCATCGGCATTCCGTTAGTCAGTCGGGAGACTGCCTCTCATGAAAATCCATATCCCTCTAAGGATTTGAACCCACGCGGAGAGGGGCCATGTGATTTCAAGTTCTGTACTCTAACCACTAGGCCACGGAGGCCCCTCATGAGCTCAATACATTTAAACATATTTGGTCTGTTGCGCATAGACATCTAAGATCATTAAGCGCCCATTATGATGATGTTGATAAACTTTCTCAGTGAAAAGTATAGTTATACGGTATAGTTTCTATAGTTGATAAGTTTCTATAAATTTATAAGTTGCATACGACTCTGAAAATCATCGTGAGAAAAGAAGACATTGCTCTTTTCTGCCCTATTTGAAGCGCATTGTTCAATTTCATTGCATTTTTAAAGGTCGTCTGCAATCTCTTTCAATTTGAGACAGTCCAAAAGTTTGCATTTGGTAAAGGGTTAAGGAAGTGTGTTCAAAGCTCCTTCTATTTCAATCCTTCCATACATAGACCGAGCATGCTAGAGATAAATTGAAACAAGCATAGATATGTAACAAGTTACGAGTCATTTATTGTAAAAAAGGCCTCCGTCCTGTCATACCACATAAATAATAAAATACGTAACATATGTCAAGAGTTACGAAGCTAAATAAATTAAATCAAATAAAGTAATAAATGTATGTCTGTCTGACAATCGAATTTTCCAACACTCCTAGGTAAAGGGCTAAACGTTAGAAGCAGAATATGACCCCAATCGGAACTACTCAGTTATTTCCGTGAGCTATGAAATACACCTCGGATATAAGTGTAGGGTTACAATTTTTCGGGTAAATCGGCATCCGGCGTATAACATAAGCAGTTCAATGGGTATAGAAGTGTTGGACATCCTTTAAAATAAATTTTATCGGGTAACTCATAAGAAATGGCGAAATTATAAGTTGTGACATATAAAGTTGTTTCCTTAATCAAATTAAACGACTTTTAAGATTTCACATTTTAGATCTATTTTTGGAAACGAAAGTGGAGTGACGTCATTCCGCGGATAACAATATGGCGTCATCCCTATTATTTCAGGTGTGTTTTCATTGGATAAACCCGATGTGTTCAGATTGTTGTTACCCCTTATTGTCATATAGTAGAGATGTTTTTTAAAAATTATCGGAACATTGATGGATCAACAATTTAACTAATACAATGTACATATGAAAACATTCTTGCCAAGGGGATTGCCGAATCTAAGTTGGTAGAACTTGTTGCCAAACCCTTTTGCCTTATTACTCATTCGCTTGATTGAATGTACATCTATATTTTGTGAATTGTTATGGCAATACAATATGTTTAGAGTAAAAGTAGAAACACAAACCGTATTCACAAGGTAGGACGCGTCTGCTGCACACGTCTGAATTGCCCCAGTAGCTGTTCTGCTGGAAGTTGTTGCAATAGCCGGTGATAGGTCTCCAAACCGGGTCCTGGCATGTCCCTTCGCCCGGGGGGACGGGCGGGCAGGTCGCCGCATTCTCGGTGTGGAAAATGTCCGTCATGTTACTGGCTAACAGATCCTCAAGGGTGTGGCCAACCCTAGAAACAAACACGGACAATGGTAGGCCTACAGTACCGTTTTATTTAAACATATCTTATGCTAGAATATTGCCTTCCTTAAATAACATTCCCTATTATGCCAATATTGGGCTAAGCAATATTGCGTAGTATTACGTTATTAAAAGCGACTCTCTGAGACATTTCCAATGGCATGTCACATGACAATAGCGGACTTTCATTCAAGACACCATCCACGATTATGAGCTTTGACCCAGGCAAAACTATCTCTTAAATTAAGTTTGTTTAGTAAAACGGTACCAATAACACTTTGGTTGGTGTCTTGAATCGGAAATGTTATCGGGCAAGGCGTTGGAATACTATCCAGTGAGCCGAATGCGCTAATCAGATAATAATCTGAATCCGCATCTTGTAATGTTTTCAATTGAAAAACAACGACCATCTTTTCATTTTTGTTCCTGTTACCTTTCAGGATCTCTTATAAACCAACAAAATGAAAACAAAACACAATAAAAAAGGAAAGAAAACGCAGTATACAAAAGAAGAATAGTGTCTACGTTTCATCTTATGTCATGACGTACTTATGACGTCATGATTTGGAACATGACTGCCAATCTGAACACATCGGGTTTATCCAATAGAAAACACCTCTGAAATAATAGGGATGACGCCATATTGTTTCCCGCGAGAATGACGTCACTTTCTTTCGTTTCTAAAAATAGATCCTGAATGTAAAATCAAAAAAGTCGTTAAATTTGATTGAGGAAACAAGTATACATGTCACAACAACAAGTTCGCTATTTGGTATGAGTTACTGATCAAAGGTGATTAAAAAGGATGTCCAACACTTCCATACACATTGAACTACTTAACGTGCACGCTTAGACAATGTGTTAATTGGCGGATGCCGATTTACCGAAAAATTGTAACCCTACACTTATATCCGAGGTGTATTTCACAGCTCACGGAAATACCCGAGTAGTTCCGATTGCATGACTGCGTGCTATATGGAGTGCCGGGTATATCCCAAATGTTGTACGGCACCTAGTTATCGGTTCCAAAATTGCATTGGTGACAGGATAATTGTATCATCCTGTCACCAAGACAATTTACAGACCGATAACAGGGGGTCGTATAAACATCTTTGATATCCGTCACTAGAACATGTATTGATTTTATGTTTTGTTTCACTTTTTTTAGTGTTTCATTCTTATCTTTTTTTAATCATTTGAATCTTTATGTTACACGATAAAAAAATAGATGGTTCGTTTAAATTTTGTATGGCATGGCTTCGGATTATAATCCGATTTGCCTTTGGCTTAGTAAATGATATTCCTAGCATTGCCCGATAACATTTCCGACTCACGACATCGACCACATATTCTCTATTAAAAACGCATGATGCCTGCTGGAAGTCGGTCGAAGGCAATCAAAACAATCGGGTTTATCCAATGAAAACGCCTCTGAGATAATAGGGATGCTGCCATATTATTTTTTGTGAGAATTCATTCAAGAGTTCCTACAATGGAAACCTAAATAGTTATTTGTTTTCATGAAGGAAACAGTTTTATGTATCACAACTTATAATGTCACTATTAATTATGAGTTGCCAAGAAAATACTATTCAAAATGATGCTCAACATTTATATATACATTGGACTACTTAACGTGGACGCATATAGGAAATGTGTAATAAGCCGGGGCCATATGAACACATCGGTTTTATCCAATGAAAACACCTCTGAAATAATAGGGATGACGCCATATTGTTTCCCGCAAGAATGACGTCATTTTACTTTCGTTTTAAAAATGTCATTACTTATAATTTAGCCATTTCTTATGAGTAACCGATAAAAATGATTTAAAAGGATGGCCAACACGTTCATATACATTGAACTACTTAATGTGGACCCTATGGAAATGTGTTATATGCCGGGGCCGATTTACCCGAAAAATTGTAACCCTACACTTATATCCGAGGTGTATTTCACAGCTCATGGAAATACTCGAGTAGTTCCGATTGAAGCCGGGGACGATTTACCCGAAATATTGTAACCCTACACTTTGTAACCGCGGTGTATTTCATAGCTCACGGAAATGCCCGAGTAGTTCCGATTGGGTCGAAGGATCACATTTTACTCACACGTCAAGCAGATATCGGTGTGCGTCCATCAATATCATAGTATTGAGCTCTATAGTCGTTAGGTCTCCACTATGGGCCCGGGGAAATTCTTGAGTATGCCACCGCGCCATTGGGCAAACAGGTGGAGCGTCTGCGTCAGCTGAAAGCGTAAAGGCGGAGAAATAGAGAATAATCAACTCCTTTCGATTGATATCAAAAATATGTCACGAGAATGGGTTGTTATCAGGTTGAAAAAACGAGTTCGAAGAACGAGTTTTTTCTACCTGATAACAACCCATTCAAGTGACATATTTTTGATATCAATCGAAAGGAGTTGATTATTCTATTTATTATATTCCACTACATAAAATATATTTGCCAAATTATCTCCATAAACTCTAAATGAAAAATAAAATGGGAGGAGCGAAGCAGTTAACCGCGTCCATGACGTCATTTACGCGTATGGATACATTCATTATACACAATCTTTAGTGCCGTGTGCAAAAGCGCGGCCAAGACTTAAATGTGAAAATGGAGTGGAGGAAATGTGGATATTTTTGCTTATTTCGGAAGGATTATGGGATTATTAGACATCGGATTGTATTACATTGCAGGAATACGGATTGCTTGAGGATATATTACAATAGGTATCTTAATCGACACATCGTCTGTACTGGAGATCATGTTAATCAAAGACGGCAAGGCTGGAATATTCGCGAAAACGGATTACATTCACTTATGTTTTTTAAAGGAACGCATTGCTACAGCTGAAATTCTATCATTCATAAGGAAAGGTGATGGCAATTTGAAATATTCTGTTAGTATTTGTTGCATTGTATATTGTACTTTTTGCACCAATGATTAACAGAAATGTAGCTTTTGCCTATTTCAACTTTAATAAAGAAACTCGGGATTACAAAGGAAAAATATGGAATTTCAAAGAATACACATCTTGAATAAAATTATGAAATGATGGATCTTTTCTACTAGTTGGATCATTATGGATGGAAATTACGTCATGGTTTCGATTGGAAAAGATGAGGAGATTCTTTAAAAGGATTGTTTGTGTTTTAATTGTGTCTGGTGCTAAACTGGAGGACAGCTATTAATATCATGTTTGGATTAATGTCACTGGAACTACCCATGATCAGCTCATAAAGGTAAGTTGATATTCAGTTTCTATTCGGTATACTTCTTTCCTATTTAATGATAAAGTAGTTGAATGAAAAACATTATCAAAACAATTCAGTTGAAAACCAACACAATATTATAATGATGTTGGGCTTTGCCCTTGCTAAGCAAGGAAATGGTTAAAAAGAAAGTAGTTCCGTCAAAACTCATATCATCACTAGTGATGATATGACTTTTTGATATCATCACTAGTGAAGATATTCACTGTGACAAAATTGAAAATTAATACACTGAGAAATCCCAGTATTTCACTGATAGGAATATAATAAAGTTAAATATTAGAATGCTGGGTAATTTTCTAAAAATAGACGTGTGTTCTTTACAATCATGAAGTTGGTTCCAGCACTATTAGGGTTAAAAACCAGAGTGTCGCCAATAAAACTGGGAAGCTGGATAAAAACAGGCGGGGTGATCACGTGACCAATGTTAACGATTCAAAACAGGTTTGCAAATGGCGGCGTCTATGAATGAGCAGGTATTTAAGCATTTTTCACATCAGATTACTTTTGTTTTGTTTCGCCATGTCAATCTGAACACATCGGGTTTATCCAAAGAAAACACCTCTGAAATAATAGGAATGACGCCATATTGTTTCCCGCGAGAATGACGTCACTTTACTTTCGTTCTTAAAAATAGATCTTAAATGTGAAATCTAAAAAGTCGTTAGATTTGATTATTGAAACAACTATACATGTCACAATTACAATTTCGCCATTTGGTACGAGTTACTGATAAAGAAATGATTTAAAAGGATGTCCAACACTCCCATACACATTGAACTACTTAACGTGCACGCTTAGAACACGTGTTAGACGCTGGATGCCGATTTACCCGAAAAATTGTTACCCTACACTTATATACGAGGTGTATTTCACAGCTTGAAACATCACCCATCGACCCTAACACTGAGTGTTAGACGTTCCGCTTTCATAAACCATGGTTAATCATATACCGTCAGAACCGGAAAGTTGATAGGCGTAACGTTGCACATATATAAAAAAGTGGAAAACAAAAGTAATCTGCTAAAATAAGCAAATATACCAGTGGCGAGGCATTTTGTTCGGACGTTTTTCGTAAACATTGGTAGTGATCACAAAGTCTGGTTAAAGCCTGATTGTCGCCAATATAACTGGAAAGCTGGGTGAAAATTGCTTAATGAATTATAAACAGTGTGATTAATCTTAGATGAAGACCACATCATTATGACAATTCGACCCGGGATCATTTATTGTCGCCAATATAACTGGAAAGCTGGGTGAAAATTGCTTAATGAATTATAAACAGTGTGATTAATCTTAGATGAAGACCACATCATTATGACAATTCGACCCGGGATCATTTATAAGGGGATCTGCCTTGCGACTTTTCATTAATCCATATTTGGAACGGGTACTGGTTGTGTACCGAGGAAGCAGAATCGATAGTGATTAATTAAAGTTGTAAGAACATGTTTCACAATAAATGTAAAATGAATAAGTTTAACCTAAACTATTGGCCATGTTTAAAAGGGCTTGTTTCAAAGATTTTTGTGCTAATATAGAAGTAGTTTGACTACTCACCCACGTAACTATTGTAACCATTTAAATAGTTGGTATAAGCAGTCCTGGCCACCCCTATGGCATCGTAAATGACTTCGTCTATCGGAGCGGCCCCCTTCAATCGCGGAATGGCGAAACAAAGGATGCACAGCCGGAGGAGCATTGTCTGGAAAAAAAATATGATTCAACATAACATAGATTGTATTGCATTAAATATTGCATATTCATAGCCATACACGTTTACATACAAGTTTAAATACAAGCGGTGAAACGTAAGAAAAAGAAAATAATTCACCAAGAGGAACAGTCCACATATTAATAAGAAAATGTATTAATAAATAAATGTAATAAATAGCTAAACATCTAATATGTATTGGACATTTTTCTATTTCTAATTGCACTATTGATATATTTAGCGACACTAAGGATAGTACATCGTGTGTTGAAATTGAAAAAAAAAATCTTTTCGTTAAGAGCAGTTCCTCATTTTTCCCACATTTTCTCCAGAGTCGCCTGCACCAAGCTGGTCAAATGTCGTTATTGTTTGGTAATGGGTTAATTTACTTGATTATGTTTAATAGTCATCTACTGTAAGACTCCTATCGCCTTTTCGCCTTATTGTTCTTTGTTATCCATGACAAATTGACAACCCAATGATATCTACCATTCTTATGAAACTAAACACGATTTCCCCCTATATGTTTGGTACCGTACAACGAATCTATTCCAAAACACATTGGCTGACTAATTTACCTTATTCACAATACACAATTCACAAAATGACTTTAGCATGATTCAGTATATATAACAGAAAGATATATCAAAACAGCAAAACGTACCCGAAAAGGCTTAAACGATCTTCTCCGCTACAATTTCAAGTTAAAGACAAAAGGGTATAGTTGAAATTCACCTATTCCTAATAAATTCCTTATTTTAGAGAAAATATTGCGACGTCTCCCTAACTTTCCTGTACCAAACACATTCCACGAACTTTGAAACTAATCGCTAGTGAAACACTCTGCTTAAAAGCATGTTAGCGCTCAGAATAACTGCAAAACTGGGTAATATGAGTTATAAAATCTAATGTTGAAACATAGCGATACATCACAGGATCATGATCAGTTAACGCCTGCACTATTCATTACCATTTTTTTTTTCAAAGTGCAGTGCTATTTTAATAAATTTGGTGTCCACCAATTTCACTTCATTGTTTTACCTTCGTTAAAAGAAACATTTGAAACACATACAAATACTGTAATGTATCCAATATTAACAACGTAAAAATTCAAAATGGACATTTTTTGTGGTTTCATTGGTTCCCAACGTTTTTCGACTGACCTTGTTTCATCGCTTATTGAAAGCACACCTTATTATACATGTACATTCATTATTTTGAAAGCATCGTGTGAACGTGTTACAGTCTCAATTCCTCTGTAAAAGGGAATTAAGTTATTTTAAGTTAATT
Source organism: Cerastoderma edule (assembly GCA_947846245.1). Classification (NCBI taxonomy): domain Eukaryota; kingdom Metazoa; phylum Mollusca; class Bivalvia; order Cardiida; family Cardiidae; genus Cerastoderma; species Cerastoderma edule. The sequence goes on from OX401422.1 coordinate 8,025,364, forward strand.
GTCAATTATTCTAGAACTTTCACAATTCAAGAGTAAATGAGCGTCAATATGGCTTTAAGCGATCTGTCATGTCTTTTGGCTTTTCGGTGTACGTCACAAGCATCGTTTAGTTTATCCCCCGCCCACCAAAAAACAAAAAAAACAATACCCCATAATTATGCCATTCGAAGTAAAAAAAAAACTGCCGAAAAGGTCCAAACATTTGACCACTGTGTTGCAGACGACTTTGGAAAACGTTGTGGTGAAAAGAGAAATTGCTTGTAATTTCATCACATTTTGAAATATCCTCTGCAAACTCTGTCAATTTGGGACAGTTGAAAATTGGTTGTTTGGGAAAGGGTTAACGTCAAAGATCACCAACCTAATAGTATAGAATGAAAAATCCTTATTCAACAAATAAAGTGATACCGATATACAATTGTGTTTGAGCTTCTTTTGTCTCCCATTGCTTCAGGAAGCGATGTACAGGGAAGCCTCGTTTATCCGGACCCCGATTATACGGATGTCTCGCAATCCGAACGAAAATGTAAGGGAACGGAATTATTTGACCAGTTTGTTGCAGACGACTTTTGAAAACATTGTGGGTAAAGGAGAAATTGCTCGTGACGAGCAATTTCTCCTTTTCCCACAATGTTTTCTGCCATATCAGAAGATTATTTTTGAATTTCATCACGTTTTGAAATGTCGTCTGCAAACTCTTTCAATTTGGGACGGTCGACAATTTGGCGTTTGCTAAAGGGTTATAAGTATACAGGTGCATACAGATTGTTTATGACTTAATGTGTATAAGAACATGTTCTGCTTCATTAGTCCGGATGATTCGTTAATCCGAAAATTTTGTTGGGACCGGATGTGTTCGGATTAACGAGACCACTGTACACATGTAAACGTCTTCATGTTGTATACGTGTACATGTTTAAACTATTGTAAACACTTTTGTGAAACACAATGCATAGAGACCCTGGGTAGGATACAAGTTTGGTGCAAACTCCGCCCAAACCAAACTTCGTATCCAAATTTGATGTATTAGTATAGATAAAGTACATAAAGCTATTTAGATGACTACAAATAAAGACAAACCTTGCATTCCATAATGGTCCGAGTGAATATCAATCACAATATGTCCGTTCTTTTTATCATTATATACACACCTATATATTGTTTTAATGAAAACCCAAACAGTTCTGAAAGAAAGTGTGCAACATCTAAAAACATGATCTCCTGCAGAAATTCTTCGAAAAACACTCTCTATGAAAACATAACCACGTTTATTCATGGGTAAGTGATCCCTTTGTTTGTTAGTGTCGCACTTTTGTCGTCGTCCATTTTGAACGTCGAGATTCAACAATTGCACGATTGAGTTGATATAGTGTATTTTATAAAGATATTATTAAAATAGAACGCATATAATCCTGCATTTCTTAACTCATTTTTTTTCGTCGGATTAATTCGGTCGTTCTTGGTATACATCGGTTGGGGCCAGAACCAATAGTATTGAATTGAACAATTCCGGCCTCCACCGATGTTTACCTTAAACGACCGAAGTAGTCAAACACATTGCCGGAATTCAAAATGGCGGGTTACTGGTATTCTACCTTAAATAAAAGGAGAGAAAAGAGTCGTTCAAAGTGTATTATTCATTTACTAGTCAAAAACCTTAACGATGAAGCCTTGATGGCCTTAATTGAATCAATCTGTATCAATCGGGTTTATCCAGTAAAATCAATCTCTGACATAATTAGGAAGCCGCCATATTGGTTCTAACAAGCCTACGTCCATTGCACTTTCGTTTTCAAATATAGATCTTTAAATGTAATATTCAAATACAAATTTAACACGTGCATAAAAACCGATATGTAACAATTTATAACTTTAGTATTTTGTATGAGTTACAGAAAAAAAATGGTTAAACCCTTTACCAAACGCCAAATCTTCGACTGTCCCAAAATGAAAGAGTTTGCAGACGACATTTCAAAACGTCAGGAAATTGAAATACAATCTTCTGATAGAGTAGACAACATTGTGAAAAAAAGAAAATAGCTCGTTAAGAGCTACTTCTCCTTTTCCTACAACGTTTTCCAGAGTCTTCTGCAACAAACTGGTTAAATGGCATTATTGTTTGGTAATTAGTTAAATGATGTTCGACACTTCCAAAGACGTTCAACTGCTGAACTTTTAGCCGTGTTATTAGCAGAGACAAATTAAACAAATTTCGTAACTTCACCCATGTACGCGGTGTATTTCTTAGGTCACGGAAATCTCCTAGAAAATACACCCATCACCAAGTCGTGTGTGCATGAATGAGCAATAATGCATGAACGGCGTTTAAACCCTTCTTGTGCTGGAACCGAAATCATGCGTATGCAAACAGGAAAGATCCAGGCCAGCCACCAAGTAAATTGGCGACTGTCCTGTAATCTAACCTGCTTACTACTCTTGTTATTTCTTTTTTAGAAAATTACCCATCATTCTTACGGTTAACTTAGATTATGTTTAATCATTACAGCTTCCTATAAAAGAACGGGGATGACAATTTAATTTAACCCTCATAGTGCTGGAAACGACTTCATGCTTAAATGCAAACTGCTAAGATCACAGGCCAGCCGCCAAGTAAATTGGTGCCTGACCTATTATCTTACTTGTGTAACGTTCGTTGGACGTTTATGCAAATTAGGGACCTAATGCATTGTTTGAGAGAACATGCTGGTATATATATAGACGACACAACCGCTCAGTGAACGACAGTGTTTTTCACTGATCGGATGTGTTTGTGTCTTTGAGAGGTTCATTTGCTCGGTTCGTTACACTTGTTTGCTTCCCTGAGTATCTTTCCTAATCAACATTAAGTAGATACTTAAGGTTTCGAAAAGCAGACTACACCGAAATCTATTCTTAGAAGATTACACAGCATTCTAAGGGTTAAGGCGCATCGACAGCTTTCATTTAGCACGCGACATGATATAGATAAACGTATATCAAATTATTCACCATTATCTTACGCAGTTGTCTCCCTTTTTATTTTGGTTGCTGTACTGTAGTGTTACAGAGGGAAGTATTCCTGCGCGGAGTTTGATTATTTACAAGCTAAACTTTACTTGGTTTAAGAAATAAAGATAAGAGTTTGTAATATATAAACGAACGAATGATAAAACACAGAAACAATTGTTATGAGTCAACGAAAGTAAACAAATAATTTGTTACGCATTTATGACATTCAGTAAATAGTCTGTGAATGAATATTATAAATGAGTAAGGAATCACAATTTAATGTAAATTCCAGTCTTTTTGAACAAGGAAAGAATTAATTCAATCAAGCCTGATAGTCTTTAAATAAAAGAGCATTGATATTCTGTTTATCAATATGAGTTAATAAAAAGGCAAGATTTGACGAATCCCTGTCTTAAGGTAGAATACTCATAATCCGCCATTTTTAAACGTATTCTTTCGTCGGTTTACATCGGTCGTTATCGGTATACCTCGGTCAGGTTCGGATCTATATTCGCATTGAGTTGAATATTTTCGGAACCCTACCGAGGTAAACAGGGAAATACCGAAGTTCCCCGATGGCAGAATGAGTATCAAAATGGCGTATACTGGGTATTCTACATAAAATATCGATAAATACAAGTTGAAATCGCGCCATTTCAATCTGTTTTATCAGAATTTGTTTATGGCAGTAGCCTATTGGAATTGTTAAGCGATTTTGACTCATTGATGCTTAATGAGCAGTGCATCCTTATGTCACAATGTTTAAATCAAGACATCTTCGCATTATGTGATAACTCCTTTAATGTGTGTTGATGGTCACACTCAGTGAAGTACAAACAATGAAACGGCAGTATAACGGATATGAAAATGACATTGCCTTCGAGTTGATACTGAACAATGCTTACCGGTTTCTCTGGTGATAAGCTAATTATAACTTCTCGGCTATATCTGTTATACGTGTACTGAGAAAAACACACCAAACACAAGTTCCATTTGAAAGCGAAAGTACAACGAAAGTACTCTTGCAAAAAGCAATATGGCGGCTTTATTAATAGAGACGTTTTCATTGGATACACCCCAAGAGTTCAGATAAGTGAATAACATGCTAAATGGATAAACTGCATGAAATATTGATTTGATGATAGGGATTGATAGATCGAGATTCACATACTTTGTTGATTGACCGATAAATTAAAAGAAAAAACTTTAGCATGAAGGCAATATTTATCATGAAAAAGGGTGTCTTTAACATCCGACTTTCGAAAATCATTCCAGATGAAGGTTTGTTAAAGTAATCATAACCCAGGGCAACAGTGACCAATACCATTAAGCATATGAAAAGCTATTTCAAACAACATTTTATTTCCAATTCAATGCACAATAAGCACATAAATCGGACTAGAAGGGAGTGCCATAGAGCTTCAATTTGGATCAACAGCAATACCCCCATTCGGAACACCTCGGCCATTTCTTAAAATAACCTCGGAGGTAATGGGGAGCCATTTTTGAAAGTAGGTCAGCAACGAAGGGCCAATCGTATCTACTCGGCAATCCCCGTAACAAGCCGGGGATTGCCGAAAAGAGCCGATTGACAAAATATGAAACAAAGATGTGTTGATATGATCATCTTTAATGAAAAGTGTAAAAAGCCCATTCAATTGTGATATATAATCAATTTGTGTGTATTCAAGTACGTATTTAGTGCCTGTGTGTATTTTGTGTTATCCGCCGGAAATAAGGCGAATTACCCCAGGATTTCTGGTGTATTCATGTACTGCCTACGAGGTATATCTACCGACTTGTTACGGGGATTGCCGAGTAGATACGATTGCAATACCCCATATGGAGGATATGGTAAAGTCTTCTTTTTCTAATGACAAAAGCTAGTTTCTTAAAGGGGTTATCTCAGAAGTTGTTTTCTCTGTGTAACAAATAAGTTACAAATATGAAAATGGTAATTCAATCATTTCTTATCACTTAACCAGAGAACAACGTCAATTATTTCAATCTAAAGTTACTGATCAGCGTGTTTGAATGTAATTCAGTGAAACGAGCTCCCATGTCTTTCGGTACTTCGATGGAAATCTCTTACCCATTACGATAATTCTGCATGGGCATGGTTTAAGAAAGGCATTTGAATTGATTTATGTGGGGTTTTACATGGCGTCGTCAATATTTCAGATATGCAGCGATGCCCGACTCAAATCTGTGAGATAATCCTTTAAAAAGAATCTTACCATGTAGTTATACACGTCAAGTCCTTTATTCCATATCATTCCGTTTCGCTGTCTGTTTCAAACACTATTTCACTTAAAACTCAATGCTCAAACACCACATAGTTTGGACTAGATGGGAGTGCCTTAGAGCTATTGTCTGTTGTTGTCTTCGATTTACCTCTTAAGATATATGATATCATTTCTTTTGTTGAAGAATTTTCAAGTTATAAGGATGCGATTCTAAATCTGTGAGATACTCATTTTTAAAAGAATCTTACCATGTAACTATACACGTCAAATCCTTTATTCCATATCATTCCGTTTCGCTGCCTAATCGCTTAGTCTGCTACAAATATTGTAAACAAATGAGCGTAGTTCACTGGCACAAAGACCTGTCTAAGCTGTAGAT